>PDGT01000044.1:1608731-1715783 GCA_003671415.1 Megathymus violae
ACGCACCCCCGCCCCGCTCACCGCACCCCGTCACCATAACGTTTACAGCTACGAAATATGTGTTTCGATATAGAACGGAAATTGATTCAAATTCACGAGTGTTACAAATCATAACATGAATAAAATATTGACTTACTTTTTCTATGCGATAGTGACACGAGCTTATTTTTTATAGTTGGCACCACTGTGAGCTTAACCATGAGCGGGACTAGATCAGTGGGTACCACGCTACGTAGCTAAGAAGAAGATGATAAAACATTTAGTTCGTTATAAACTGTTTTTTCATGTTCTCGTTATTTACGTGAATTCTATATATCTGTTCCAGAAGAATTAAACATTAACACATCCCAACTCTCGATATCGACGGTATATAATAACAGATTTAAGGATAGATGTAAGGTAATCTCAATTTACTTAACGTTCGACTAGACTTATTCCCTAAAATCTGAGACCCAATGGTACAAATAGTATCAATATTTTACCACCTTCAATTCACTAACCCAAAACGAAAGTATGCCCAATTCAGTAACTCAAAATCGTTAAGCTCATAATTGTAATTCAAAAACTGTTCAAAACTTCTAAGCTCCCCTAATAATCTTATTTAAATATCACTGTTGTAGCGAGTAAAATTAAAGTTTGTTCTCAGTGCCGGATACACGAGATTTACGAGGAATCGTAATTAACAATGTAAATAGCTTCGCAGCCGCGGTGCAGTTTATGTTCTAATCAAATAACTCGACACTTCACGCGAACAACCGGTATTTGTCTCGCACGGTTGTCGAGAACGGTTACTATATTCTTATAGTTTTTATATTCTTCTTGTTCTTCTTGAGTTCTAAGTAGTCACAATAGCATGCTAGTAAGATACCTTGCTGTCACTTAAATTTCGAACATCCACCGAAGCGAGACTTTTATGAATGCCACTATCCACAAATGTTACTTGTAATCTATGAAACGATTCGTCCAGTATAAGGTGACATTTCAAATCGTAAAAAATGATTAATTTTCAATGAGACACTTTAATTAGCCTTCAGTCTGACTTTAATATAATTCTTTTTCAAAATACAAGTAACTAGTGTCTTATACATAAAAACTTTTTTTGCTAAACTTTCTACGTGGTACATCATAGTATGATATTACATCGTTTTAAAGTTATTCATTCAAATGCAAGAAAAGTACTATTCAAATGTATAATAGCAATTAGCACTCATTTATTATGATCACCTTATCTACCTGTTCGTACTCGTATATATGTAAAATAGCCTTTGGCCCGGAGTGGATATCACCTATTGGATTAACATAGAAGAAGACTGCAAATTAATCACTGCACAGTTTATAAGTACCGGCTGACCCTTATTCGCATATAAAATTTGCATCACCTGCGTGGGCATCAATAATGTAGGAAGATCAAGTTTTTGCCCACTTGCAGGCCACCTAACGTACAAACGGTGCCGGTGTGGGAGAGAGGAGACATTGAGACATTGGCCAAGGCTATCCCTTAACATAATCGCACCTTTAGAATCAAAGTAACTTGACTCAAAAATTGCAATTTATGGGATATGACGAAAAAAGTTTTCAAAAATGTATGGTGTTGAGTGAATTTCAACAGACTGATGTATGAGGTTTTCCGTTTTTCCCTTTCTCACTCATAATTCGGGCTCTTTTTCACCATGGGGTTTTAGAGTAGGCTTTTTTAAGTAAATTTATAGTAAAATCTGGAATTTCAGGAATTTTGAATTAAGTCACATTAATTCTAAAGGTGCAATATACCTACTGTTATTTATGATGCTGTTGATGGCATGTATATTTTGGACAAGGACAGTTGATAAGTCTTGGTCGTTTTTAATTTTTTTTCCACCATAGTTTGCTGTTGTTAATGAATTTTTTATTGATTGTCCGGTCTGAGTTAACGACGCTGTAGTAGATATCATCAGCACAGGTCATCAAATATTCAATAAAATAGTATTCTGTGTATTACTTCGCCTGGGACAAGTTTTAGCCGATCCTCCAGGTTTGAGCGTCTGTCAACATTTACGATTATCAAGCTGGAACTATTTTTTTATAAGTGACGATACGCATTACAATATTTTCGTGATTGTGCCAGTTCACGTAACGGAACACCAGCCCTCAACGCGTATTTACTGAATGGCATCTTTCAATTCATGCTGCGTTTTTAACATTCCTGGTTTAACGCCAATGAATTAAGATTTTTTCATTTATTACTAGGCAGGCAGGAAAAGATTTCTTATATCAAAATTTCTATAACGGAAACTTTGAAACAAATGCACTGGGCGTTCGTTGATTCGCCGGCTTATGTTTTCATTGTTGGTGCTCACAGAGACTAAGACTATTAAGTGATTATGTTTACTAAGAACTAAGAAAGTCAAATGATCCAGACAAATCGTTAACTAATTTTGATTTAGAAATTCTGTAGGTTTAGTATAATTTTAGAATTTTAAAATAAGTGCCACCATTAAAGTTCACAATTAATTGTACATTATTTATATGTATAAATATTATAAAAAGACATGAGAAAGAAAGGTGAAGATTGAGCTTAAAGCTTCTATGCCTTCCTCAATAACCAAATAAAGACATAATAGGCATTAAGTCCGCCCATTGTACCCACTTTATTTTGAGGTTTGTACAATAAAGTATTAAATAAATTAAATAAAATCGATATTTTCGTTTCAATTACTTAGCTTAACATTTCGTCGAATATTTGCCAAATCGAATGTAGGATATCCAATACATTGGAAAGTGTAAACCGAGTCTTAAAGTACCATCCGAAGCAGGGAAGCGTTAAATTAATAAAAAAAATACTAAATACGGTCTTCTATATAACTCTCGATCTCTCCTGAAGCTACTAAACTTTGTCGATTATTTACAATTGACAAAAGCCGGCGGTCTCTGAGCGCTATCAATATATAAAACCTTAATCCGTAACAGCAGCCGGACGCGACCGCTCACCTATAATGCCCTCGATCGATACAGAACGTTAACAATCGCTGGGCAGTAAAAGTTCATTTTCCCATGAAAGGTATATTGTCGTTAGGTGCACTGCGATAGATCTACCGATCTAAAGTTCTGTTCATGCTGTGAACTAGACTTATTGTTACAACAACCATTAATGGTCTGTAGCCGTTTAAGACAACCTATCGGCAAAACGCGACAACGAGTACTTCAGACATTATTATTATTTGATAAAATATTTTAAAATTATATGATTAATGTTATTTTATAAGTAATTATCTGTAAATTAAATATAAGTAAAAGAAACTCGCATTGTTTCTTGGGCATTTTGATCTATTAGGCATTACCAGAATTTCACTGTCATTAAGATACTTTAATTTACTTTGAAAAACATTTCGCGAGCGCACGGACTGATAGTAAGTACATTACATACATAGTCCCTCCCTCCCCCTATTAAGGAAATATGCACTTATAATAAATAAAAAGAAGTACCAACATGTGTTACGTCCCGAAACGGAGTATCATCAAGTGAAGTCGGCTGGACGATGGCTGACCGCAAATAATTTTTATCTATTTTCCTTTTTACCCACTTTTATTTTTCACGAAAACCACTCTAAAATAGTTTTCACTATTCGGAAGCTTACAGCTGCTGAGCACAGCCCTAGCAACAGCTTTAGCTTTCTTCTGTGGGATCGTACTGCTCACTTAATGAAGATTCTAGCACAAAATCACATTTTTTTTTGTCACACAGTCTTTATCAAAATGTTTCTGGTAATAATTTCAGGTAACATAAAATATCAAATTGAACTTTATTATTCATAAATGTTTGTTAAGACAATGAATTTACGTGCTGAGAATATGGAGGCTTAAATTTTTCATCTTCAGACGAATTTTTTTACATACATTGACCTGAAATGATCCTGTGTGTGTTTTATTTTATGACCTAAAACGACCCGACGCGACGTTGCCATGGTAATTATAATAAACAGCATTGACAAAACACTCAAACAACCACCCAAGACAACGAAACTAAACAAATGTTAAGCAAAGCTTCTCGTTTTAAAACCCTTTGTTTGTACAAATGTATTAGTTAAACGGGCCCTAACAGGGTCAGGTCGCAGGAGTTAAATAATAGAACGTGTATTGTATCAGGAGGGCGTTACCCCCGACATGCGTTGGCGCACGCCGTGGGACTGCGCCCGCATCCGCGCCCGCGCCGCCTTACTGATCTTTATTGTTTCAACGTTTATTTATTTATATTTTATTGCATGCAAGTTAACTAAAAGGCAATAAAAATCGAACTTATACCAAACGTCGTATTATGCCAGCAACCCTAGGACGGCTAGAATATGAAATGTGTTTCCAAACTATAAATTATTTAAGTTTATATACAATAAAACTGAGTAAAGATAAACAGGAGACATTTAGATAAGGTTATTAAAGCATCTAAAGACTTTTTTTATTTTCTGTACAAAGTTAAGGAACTTACGAGAGAGAGAAATAAATAAAATGTATAAATATTCAATAAAAATATGATTATACTCATTAACAATAGAAGAATTAAATCAAAAACACGACATGGAAATATCAATTCGAAATACCTAAACAATGCTGTTACTATTTTTTTTTTATTGTTTACTCCATGTCTTCTTATTGTTTACTTGTTAAAGTTCATCAGCAACTTGTAAGGGAAATTTTAAACACAGGGTATTCCATGGACCACTGGCATAGTATAATACCACAAGGACAACGAGTCTTTCATATTTCACCACGCTTATCAATTGTGACTTGGTAGAAGAATTGAATATACATTTCACTTATATAATATACGTATACTCACCTTTTTTATGTAGCACCGAAATTCGCCCCAATTACACGGATCATGGTCACAGAAAGATTGGGGTGGCGAGAAGAAACCATCAAAAACTGACACTTTCGTAGAGGTGAATACACCTCACCTTATTTGCCCCCTTAAACAAACAGTCATTAAGATACTAATCAGTTTAAAAGCTCAGCGCTCTATTAGTGAAAAAAAGTCAATTATTTTGTTGATAAATATTATATGTACTAGCAAACAGCGCTCGGTTCGCTTCAGAAAAACTACGCATTACGCTCAAAAATAGCACCTGCATTGTTTTAGGATTGTGTACTTCTCGTTCTATGAATTAGAAATTATAATATGAATAATTAAACGAACTTTATGTTTAGGTGATGCTTACTGCAATACATTAGTGAAAGCTAGAACGAAATCGGTTAAGCCGTTACTAAATGGCATTAATTAATAGTTTTTCTCATATATCATTCATGTATAGAAAGCGATCAGTTAGAATTTTATTATATGTATAGATGTCTGCAGTGTAATATATCTCTGTATAATATACATCATACGCATATACGAAGATTTAAATTTTTTGAAAGTATGAACAACACATCACGCAATAACTTAGGTAAATTTAGCCACCGAATCGTAATTTCTACATTTCGGGATCCACTGGTGTGTATGGAATGTGACATTTTTGCAAGTTCTACATTAACTTGTATTTATTCCTTAGTCAATAACTACCCAGAACCACGAGTACCGCTTCAGTCAATTCTTGAAGGTAATTTACAGACTACATACTTTGGTCTATTCAAGTAAAAACTTGATTACATTTTCCACGTTTATATTAAACATTTTAACTCATACAGGAAAAGTGGACGATCTTCTATTATATACTAAATAGTTATTTAACCGTCTTCTCCGGCATTTGTCGTCTTGAAGAAGAACATATATTGAGCTATACATACGCTTACCTTAAAAATGTTTTATCCACCAAACAATATTCATTATATGGTTCTAATATTTATAAGTAAGCAGTTTACTATTAAATTAATATACTCGCGTTCATGATCTCAAATGGCCTCAACCCGGCTTACCGCAGGACTCGAGTCCTCTCGTAAGTGGCTTGGCCCGTAATTTACCAGTGTTACTAGGTAACGGGATTAATGCCCAATACTAGTGTTGTAAATTGTTACGCCAAAGGCATGACTTAACGTATGCAATATTAGCTAACGTTAAGAACAGAGATTGACCAAGCTTTTCAGCAAATAGAGGCTTAACGAGCCCCTGAAACTCAATATTGTTTAATAAATTTTACCACCAGCGCAACGAACGATTACACCTATATTGCTTACTCAATCCAACACATCCGATTGACAAAACCATCAAACTGTCAGCTCCTCAGATAGTAAATAATTAAGAGGATCATGAGTATGACTTTCAAACTCGCAAATTCAATTCGTTTCCGCTGTCACATCGAACCCTCTCAGCCGATATTTTAATGGAATCTTTTTAAAACCACATTACTCAATCTTCTGAAACAATTTACATGATTAATGACATGAGGGCATTGAGGCCATAGGTTAAGTGGTCTCTAATGACACTGCCTTTCACAAATGGAGTTGTACTACTGACCCAATGGCTACGTACAGCTTGATAAAATTTTATATTATACTAGGAAACTGCCCTCGCTTTGCTTTACAAATTTCCGCGGGATGGGTTCCATTTCCCGGGGTAAAATTTTTTCCATATGATAACCAATAATATGAGTTCCAAATATGCCAAGGATCGTCTAAATCTGTCCATTGCTTTTAGTGTTTTACGTCAACAGACAAAGATCCCAAGAAAAATATGTTTGGGCCTTTAAAACAATAACATAATATACTTAAATTAAAATTTCAGCCAATATTGGACGTACAGTTTCAGTCCCGTCACAGTATTATTATAAGTATAGATATAGTTTTAAATAACTTTTACAAATAATCAATGACTTTACATATTTGAAAACATTCTCAGAAGCTGATGATATTACGACGTCGACAATTAAATGATTTAGCAATATAGAAAAAATGTTTTATTTCGTAAAAACGGAGCGTATCTAGAGATCTAATCAGTGTACACTTCGTTGGCGACTTCGACATAACCAGAAGTAAAATGACAGTAGTCATGACGTGGCAACATGGACACAAATGAGACACCACAAACACACATATCTCTCGCACATTAATGTGACCATATTGTAAAAATAAAATCCTTATAACATTTTTACACAGTTATTTTATTAGATAACAAATAATATAATCGAAATTAGGAAAAGAAGAAATAAAATTATGTAATTTTTTATAAACAAGTTATAAAAATAAGAAATCATCCATATTTTTATAATAAATAAAATATATATCGGGGTATTATATATCATATATAAAAATAAATAACAATAAAGAAATATAAATTCAGGTTTATAAATATCGAACTTGTTAATTATGCCATTATAGCATCGCTATTTTATCATATCATTTATAATTAACTTGGTAGACAAATGAACAATCGCTCAAATAATTCAGAAGTTACAGGATTACTTAATATATAAGCATTATATCTATAGATAAATGAATAGGCCCGATCTACACATAATAACATCGTATGTCAGTAAAGTCCCCAATTACGGCATTGCGTGTTTATTCATTTCGCAAGAGCGTCCCATCACACAATCTCATTACCGTAATTTATTAGCCTCTAGTAAACAGTGGCGACCATAAATCGACCTCGATAACGAGATGACTGCCCATCAGGGGAATAAAATGTACGTCACTATGTTTCTAGGGCTCTTTACATATGTTTCAATAAAAATGGAACTATAACTTATCACTACACCGCTCTCAATGCAAGTATATCATGAAAATTATGTGCGTATACTTATGTAATTTTAAATGTTTGTCTTTGTATTCAAATAGCTTATATAATCAATGAAAATTTTGAGATTGTTCTAGGGTATTTTTTTAACTTTTATACCGTTTTTATCTCTCAGTTTATTTAGCTTACTCTTATATATATTTATTTCCCGCCTGTTGAAAATATAAACCATTAAGTTTATTAAAAGATGAAAACAAATTCCTTATACTTTTAAGTAGTCATGCTGTATTCAATTTGTTTTTTATTACACTTAAAAATTCTTGTACTTCAGTACAAAATACACAGATGTAAGATAATTTCAGTTTCAAAAGTTTGTGTTTGTATTGTTCTGTTCTGAAAATTGATCTTATCTGATAAAAACAATCTAAAACTCAAAGAAATTTTTAAACGTTATTACAAGTACCAAAATAAAATAAATAATTATTTTAATATGATATTAAATATTCGATAGTATTAACGTATAAAGATCAACAAATTTTTAAATGATTTTTATTACTTATTTATCCAGTTATTAAAGTTGTTGGATTGCAAAAATACAAAAAAAATTATTGATTCTTTGTTATGTCTATGAAATATGCTATAGAAGGCGGACTTAATGCTAAGGGCATTTTCTACCAGTCAACCTTAGAGCAAAGAACATATCAACAAGAGCGGTATTAAAAATTATTGTAAATATTAGAAATATAATAAAAATTATAATTATATAAAAATGTGTACAACTATTAACACTGTAAATAAAATAATACTATACACACTAAATAGACATGATTGTCAAATATATGGTTAAAATTATTATGATAAGTAGGTACTAACAGTATAAGGTACATAATAATGTAAAGTAACAACAAAATGCTACAAAATGAATGTCTAAATAATGTCTAATTGGCCAAGTGTTGACTAAAAACTGGCATATAACTGGCATTTTGAAGGCTGCTACAAACTTTTCTTAGGTCTACTGGAACAGTTGGCCTAAATATAACTAACGGCGAAATAATCTATATAAAACCGAATCGGTAAGAAGGAATCGAAATACAAAACAAATAAATACAATACAAAATAGTAGGACGAGCGCAGCTGACGGGCGTGGGTGTCACGGAGGTATATCTTAAAAGAATAGTAACATAAAAGTACATTGTAGTAAGTGATCTACTCTATCTGCGTTTACGAATGGGAAGCCATTCAACTTGGCGACGATACAAGAAAATGTGATCGAATTTGCGTAGACAGTAGACAAAACGAACTGCGTAATTCACGAGACGGTCCAGTGTACTGAGTAGTTCAAAACTTACGTCAAAGTAGTACACAACGGCATAATCTATAATGGTAATGATACGGATGTTTACAATGACCTTTACCTGTACTGGAAGACAAATTCGCGTTCAACTGAAAGTATGGAACCTCACAAAGACCAGTTGCTAACGTTCACCTGCATGTATGAGGACATAGTAAGAGAGAGAAGAGTAGTGAGAGAGAAGAGTAATGCTAAAAGGATCTATATTGGATATCATAAACAGTTACATTCAGGACATCTGTTTGCGGATGAATGGAAGGATATATTGTCAGTTTATCAGAGTTCTGTGAGCGTGAAGTGTATAAGTGTCGTCTTTAATTAATGTCAATGGTTTTGTGCCGTTTTAATTAAAGTAAATAAATAAATAATAATAGTAAATAATGAACTGACCAGCTTAATTTTAAATCCATGTCCTGTGGCCCATGTGGTCCAAGATCTTTAACACTTGACGTCAAGAGAACAATAGAATCCTCAAAAGTTACAGTAAAAGTTCCGTTATCGAACGTTGTCAACTGTCGAGAACTGCCTATTACAATAGATTGGCATAATATAGCTTCAATAAGTATAGTACTATACCTTTGGGACCAATGGATTACGTTCTTAAGGTTGTTGTTCAAAGTATATAAGATATCATTTATAAGGTTGGTGTTGGCTTGTGTGTAGATTTGCAGCTCGTTCGCACATATATGGTAAGAACAGTCAAGTGAGAAGGTGAGGAAATTAATGTAGAGAGAGAGAGAGAGAAGAGTAATGCTGAAAGGATCTATATTGGATATCATAAAACAATTACAATAGCTTAAATAGCTCGAAGATTTTACAAAGTAATTGGTTAATTTGAAGGAATTTTGGACCAAACAGAACAGTTTTTACATATTAAGAAAGTCATGGTTCTAATAACTTTTCCGCGGCTCCGTCTATGATAATTAAGTATCCATGCAAACGTATAAAGCATGAAAATACATACTGTAAATCACATTAATTAACTCGAGGTCGCACAACATGAACATGTATGAAGAGAGCCAGGCATTATTATATCCTTATGGCACCAAGTTAGTAATACTGAAATCTGTAGGCGGAAGCAATTGATCGGCATAGTACGTACGTAAATGACCTGAAGAGGCAATGGTCAGCTACTTCATTTTTCAAAGAGCAAACTATGTATATTATGAACAGTGGAACTATTTATATGTTCTTATTTTAAATCATATAAAATTTTATATTACAATTAATTATTTGATCATGTTTTATTATAAATAACCCGTACAATACAAAGTTTACATTTTTCTGGAAGAAAATGCCCTGCGTTGTTCCGAGACCTTTGGCAACTTTATACCAAATTAGGTCACAATCAGGTCAGCAGTTTAGGACATAAAACGCTATCTCACAGGAACCGTATATTTACGCGGTATAAATTGTAGCCTCTGGCTCATAAATTACCTTTAAGATACAAATCACATCGATATGTTGTTCCAATGTAAAGGACAAATCAATAAACCAAATTGTCCTCATGTTCGAACATTCGTTATTAATCGATTCTGTTTTATGACGGTATTCATCTGGTACAGCCGTTGATGGAAAATTACTAATCGAGTGAACAACCTACGTAGAAGAAAGTATTTAACTGATTATTTTATCTTTCGTTTAGAAATAATGTAACAAATATTGAGCTGTCTTTAAAGCGATCGTTACCAAATTAAACTGGACAAATTTGTCTAAATATGAATAAAATAAAATTATAAATATCAATATATCTTGATAATCATTTAATAAAAATAATTGTATGAACGTTTCGCAAATTGATATAAGTTTAATGTGAGACATCTATTGGCGCGCCTCGGCAGTAAACCCGACTCGTACACCGTGACGGCAAACGGCGCGATGCTCTCTTATCATCCATAATTACGAGTATGTATGTACATATGTGTCGTTCGCGATTGAACGAACCAGATGGCCGGGGTCGTAAGAATTGCGGGAATAAACGGCAAAATTGACTCTTTCGTTCAATACAATTGTGAACGAAGACAAATGTAAAATGATTGATTGCTAGAAGGACCCACCTGCACTAACGCGCTCTCTGATACGTTTTGATTCCGATCAATGATGTTGAACTGAATCGCTGGTTCAGCCATCTATTATCGAATTTATTCATAAAAGAAATAAATTTCAAAAGAAAGATGTGGAGTTTGTATTTTAATTTTTTAAGGCACGTTTTATCCAAAACAATCCGCAGCGTCAATGTGTATATTAATAAAACATATGAAAAGTGTGACTCATTGATTTTGATTTATGTATTGGTATCAAATGTATATAACTGTACCCTGATTGAAACTGAACTAATCAGTCGATTTAACGGGTCGAAAGACCCGGTTCCTTTTATAAACGGCTCAGTAAAGATCTGGATCTACAAAACATATTGAATGACACAACTCTAGCCATCGTGCCCCTCTTCGCCACTGTTCCTGATTGTGTGTGTGTGCGCGCGTCTTTCGTTGTTTCTTTGTGTGAGTTGCTGAAATAATTCTGAAATAATTTTTATAATGAAATTAATAAGAAAAATATGTTGATATTATAAATAATATATTATATTGCACCTTTAGAATGAAAGTGACTTAACTCAAAATTCCTGAAATTCCAGATTTTACTATAAATTTACTTAAAAAAGCCTACTCTAAAACCCCATGGTGAAAAAGATCCCGAATTATGTGTGAGAAAGGAAAAAAGGGAAAACTTCATACATCAGTCTCTTTAAATTTACTCAAGACCTTACATTTTTGAAAACTTTCTTCGTCATTTCCCATAAATTGTAATTTTTGAGTTAAGTCCCTTTCATTCTAAGGGTGCTAATATATAATATTAGATTATTATTATATTTTTATATCCCTGGGGGGAGGCCTATACCCAGCAGTGGGCGTTTTCCGGCTGAGATGATGATGATGATTATAAATAAAACGTTTTTTTTTATTATTTTACTTCATTGATATTCATTATTAATATTCGTTCTTTCTTTATTAATATTCATTAGTCAATTTTTTTTTCTTAAAGTAGATCCAGAAGTTCCCCTGCCGAGTAAGACTGAGCTAAGCTACTTTGAAGTGATAGTATCGCTGAAAATTCGACGGTGCATACAGAAATATGAAATTTGCTAAAAGACAATAATAAACTAGACGCATTATAATTGCATTATTCATATGCTTTATACGTTTCGTATATTGTAAAATTTATAGAAGAATATAGAATACACACAAGTAGCAGACCGCAATGCTGACAGACTCACTATAAAGTATTCAACGGATGTACGAATGTCAGCAGCACTGGGAGACAGAACCGGCATCGCGTGCCACCATCTATTATGTACATTGGATCGCTAACAACTAACTCGTGTCGTTACTTACATATATGTAATGCTATCTCTGTCTGCCGACAAACATAAGATCCAAATTTTTAATTGGTTAAAAGATGCGAGGCGCCGGCAAAGAAACTAAGTTACTCACACTTGTACATAATTTATGCAATCCATACATAAATAATGAAATTCTAACAGAACAATTTCTGTTCATTAAGGATATGTGACAAAAATTAATATTAAGGGCGTTATTAACACAACAGAACCCAAAATACCATTAGTATTTGGAATTTTTATCTGTTTGTTTGTGTGCGTGTCTCGTATATTTTTGTATGACTTCTAACTTGTCAGTCCTTTGCTATCGTCACGATGATTTCAAACTTAAATAAATTCAAAATGTAGAATAAGAAAGTATTAAACTGATAAATTTTATTAAATTAAAACTAAGTGTGAATGACATTATCATTTCGACATTGCGCAGCTCGTGCGATGAAAATAGAAACTTCGATGACGTAAGTTAATTTAATTTAAGTTTAAATATCGATGTCAAACTGTCACAGTCATCTGACATTTAATTCCTGCTAGCTCTACTCCGCCAAACACCGCTGCGAATGTGACATAAGACTTCGTTTCAACAAAAAAGTTTGTTATAATCCCTAATATTTGTCCGAGCTACATACAGACGAGTAGTAAGTAAATTTAACGGAGAACGCAGTTCGGCTTCAAATTCAAATTCAAAATTATTTAATCATATAAGTATTAAGTAAATACACTTATGTAAATATACTTTTAGCTTCTACTATCGTTTCGAAAAGGTGCTTTAACATTGAAGAAAAGAAACGGCGAAAGAAATTCCTCAACACATCTTTTAAAGCAACATATAGTAATTACAAAAGTTTAAATTTGGGCAGAACTGGTTTCGAAACTATTATTTCCAGGCGTCGTTATCATTAATATATTCATCTATACCACAATATCTTTGGCCTATAAGCTGTGCTTTAGCGCGTCACTTAAAAGTTAAAATGGGTAACTCACTTATCAACTTTGGAACCTTATTGAAAAACTTCTATTGCCCACTTAACGTTATTCGAGTAGGCACATTTATAAACACTAAAGCATTAGGCATAGGACTCACTATACTAAAAGATATGAGCCCCATACCTGTCTCTGAATATAGCTTATATGCATATAATTTGCATCTCAACCTCAAATCTGGATAAAGTTTTGAAAATTTAATAATCAAACAAAAAATATGTAACAATTTTTGAACGGTCTCTATCCTCGTAATCTACAAAAAGATATCTTTATTTCCAATATTTAATCGTAAATAATCATCAGTTCATCGAATTGAACATGGATCTTCGTGTGAGAGACTGATTTTCAAAACTCTATGCTATTGCTGCTTCCACTCAATAAAATAACGTATTAATATATAACGTACAACGTAATAATAATAAAAAAATTATAATAAATTCGTGAATATAAAGACAAAACTATCACTTAATGTCCAGGTAAAGATGAACTGCATTGGAATAAATAACATCAGCTATCAACTTATTATAAAGAATACCAGTGAAGAGTTATGCCATTCGCGTGGTATATCGTGTTTCCTATAATTCACTAACATCTTTTAAAGATCTCAAATATAATCTGTTTAATCCGTCCAAGTTAAAGACGGTTAAAAATGAAATGGGAAACTTGCTTGCGTCTACATACACGCGAAAAACTTTTCATAGTTGATGCACGAAAAAATTAAAAACGCCTGATAAAAATGAGGGTTCCCATACTAGTAGCACTATTAGTAATCAGGGTACTGAGGCTCCTTACGCTCCACCTACACGCTCTCGTCTTATCTCCACCGAAAAATAGACCAAACATCTCAAAACCCGGTTTCAAATTCGGTCAAACACGGTAGTCCACGACGCTCGTTTGCACAGGCGGTGCGCCGGCGCGGCACGCTAAAGCCGGGACGCGGCTGTGGAACACGCCAGTGCGTTTGTTTGTCAGCTCAAACATTCTCGCCGCGTCCTTTGTGTCGTAATAGGCAGTGCACGGATTTTTCTCGCTTTGAGTGTAAACTTTCACGTGACGGTGTGTTTAGGGCCTCTTTTACACGTTCTCAGAATTGGAATTAATAAAAAGGGTGCGCCCGCTACTTGTCTGCATACATGGTACACCGGCGTGTTTGAATGAAATCAAACTCAAATAAATACTGAGATTTTTTTTACATTTTATATATACTTCCCGATACATTATCTTGTAGATACATACATTAACGAACTCCTTCGTAATTGTCGATGTGTCGTCTTTATATTATCGATAATTGTCAAGACGAAAGTAGTGACCGAAAAGTTATTCGTTAAGTTAGCTATTCAGATGGAACAGAATTACAATTAATATGAGTATAGATAGATATTGACGACCATAATTTACAGTGACCACTTAACATACTTGACGTAGTCTTTTGCATCACCGCACCGATAGGTGGGTCATACACAAAACGGACTTTAAAAAATTAAAATATAAAAATGTTTCGAAATGTAACAAAATTATGTTTATTTGCTAGATACTAACAAATATATAACAATGGAAATGGGAAACAACATCGTTTTCGAGAATTATAATAATTATGGAACTTTAAATATTTTTCGTCTTCACAGAAGTGACAGGTATGCCACAGAAGAGATCAAAATCAGTCTTAAAATTAAAACTCACTCTTAATAACGATATAATCAGCTATATTTTAACAACACACAGACGCATTCAAACCACTTTCAATTCCTGTCATATATCCTCAAGCATTCATACACACACAATATTGCTTGCAGTTAGGTTTTTGGTTTATTTTTTGGCAAACATGTCTTCATTAAAATTATTTATGTCCATAAACTTTAACAAGATAAAATTATACATATTAAAATAACTTTGTTTTTAAAAACTATAAAAATAGAATAAAAATAAATAAATACGATGTAACAAAAAATAAAATCAACAAAAGATAAATTAAGTTTAAAAAATGTCTTCATCGCTGTCATCAGTGGCCGTAGCCGGTTTTTTAAATGTTTTAGGAGGCGAGTTTTCTTCATCATTACCACCAAAGAATGCTAAACGTTTTTTAGGTTTCCTAGGTGGTGAGTTTTCATCGTCACTGTCATCAAATATATTGAGGCGTAGTTTATTTCTTTTTGGAGGTGACTTTTCATCGGTAACGTCTAAGTTAACCGATCTATGTATTGTCTTATCTGGTGACACAGAAACGGAATCATCTGAATAGATGTTTTCAAAATTAAATCTTTTCTTTGGAGTCATTGGCCAACGTACATTTAAAAATGGGTCCGGCGATGGAATCTCTATCGGTGTTCCAGGTCCAGTGACAGTCGATGCCGATGCAGATCCAGGAGAAGGAGCTACTGGGCTTGGTATATCGGCTTCTGATGTTGAATTCGATGAACTTCCACGTACCTGGATAGACTGCACTTGAATTAGGCTCTTTCCGAAAAATACCATGTAATGGTTTCCGCTCTATAAACTGTACTTAGATAGTGTACTATAATTTGGAACATAGTTTTGTTCCGGTATTGAGTTGTAGGTCCATCGTTTAAAATGTGTAAATCTTTCAAACCTGGGGTAAGTAGATTAATTTGTTCTATTACCGGTTTTAAATGACCACAAATGAGTACAGGATCATGTCTTAAAGCTTGAGAAACTATGCAGGTACAGGTATAATATACAGCGGTATTTCTTTTAATAATGAAAGAACACAAAAAAAAAATGTGATGGTACAATCAAAAATTATCTCTCCTGTGGACACGTGTCTCCTGTGGACATATTAAATCACAGAAAAGATGTCCACAGAAGGGACTTACTAGTATTCAATGAACAACGGTGTTTTTATCTTTGAGGTTAGAATACTTATAAAAATGGATTTAGAAAATACTCCCTGAAAAGTATTAAGGATGTCTCATTTAAACATTTATAATAGTATACTTAGCAAGCAATACAGGGAACAGGAAAGTAGCACTGATCTATGACAAAACTAATAAAACTAAGATTAAAATATAATTAAATTAGCTGCCATATATAACCTCCACTCAGTCGACGCCGGCAAGTGACAGTTGTTCTGTGTTGCCATTGTAAAAAATGTACGTTATGTTTTAGTTGCCGTACAGAAAAAAGTAGCTTGATTTTTTAGGTCCACAGAAAAGATGCAAACCGTATATATATGTATGTATATCCGAATGTTTATGTGAAATTTTGAACTACTTATTGCGATAAATATTTTTAAACTTATAAAATAATATATGTACACGATGATATAATACAATAAACAACTCAACGTATTCTTAAATTTTTCCTATGTAAACTGAGCATGGCTCCTTCAAACATAATCATAACTGATCCGAACAGTCCACAGAAGGAGACATTTTAAAACAAAGTCAAGCAAAAATATAAAATATTTACAAAATTTCAATATTTGAGTGTACTACTTCAGTAACAGGTTTAGTTTTTGAACATTTTGTAAAACAAATGATCATTTACGGTTTCTTTTTTTTAAGTTATTGTACCTGAACATGCGTATGTGTATGACCCAGGTCTATAACTATCAATATATCAATAAAAACAGGTATTTTAGTAAAGTAATTATTATTTATTCACGTTTCACACATATCCTGTACGTTTGAATTAGATATCTCCAAGTAGGTATAAATTTCTTAGAAAAATTTCACAATGCTTTATTGATTTTGAAAACACGAAATCCGGCAACACCGCTTTAAACTCCGCTCACATTTACTTAAAAATTATCGTTTAAACCTAAGAATATTCTACGTTTTTTTAAAAATCAATACAAGTTAACCTTAAAACTATTTAGCCGCACTTCTTCAATTACACGAACAATATCCGGTTTTCGCATTAAATGACTCCAAGTAATTATAGACCGACGTGTCTAGGTTAGCGCACGCCCTTATTTTCCATTTCCATTGAAGAGCGGGAACGGCTTCTTTGACATTTGATTTGATACCGCAGGAGTCTAGATTTCCGCGATGTAATTTCCGACCAGCGTCGTAAATCCACGCAGTGAATAACGGACACGTTAATTACTGTAACTCTATTAGGAGTGACTTCTTAGAAACGAACGGGAGACGTTCGTTTCTCGGTGCGAATTGTAATGGTACTGAGAGAATATCTCGGAACCGAAAGCGGTGGACCATTATAAGTTTGTTGTTGTTTTAATACGTAATAGTGATGCAGCGTCACTATGTGGAATTTCAAACGAATTAAATTAATAATTCAAATTATCTGTTCACTACTAGACGACGCAATAAGCTTATGAAACATACATCGGGAGGGGCCTAATTCCATCGAAAATTATTACGATCACTTTTGTTCAATAAATCCAAGTCACCTACAACTTAAATAGGACACAGAGGCAGAAAACAAATTACAACACGTAGCGCTAAGTCGTTTCAAATTACAGTTTCCACAGATCTTCAGTGGACAGGACACCGCTGATGAGAACTGCATTGTTAATAATACCGCGTCCCGAGGGTGAAACGCATACGTGCAAAGTATATTGGAGTTAATAATTTTGTACCAGTGCTGATGTTTTAAAAGCTTATAATATTAATGAGCTGTAATGTAATATTATCAAAGTAAAGGCTAAACATTTTTGTATCTATCTTTTATTATAATACATGAAATTGCACAGTTGTATGACATCTATGAAATAAGACCTTTGATGGTTACCGCTTTTATAAGATTGTAAGAGACGTTTCTAAATAATAAACTATAGAGAATAGAACTAAACTTAATTAGCTAAACGACTTACAAGTAGAAGAATAAATACCTATCGACGAAACAAGTTACTTATATATCCTTCGATAAGTACTGTCCTCTACGTCATTGAAAATAAATAAAATTATTACAAGTCAATACGACATTTAATATTTGAAAACAATGTACATGCATTTTTTTTTTAATGTAACACGAGAAATAATAAAAAAGTATTGGAGCAGAATATTTACATGTCATATTGTGCGTCTTTATCCGCAATAAGTACCTATTTTATCCGTTTGAACGGATTTTTTACCCCAGGGAATAAAAGGAGTGATATGTACTAAATACTGAATATATAAAGGCGTAGTCCATAAGTTACTACCTTGTTGCTCATGAAGTGCGTCGTTTTGAACATTGCGAGTACGGGCGTATTTATGGTGTGGCTGTAGCCCTCGAAGCCATGTTGGTTGGTTGTAACTCATTTCGTAAATTAATTGTCGCTAGATAACGGAAAAATCAGATGAAACTTGCAAATTAAGTATTGATGATGCACCCGTGGATGCTTCCCGATGTATATTAATTAGTCTAATCCAATAAATTTTGTTCGCCGCTAGCCTTTTTACTGATGTCAACCATAACTTCTCTCTTCACGCTACAAAGTTATAGACTGTATTTAAATTTGTTATAGCTACCTTAGAAGAGTCATTCATAAATGCCAATAGATTTACCAAATGATTCGTCAGGCGACAATTCAAATCGTCGAAAAACCTGATTTACCAAGGCAAATCCATTTTTTAACAAGACAACAATTCAACTGACCTCGATAAAACGTAAAAGAAAATTTAAAATTGAAGTTCTACTTTTAAATAATTCTATTTTCAAAACAAATTATAACTGGCCAGTGTTTATACATAAAAACTATAAGAAAGGCTTTATGCGTGGCCTGTATGTAAAGATATTTGTGGAGAAAGAAATTTCTCGTATAAATTATTACCCCTTCTGCGGATAACATAAAGAAAATTCAGACGCGCAAAAAAGTTACGTGGAACTTGTTCATATATTGAGTAACAGTATCGCTGCGCATCGCGCATGAACTTTGTAATTTGAATCTTTTAAAGGAACCGTTCTTCAACGCCATCGGCTAAGGAGCGAAGCCAGGAACTGAGACGGGAAGTCGTCGATGTATAATGTTACTGACATCAGATATAACTTAGGTTTTATCTAACATAGCATTTAACTTAAGAATGTTCGTAGAAGAATTCATTGACTTAAATAGCTACCTAACAGTAACAGCATCGTCATTAGGTAATTTCATTTAAATGAACGCATAAAAATTATCTATAATAGAGTGTGGTACACCCTCCTACCTGTTAGCGCTAGATCCCTTCTATCAGTGGTCACTGACACCATACATAACTTACCAGCTACCACCTTCCTGCTAAAATATTTGCCTGAACCTTTGCTATGCTAATCTTTGCTAGCTTGTTACCAAATTGATCTATTTCTTTCTTTTGATCGGCAATGCGTTAATTTCCCTAGTGTTAAAGACGTCCAGGGGGGGAAGTGACCACTCACTTTTACGTCGTCCTTCCGGCCAACGTATATCAACATAATACAAGGCGAATTTAATGATATCTATCGATTTTATAATCAAAATATAGTCTAAAACACGGTCAGTCTGTTCCACTGTTACCCTGTCTGGAAATACATAAATGGCGTGAAGACAAATGGGAAACGCTGAGTGCCTGAGACGACCCCTCATCACTGACCATAACAATTCAGAAAGAGATTGATCTATCAATCAGTGTTCTATAGTACAGCTGCTGTGTACAGAATAAAATAAGTTTTGTCTTATCTTTATATTGTGTAGGTGTTCAATCCTCTTTATTTATTCTTACTTCAACAATATTTTATCAGTTTTAAGGCACCCAGACAAAAAGAGAAAATAACTAAACAAGCAGGCAGATTTTTTCTACCAAAAAATTGTATTGTACCTATCTCTCCTTATTATTTATGTATAAAACGTTAATAAATAAGATTTACAATAAAAAATGTATAAGGGAGTCTCTCAAGTGGCAGTAGGTATTCATATAGAACGATTCAATAACTTCATTAATCCAACACCTGTAATTTAATAAACTGAAACAATATTATTACGTATAGTTAATGTTCTTGAGATATGTTTTAATAATGTTACATATTATTGTTATGAAAGTTCTCGAAGGATCGGCCGAAAACAATAAAGGCCATAAAAAAACCCAGATGGTGATAACATCTACCTCGAACACTTCAGGCGTATCTCGCTTTTATGCCTTAAGTGAAAAGGCGAATATGGCATACACGACATTCTTTACCTGTCCCGCTATTGTTCTATCGATGTCCGGGTATTATTATTGACTGAAAACAAAAGACGTAGAAAAATCTAGGAGGCCCGGAAATCAATATAAATAGCTGGCAAGATCGCTCGCAGGGCATTCGGATCCCGAATACGAAACCGAAAATTTTTCTCCCTACAAAGCAAATACCTGCGATCTACGAGTGCAACTGCGATTATGGAAATGGAATAAAGTAACATTATGAATTTTAAATAATGCGCAAGTAAAATAACTTCTAAGTAACGTAATTAAACTCAGTACTTTATGCTCGCTGAGTAAGTTGTTTTTTTTAATTTAAGTAAGCCAAAATATTACGTAAAACAATTTACAAGTCCTCCCTGTGGAAATTATTAAGTGGTTGCGAAATTAGGGTCCCTGGACAGAACAAATTTGACGATCGATAGTGACCCTCTGTTTGGATATTCCTGTAGATATTTTACTTAGGACTTATTTATTTATAAGTAAGCGCAAGTTCTGAATGAAAATACATTGGAAAAAATGTGTATTTCCACTTAGGGACAGTGTTTTCTGTCACATCATTTATATTTATTATTCCGTAAGTAAAATGATATTCATTTCCATATTATTTTCAATCACTGCACTAGACACGAGGTTTCTGTTATAAAGTACTCCAACTGAGCAATATCACAATTAGAAATATATATTTGCCTATAATTACCAGCCATCGGTCCACTTGGAGAAAATTCCCAAAAATCAATTCATTTCCCGGGGTAAAAAGTATCCACCATATTTTGATCATGACATGTCGAGAATCAACAAAATATATTCAGTACTTTTAGTGTTGTACGTGTTTAGATATCTATCTGAAGATAGATCTGAAGACAGA
Source organism: Megathymus violae (assembly GCA_003671415.1). Lineage (NCBI taxonomy): Eukaryota > Metazoa > Arthropoda > Insecta > Lepidoptera > Hesperiidae > Megathymus > Megathymus violae. Next base: position 1,630,065 of record PDGT01000044.1, read on the forward strand.
CTTATATTAAAAATATATATTACAGCTTCTACGAAAATATCGTTTTGTCTAACTACATTAAATTTAAAAAAAAATATCGATTTAGCTCTACAGTTAAGTTTTGTTATTAGAATATAAATATCAAAGTTTCCAAAGGACAAAGGATAATAGAATTTACGAAGATAACTTTTTATGAAAAAGAAACAATTGTCGGAATGAAAGAAGCGTGAACCTATTTTCGAAGTTTGAAAATTTACATAAAGATACGATTCCTATATTGCGGGGCGACATAAACATGTTATGAGTTTATTAAGAGTAGAATAAGATAAGATTAATGCCTTACCGTTATTAAGTCGAACCTACAGTTTTCTAAACTAGATGAAGTTACTGTATTTTAATAATATTCTAATTACCAAAGTGGGCTTTAGAACTCCTTACCAGTTACAATCTGACGCGTGCAGTCACTAGATTCATTCAAAAAACTAGTGAAGGAGCATTAACCCCCAATATTATTACTAGTTCTTATTCAATTCTTACACCTTACTATTCAACTTTTGGAATTACGCTATCTGCTGACAAAGTAAACAAATATGAATATTTTTTCATAATTATGCATGTCATCATTAATCCATCTACTGTCTCATTAATCCATCTACTGTATCAGCTCAATAGGTTGTCTAAAAGAGATCGCTAATTAAATAATAAAAATATTAATATAAATAATTATTATTATTATTATTAATATAAATAATATAAATAATTAAAATATTGTATCTAAACTGTTCTATATATACTATTTTTGGTGTACAATAAAGAGGATTTTATTGTTGTTGTTGTGTATTTCTTTCCATTTTTGTCTTTCAATCACGTTTCGCTTGACGGATACTTAAACGCGGTATCCAAGGCGAACACCGTCCTGCGTCTCATTTGCATAAAGAGCTCACCTTCTCTTTTTAAAAATTATCATAATAAAAGTGCTTTACGATATTAAATTTCAAATCATAAAAATTGGTCGAATGTCTCCCTGTTATCTTCCTAACCTAAAAATATCCTTGAATAACCAAAGATGTTTATGTGCGTCTTGATACGTTCGCGTGTTTGAAATTTTCAACTTACGTAACTATCAATATTTATAACTATATTAGCTTTTCGATATTTACAAACCTAAATAAAGATAAATGATAGATTTCAATAGTTTTTCTAATAATTTGTTCAAACGAAGGATGGTAACTCAAACAGCCATGTTTCTATATTTTTAAAATTAGTGGTACTTTACGTATATTCTACAATTATTCTTTGTATCAAATTTACTGGCCTATATAAGTAAATGACTTATTTTTTCAACATAACATTGAAGACAACACAAAAATACCAAGTCATAATAAAACATTTATTCGTCACATACATAAATACATAACATTAAACATGGCCGGGACTTCCAACTGAGCCAACTGAAGTTTAATTTACACCTTCCTACAACATACAAATGGTCAACTTTTTCTGACCTTCATGGTCAATAAACAATGAATGAATGAATGAATGAATGAATGAAAAATGTTTATTCGTAGTCTAAAGCCGCAGCTGAACATAATAAAATACACAAAGAACAGAGAAAAGAAAACACAATAACATTACACCCTAAGTATATGCTAAGCTAAACCTAAATACAACATGAAATGATAATATTAAATAAGAATAGTTGATACATCCATAATAGAGCCTAAAAGATGCTGATTACAGTAAGCTCTCTAATCCCTATTGATGAGTTCCGAAAGAGGATAGCTTAATCGGTTTACGCGATAACAACCCTTAAACTGTTTCATTAAACTCCGTTGATTCGGAACACTGTATTACCTTCGACAAATGAGATGCGTTTATTTTAAACGACACCAACTCAACCTTGTGTAATTAGCTGTAGGTTTAAAAACCCTTTTGAATTGTCAGTGTACTACTTAGAAAGTTGGTATTCCTTAGAACAATCTTTGGTAAATTTACAAATTCAACCAAATGAAGGTTTGTATAGACTAGAGCATTTTCTCGAGCATTTCTATGTATGTAATGTCACGTTCGTATGAATTGGTAGTACAATAAAGGAAAAAGCTCAGGCATTTCCATGTAACGTAGAGTTCCTGCGAATGCTCAACGCTGCGTTCGACGTAATGCTCACGGCGACTGAGCGTTTACCTGTAACATTTCTTTATAATATATATATATATATACGCGTTTACACTTCTGAGAAATGTCTGACCTGCAATTGCTCGATGAAATGTTACACAAATATGCTCGTTGGTTTCTAAAATCAGGTTGTAACGAAACGTCGAGCGTGGTCCATGAAGTTCTGTTACAAGTAAATGCTTTAGTCTACTCTCACCTTAAAGTGTAAGGGGCTTTATCCGTGGGATGAAACAAAAGCATTTGGTCTATGTCGAAAGTCTCTGGGTTATGTACCACTCAGTGTCCCTAAATTTCTACAGTAATCGTGCGGAGTTCTAAAGTTTTCATTCCTTTTATGTTCCAACAGATTCAGAAATTTGGAAACTTCCAATGATTGTTGGATATAATACAATCCTGGAAATGCAATTTTCGACAACTAGCGAAGCAAGTTAATGATATATAGGGAAAAGATTCATCGTTCAATTCATAATAACAAGTAATTCATTTGATCAATCATCATTAAACGCATCTGTGTACCGGGATCAAAGGTGTCTTAATATAATTATATGAGTTTCAATAATATCATTCAACAGTCATCTAAACATGTTTAGGGGTTTTAAAGTTATACTTCTACAGACCGATAGAAAAAAATATGTTTAGATCTCTATACCTATAATAAGTACACCAAAATTAAAATTTCCAAGAAATTCGGCTCCTTTACTGTTTATTATTAATGTAGATAACATAAATATTAAATTTATGAAAGGGCAAATATTAATTGAATTGACACTTCAAAACATCTTCTTTCGTACAAAGAAAAATAATTAAGAATAAATACGAAGTGAATAAATAAGAATAATATAAACCGAATGATAGGAAGCTTATATTACTTAATCAACCGAATTACAACTCGAACGGTACTAAATAATTTACTAATACCTAATAAAAACATTTCTTGCCCTTTTCCTGGTTCGCTCTTTCCCGCGATCGTCAACCTGTGTAATTGGAACAGAATGCCGATAAAGGTAAATCAGGTAGTCTAGTATCAATCAGATTGTATTCATTGATCAATTTGTATCTTGTATTACGTATGAATTTGGCAATAAAGTGACTGAATGTTTCTTGTAAAATACCATTTAACTTCATGGGAAGTCATTAGTGAGATTCATGTAATAATTAAAGTTTTATTTTGACTGTAAAAGATTTAAATTATAATAAAAATTCTACTCCTGGAATTATTCTTTTAATTCTGAGTACTTAATTTTATATCCTGAAATACTTTCTTAATAATTAGCATATTTAATATACTTTTGGATTCAAACCATATTATAAATCTGTAACAAGAACTCTTTTTTAATAATTACCATATTTAATATAATTTTGGATTTTAACCATATTATTTTTCATTTTTTTTTCTTTACGACATCTAATGGCAATCTTTATTTTTCCTTTTTCTAAACATATATTTATTAACCCTTTTAGATAAACCTATTTTACATTAACAACAAGTAGTTACTAGTATAGATTTTCGAGGTAAATTCATTATATATGACTTTTATATTTATAAATGCTAACATGATGTAAATGATGATTCTAGATATGATATGATTTCCAAAAAAACAATATGATAAATGTCAGCAGCAATTACAAAAAATCAATCAAATCAATCAGTACATGAAATGCAAATATTAATAATTTAACATTTCTTTAACATAGTGAGTTAGTTAAGTTGTAATTAAACGAAGCTATTTGATTGTTAGGCAAAAACCGCTATGCTTCCCGATGGACATACATCACGCTACAACCCCTTATGTGATGTAGTGTTCACATAAAACCAATTCCGAACTTTAAGCTTAACATAACTAAATCCATTTTTAATATTTAGGATTCCGTACATCTGATAAAAAATACATTTAAAAGAACACTTCTGTCTACGTCCGCCTGTAAAATTAAAATGTGATGCATAATACAGCTTCGATGATCTAGTGCCAGTTGTTTACCGACAAAAACAAAAATGTTTATTATGCCATGCCTTTAAATTAAGTACGAAATTAAAAATATTTATTGAACATAACATAACTATAACTGCATTATACTTATACTATATAAAATAAAACGGATACTAAAATCTCGAATAATTAATATTAGTAAGTATCTCAAAATGCGTCTTTTCTCTGTTAGTCTGGTCACGACCCCTGTTAGAAATGGTCGAAGTTTCCCAGTTGAAATTACTTGATTATGCTAAAATTTACAGCTCTGTGATTACAGTCCGCTTCCTAAGCTAATAACAGTACTGTAAGGTTTCTGTAGAAATAACGTTTTGAAAGTTTATTATTACAGACATCAATTCATTAATATTCTGTGGAGTCTGTGTTTTGAATAGATTATGTGCATTTCGCATATCTGCTGTTGAGTTCTTTTAGATAATTGCAAAAAAATATTACTCTTTTTTAAACTGCTTACAAAAATAAAGATAAAATTCCCCAATTTTGTAAGTCTGTCCATAAATCGCAGCTGTTACGAACTTGCATAGGAACTAGACATAGCAATATCAGAATCTGACATTTATTAGTTATGTGTCAGGTGCCATCTTGAGGTGCATATATTATTATGTTTTAAACAAAAACAATCAAGGTATTGCATTGCTGCGGTCTTCAATTCAGTGCGGAGTCAATTTCGTAAAGTCAATTTCAACGCGTGACAAAGGATGTCCGATCCATTTTTATGCTGTTATCAACTTTTTGGCTTAATAGCAACAAAAAATATTTTGTAGATACTATGGTTATTTATTATTTAATAAATAATTCCACGTTGTATTATTTAAGTGTAGGGTTAAAATGTATATTGAGGCCCCGCAAAATGCTTCGAACCCAACCCCGCAAAAGTTCACGCCAGTCCTGGACTGACGATACATTAGTGGATACTGTGTTCCTACTGGTGGCTTAGAAGTCGCTGAGGACGATACCGCCCAGTTTATATCTTACAATTTTCTTTCATGGCTTAAGAGTTGAAATGACGATTAGATGGCATCCTCCTAAATCTGCCAGTTGAAGAAAAATACTGAGATTTTCTTTGACTAAAAAATATAACTATAAAAAATATAAAAACTATAAAAAATATAAATATAAAGGCAACACTAAGTGGCAACACTAAAACAAAGGTTTGCGTGCAGTTCATGCACGGTAGAAGTGACACCAATTTTCGACAGATGGCGCAACTGTCATTCCAATGAATTTCATATATTGCCGTTCATGCTGATTTGAATTGAAACGAAAACAGCGAACGAATGTCACATTTTTTTCGAAATGAACAAAATCAATAAAATGACTCAAAATGAATTGAATATTTGTGTAATAACTTTCCTTCAAATTTATTTAAGTTGGTGGCGTAGCAACGCTCGTTTACAATAATATTTGAAATTCGTTTTTGGCATGCTCAAAATTTTCATATTCATGGACCAGAGTGTAGAGGCTAAGAGCGTCGCACAAAGAGGAGACCGAGTAATATGAAACATTGTATAATGTACTCTATCTCAGTCTCTCGCAGCCTAAATCCTGTCACTATATATATGTTTGTCTTTTTTTACTATTCTTTTTTGTTTCAAATCACAACGATACTGAATGTTTCAATAGAATATACTCGGTATTTACTTTTTTGATACCAACAAAACCTGGGAATCTTTCTGGATGATATCAAAAAGATTATTTAGTTAATTCTAAACCTATCCAAACTAGTTGCGTAATTGAATATACGAGCTACATAAATAGTTATTTATAATCTCTTCCTTGTTTAAATTTGAATTCCTATGCACATCTGGGACGCACATTGAACATTTATTTAATAGTGTAGTACAAAAAATTCAATAACAATATGTTATATCAGAATAATGGCTTTTATAACTAATTAGCTGTGCCCGCGAATTCGTCCCCGTGGAATTTAACAAAAAAGTTATTTTGTAGAAATAAAAGTAGCCTAAGTTACTCCTTATTACATCAGCTACCTGCCAGTGAAAGCCCCGTCAAAATAGGTCCAGCCGTTCCAGAAATTAGCCGGAACAAACAGACTGACATACAAAAATTGTAAAAAATGTTATTTTGCTGTATGTACCGCATATACATTCATATGCATGTAGTAAAAAGCGGTTATTTTAATATTACAAACAGACACTCCAATTATATTTATTAGTATAGATAGTATAGTATAGATTAGATATATAGATAATTACTATTTCATTAAAGAAAATGTTTACTATAATATAATTGTGTAATATATACTATAATATAGTTATGGCATTTATTACACATTTTATAAAGAAGTTTGAATATAAATAAATGTAATAGTTGATAGTTTGTAAACAAATTGTTATTTTTCCAATAGCTTGTCTTTTGTTCAAAATAACAATTTTTGTTACAAAAGCGCCATCTATTAGCTTTAGCATTCACTACTCTATAAAATGTGTACAAGATAGTGCTCCAGTAATCCGTAACCATGTGTTAATATTGGCGCTACTATCGTAGCTTTTGTTACCATATTTATGTTTCCATAATAGTAGAATATCTTAAATATTCTCAATGTTATATAAAAATTATTATTATATTATTTATAACACATATATAATTCATACGAATAATAACCGATGGTGTAAGTGAACTAAGTTAATTATTTTATATTATTAACCACCAGGTGTTTTCAAAATGTTTTGATATCTTATTTTTCTATATTTTGTATAAGTATAAAATACCACTAACCTCATATAAAATAAATCAAAAATATCGATGTCAGTTTGATGTATATTAAAGAAAATAATCTACAGTTTATTTAATTCATTGTTCATTTTCATTTGATTGGACTTCCAATATAAACACCGCCTAACCATTCATTTAATTATGGTTAAATTTTATTTCTATTTCAACAAATGAATATCAGAAAGTTTTTTTTAATATCTATCCATAATCAATACAATGAATGTGTACGAAGTGCTTATAGCTCTTCGCTAAAATAGTAATTATCTTTAAATAAACAAATTAAAATAAACATTAACACTTATTCAATTAAAAATCAAATTATTTACCAAACTTTATATTTTATGTGGAAAATTAATGAAGTGGTGGTAGTAATATTAGATTAAAGACATCGTTTTAGATATAATATTATTGTACGGTAATTCATTCATCACTAATATAATATATATTTAATTAAGTACATTTTTAAAACGTATGAATATACATTTTATCTACTTTATCTACATTTTAAGTATATTTCAGAAGTGAAATATTATTTATCTTGATTGTTAATAGTGAATATTGTTTTCGGTAAATATTATTGTAATTGCTATTTAATTTAGATTAGATGTCCATAATAATTTATTACATTCACGTCATATTATTTATGAAATAAATAAAAAATAATAATTCTCTGAACACGCGCGTGCATTGTTATAGTAATATTTTAGTAACATGCATCTAGTAACACAGATCTGTTAACACCTTCGTTTGATTGTCGATGATCTTGATTGTTGTTTCTCCTGTCAGTGTCACTATGTCCGGTTATGATGGGTGATTGTTGTCGCGTTTTTTAATTAGAATCGGATTGTTTATATCGCGAATTATTTCAGATTTGAATGAATAAAAAATATCGCGCTGTCGGGGTTTATTTGTTAGTTGTAAGAATAAATATTCTGTACGTTACGTTATCTGCAGTGATATCTATTCTTTATAAATTCGTCTAGGATAGTGAAAGATAGGTATTAATCTCTAATGATGTCGTTTTAGCGTGTCGGTTTATTGCGGACGTTAAAAGAAATGTGATCCGGTACATCGGAAACTTAGGATTCTACATACAATAGTGAGTAATTAATTTTTTTCAACCACGTAAAATGCTTATAAAATTTCACGCGTTACTGGTACTTTTAAAAACGATATTTTTTTCTTATCTCTCGCGATAACCTGAGCCAAATAATTATAGTATAGATTTTTTTGTAAAGCCGCGTATTCTTGTCATGAGCTTGATTTAATTTTTTACTTGGTGTAGTTTAACTAGTATAATAGGTTTTATAATTTAATATTGGCGTATTAATCTTTCTCTGCTTATATATAAAGTATAATTCAATACGTTTTTTATTCAGGTGATTATAGGAACTAATTAATTAATCGTGCCTGTTTTCCATTGGAATTACAAGAGATTTAATATTTTTAATAATGATTTTGTATAGTCAGGATTATTAATAGGTGTACATTTGAGAAATCACCTAGTTTTCATTTTTATTTTTAATGCATATTTTACATAATACTCCCATCTACATTATATCATTTCAATCTGGCTAATCAAACCACAATTTTACATTTGAATTACAATTATATATTTTGTACAGTGATTCAAATCCAACTTTATCCACATTAGGTTGTGACTTATAACTTTTTAATAAGCCATCTACATGTCCAATTCTAAATATGATTTTTAGCATTTGGCCATTTTTCCTTCATTTGACCTATTTTTATTATGTAGTAAGCCATAATTAAATTCTTCAGGCAGTTATTGGTTGCAATCATGTTTTTGTTGGTTTAGCTAATATTAAACTTAAACTATTGTTATTTTTAGCTAAAATTTTTCAAGTTAAACACAACAGAAAGGTTTTCAAAATTGCATAGCTGTATTTTTCAGTATTTTGACATTTGAAAGCAAGGATGTCCGAGCAACAAATTCATATTTGTTCAATATTGTCATCAATATTGAATTATATACTATGTATTCATGTACATTGTTTTGTGTTGTTTGCTCTGGGTACTTAAATGCTTAATCAGGTTTTTTTTATTGTTAAATTGTAACAATATTTTGTCAATATTTTTTATGATATATTTTGATTCAATTCATGCTTCTGTAAGGTTTCCATGACAGCCTTTGAAGCATTGATATCAAATCTTAAGATTGCTGCTATTGTGTGTACAGTGATAATGTTCATAAGCCAATTCAGTGCTTTCTACTGGACTGACAACACAGCGGCAAGGCCACTGATGTTACTGATATCCAATAGTATTGTGACCACTCACCGTCAGATGGCCCATCTGCTCTTTTGGTGATTATCAACATTAACAAATATAAAAAAATATGTATTTTACCAATAATTCTTTGATACAGGTAGACACATGCAGTTATGGCCAGCGATGAGTCCAGTGTACGAGTTGCAGTGAGGTATTTCTACTAATATTTTATATATTATACAACTCCCATTATTGCCATTAATAACACTCAATACCTACTATTCTTTGCCTTAGTCTTTGATCTAAAAAGCGCGGTTCATAAGAAATACCTACCTACCAAAAATTACACATCTGTTCATCTGTCTACCGTCCATTTCGACTTAATTCGTGGTAAGTCTCTGTAGTTTGTCATTACTGATCTTTTTCAATGCGCAAATAAAAATTGTCGAATCAACTTTCATTCTCGGGTCTAAGCAAATGTCAGTTGACAAAAGAGCAGATGGTAAGTGACCATCGCTGTTGAGCCATGTCTTACCTGTTGTTTGTGATAATCGTGAATGTGTACGGGAATAACGCTTTGATCGTAACGCAATTCTAATTTTTGGGGGTAAAATTGTAGGCAGGCAGTGAAGAAATAAAAAAAAATGCAGTCGACGTAGTAATTAGAACTAAAATATATATACTTATATATTTTTAAGACAGTAATTGAAAATTGAATACAGGGTGTATACTTACAGCCGCAACTACTGAGGCTAAATTTTTTTTTAAGAAAAATTGGGATTATAGGTCCCACGCAACAAATAGTATACCTATGTGTTTTATTTCCATATGTAACAGAAAGTAATTATTCCCGGGTACTTTTAGAGTTGAACTAGTGTGGGATAAAGTTCATAACTTAACCCATATCCAGGTAGCAGGTAGACTGATCGGTTTTCTTATTTTTTATTTTCATAATATCCATCTCATGTTAATTGCTGAGTGCAAGGGTTATTGCCTACTCGACAAGAACCAAAGTACGAACTTCGATTTCATTCGAAGATATTGCACGTTTTTTTTTAGACTTATCTCAAATCGGTTTCCACGTTTTGCTCATTCTTAAATATTGTAACCAATAAAAAGTATTAATGCCAACGATGCTCTTAAATTACATATTTCATCTCAGTCCCCAAAGTAAGCAGTGGTAGCCTGTACGCAGTGGCAGCCTTGTGATTTGGAGGTCGGTCTCTCGCACTGGACACTTAAGTTCGAATCCTGCACGCACCGCAAAGTTTTCAAAACAAATTAATTATCACTTTGTTTGGTAAAGGAAAACATAGTAAGGCAACCTGCGTATCTGAGAGTTGTTCATAGGGTTGTCAAAAGTGTGTGAATCTTCTAGACTTGAGGTGTCCCAGCATTACGAATTATGACCTTAATCCCTCATTGTGAGAGCGAACACAAACAACAATAGGTGGGACAATTATAGGTTGTAATAATGACGATGATCTCAATCCACCATGTACAATGTGACTTTTCCATAAGGTAAACCTACCAGCACGTACGAGTATGCATGTTAAAAATGTATACCATACATGGATTTAGGATAAGTACCGCAAATAGTCAAACGTCAAGTCGTTGGTGCCACGCACCAACTTGCTGCGTTGGACATCAACATTCTACCGCGGTCGCGAGAACGTAATAACATGTAAATATCCAATTGCGTTATCATCAAATACAAAAAGTCAGCAGGAGTTCCGTTTATATTATACACTTCAGTAAAAGTTTACAAAAGAAATAAAGCTCTCAATTTTTGATGAATTCATACTGTTTACAAAACATTCATGTATTCCATTTCTTACTGCGTTTCTTTATTGTATAAACCTACTTATATTCACTTATCTTTAGTAATCAATAGATCTTCGGTGCAACTACTTTAATTTCGTGGCTAGAAATGGGTATCTAATTTTGTTTATTGAAAACAAATGCATGCAGTTCCAACTACTTAAATGTGGTCTTTGAAGCAGCGCAAACAGATAGAACCGGCTGGTTATGTCAAGGGGTATCGATCAAAATACTTTAGAAGGGGGTATCATAATATGACGCATATTGTCGATACTTAAATAAGCCGAGTGGATTAGCCTTTGTGAGACAAAAAACTTATGAGAAAGCATTGAACGATATAAGCAGGAAGTTAATATGGTCATTTATTAAATATTAATAGTCCAATTTTATAAAGTATTTCAAAATGGAATGTGTACGATTTTGGATAAGGAGAGTGACGTGAATACATCCCCTGGCCGGCCACAAAATATCGCCGTATTAGCGGTTTTTTTTTTTTCAGTTTCTTGTTCCAAGAACGCGGTAGAATCCTTCACCTTATAAAAACCTTGCATATACATACATAAGTGGCAATCGCATGTCTGTGTGTCTTCAACAAATCTGTAAGTCTGATAAAGGTCGATCTCTACGATTAGATATGTTTCCGATTAGGCGTACATAGCAAAACTGTAAATTTAATTTGCATACGTAGGCTGTTATGAGTTTTAATACCGAGCTCTACCCACGCTGTGGAGCGGGAATTATGTACTTACATTTAGCACCGACGGATGTAATTAAATAAAATGTTGCGATGTAGCTTGATGACAATTTTTCAGTGAAGTATAATTATTGCGTCAGTTTATAAATAATTATCTAAGAGTCGAGTTAAATATCCCTAAAATGCTGGTTTCCTGGTAATCATTCCCCTGTGTAAAACGAGGACTCTGTGTGTCTGTCTGAACACTACAATCGCAACTAAATTTTATCTAATATAGATAAGAAAAATATATTAAACTCCTGATAAAAACTAATAACAAATGTTTCGAGTCCTATTACTAGATGGGAATGTAAATATCATGTTTCCAGGAGCGTAACAAAGGCTGATTAGTAATATATATTTACACACACCTTCGGACTAGGATTCCCTGTATTGCAGGTGGCACGAAGAAACACAAATAAGACATCACAAACACCCATGACCCATGACAGTACAAACATTTATCTTTCACATAAATGTCTCCCACGGCCGAGAATCTAACCTACGACCCGTCCTAGACAGACGGGTCTACCATTAGGCTACGAGGTCGTCGTAATATTAAAATGGTTACGATTTCTGTTTAAAAAATAAATATCTAACCACCACACCCTCTTCGCTCAACATAAGATGTGGATATGAGTATCTCTATCACCAGGACTCCCAAACTGGGTTATCAATCGGTGACATTTCAACGATTTACTTTCCGTTTGTTGTTTGTTTTAAAGTTTATGCTTTGATGTTCGTTTATATATCAGTGTTATATTATTATATTTAGTAGATCTGTCAGTTTTTTTTTTAATGTTCAAAGCCGACAAACGAATAGACGAGCCACCTGATGGTAAGTGGTCACCGTCGCCCATGGACATCAACAAGATCAAATGTATCGCTGATGCATCGTTGACCGGGAAATGAGAGGAAGGTAAGAAATAAAGTGCTGGTTATTCGTCAACCTACCGTTCAGAAACAATTGTGAAGTGTTTTTAACTTGTATTGTATGCCGGCTATTGACAAAATATCGATTGCATACTTCAATTAAGTGCAAAAAACAGTTAGCAGAGCTTTTTATGTTTTTTCACTACTCATATATTATGTACATATGTACCTAAAGATTAACTACTACATGTTTTATTGTCGGGGAGAAAACAGCATTAAGGTTAATAGATAACTGATCAAAATAGACTGCCTTTAATTTATTTCACGGCATCGAACGGCGGGTTAACACTATTATACATATCTGAACTATTTGCAGAACAGCGGTTCCTCTGTGTGTTTTAGCCAGAATTAACGTCTGGCGCATGTTGTTTAGCTTAAAGCAATGAGTATTGATCATGTACAATTATAATGACAGCTAATACATAAGAATCAAAACCACAAAAGTTGCTTTAAATACAATAATTTATATAATATACTAGCTGTGCCCGCGATTTCGTCCGCGTGAAATATAACAAAAAAGTTATTTGGTAGAAATAAAAGTAGCCTAAGTTACTCCTTATTACATCAGCTACCTGCCAGTGAAAGTCCCGTCAAAATCGGTCCAGCCACTTCAGAGATTAGCCGGAACAAACAGACAGACCGACAGAAAAAATTGTAAAAAATGTTATTTTGGTACATGTACCGTATATACATTCATATGCATGTAGTAAAAAGCAGTTATTTTAATATTACAAACAGACACTCAATTTTTATTTATTAGTATAGATATTTGCCTAAAAGGTGAATATTCCTATGATTCTTATTTCCCAGGTGCGTTGTCGTTACGTAAGCTTTTTGAATTATGTCTTGTTCTTCTTCAGTCCCTATTATAGTATTCATTTATATCGGAAAATAAAATCAAATTGACTAAGTTCTTAGAAAACCTAAAATGTTATAAGATGAAATCGCTTACGTAAATTGTGAGGACCCGCTCACACATACGAGCATGTGTACACAATGACACACGCACACAGATAAAGGCGCGCGCGCCCACACATGCAAGTAAAAATCAATACCCTGAACAACAACAAAACTCTTTATTGTACACCAATATAAGTTAATAACATCAGTCTAAAAATAGTGGTACAATAAGCGGCCTTATAAAGTAGAAGAGATTTCTTTCAGTCAACCTTTGGGTAGGGAATTTTTTAAAGAAACATCTTCAATCTTCATCAATTTTCTTTTTTATTTCGAAATGGACATAAATATTTGTTACACAGTCTTTACCTATTAACGTTGTTTATGCACGTGTCCATAGTAAAAGTGTTTTTGGTTTTAAATAAATGTTAAAGTCCTTCTTAGTTTAATTTTGTAAAGTGCATCAATTTTTTACTTTCCCTCGTTCCTTTATATGTATAAAGTATACAATCTACCAAGTTCCTAATGAGTTTTCGTGTTGATTTACCATTAATTTCGAACCCTCTTTTTGGTACTAGGGGTAAGGGTTGCATATTCCCCATATTTACATACATTTTTATATTGCCCGGCAGCCATTTGCATTCAATAGAGGTACATTGATTTGCCTCCGCACGAACTCAACATGAATGACTTAATTTAATTTTTATCTTTTTGCCAAGTATTACACTGTTTTGGTTAGTAAGTAATTAAGTTTTGTCGTTCTAAATTGTCTATGTGCATGTACCCTGCGCGCGACGCACGAAGTCCTAGCGCAGGCTAATAAGGCGTAAGCGTTTGGGTATTTTATCAATACCTGAATGCATGTGTATCACAAACTTTTACATAGGAATAGTAACACAAAATAACATTTGGAACATGTCTGATTCCTGTATAAATGTTGGATACCGCAGTGATCGCGACGTAACCAATTCGCACATTTACTTGCGAGTCAACGTTGATTGTAAATATTTATTTTATTTCTCGTCACGTTTCAATTTATCAAGTAAATGTAGGCCGAGCGATAAATGAATAAAACCAAAACTTGTTTTCGGTAAAGAAGAAACAAGCGAGATTCGTCTCGCGGTTTCGTAAGATGCATCTGATTATAAGTTCGTCAATGAACTTTATCACTTGCACTCCAGCGGGTACGCGTTATTGATGCTCGAATTTGCTCCCTCGCTGTATAGCATGCTTACATCATCATATATTTACGATATCTACTGATTTAAATGGTCATTTTTGCTCAGGGCAAAGGTTTGAATCTGCATTCCAATCTAACTTTGAATCTTGTGTTTAACGCCCGCAGATGCATATTATTTCAAATTATCTCTTGCTTCGATTAAACACGCCAACAAATCGGGTTTTTATGATAAAAGTAATTCGGCTGACTTTTTAAGTGAATATATGAAACTACGAATCATTCAAAATTTTTAATGTCATTAGCCAACAAACGTGCAGTCGAAACATAATGGTAAAGATTCACTTCTGTCATAATAACAACATAAAGGATGACAAAGACACGTTTTTTCTCAGAGGAAATGGTAAATTCGTTTGTGAACCGGCTTTTCATTACTGCAATCGAAATACGTTAAAAACATTTTATGGTTCATGATTAATGGTTACGGAAGTAGGACGATATCTTGTCAGCCTGGTAAAAAAATATCACCGCGCACACGGTCGTGATTAACGTAGGATACCATATCAAAGCGACCTCCAACCGCAGACACCCCTCAACGAGGCCTCGTCCGCTATTCAGCAAGGTGTTACAAGCGGGGATGATTGTGTTGAATCACAAATGTAAAGAGATCGAGTCGTTCGACGAGCAGGACCAGTCACCGCCTTTGGTTTCTAACATCCGATGGAAAAACATAACCTTTACAGAACAACTGGTACAATTTGTCTGCCCATCTAACTAACACATCAAATTATATTTGGAGCTATTTGACGGAAAAATTTAAATGTACTATACACCTATAAAGTTTGACGACTAAAAAAAAATTATTTTGGGGAGTTAATAAACAAAACTTGTCGAGTGCACCGTGCATAGGTGAAAGATGTCATTCTTAGAATCTTTTTTAATTGTTTTATAATGAAGATACGTAACTACAGGTCCTTACCAAAAGATTCCAGGAACACTATTATATACTACGAAACCCTATACGACACGATGCGATTCGGAGTCGATCAGTTTATTTTTGTTAACTTACCGTATCATACGTAGTGCATTTGCCCGGCGACATCGGACAAGGTTATAAAGGAATCACTTGACTGGTTCTGCGCACACTTCACACTTCACTTGAGAGGCATCGACGTCACGCCGCTGTCTGGAATCGATTTGCAACGATAAGGAGGTGTTCCTTGCAATTATTACGCATGACAAATAATAAATAATCCGATTGCCGTATATTTAAGGGGTTCTGTTGTCTGTGGTATGGACAACAACGTATTATCGATCCCAAACGGAGTGTTCTGAAGAACTATTAAACTTGGGCACCTTTCTCCAGTTCCCAAAACGAAGTTCCTCCTCCTTAATACATAACAATCTAGCTTATATTCTAGGCCATAATCTAGGATACTTTTTATCTCGCAAAATAGGTCTGGCTCCGCGGGGTAGGAAATATTTTTTTTAGGAATTGCTATTAAGAGGGCAGTATAGAAAATTGGATTGCTTGGCTACAGCTAAATTAATGTTTCTAATTCACAGAACTAGAAAAAGCTGTTAATAAACGTAAGGCGCAGATTTTTTGAAGCGAAGCGAGGGTGGGCTAACAGTATTAAATATAACAAATTGATTAAATCGAAACGAGAATCGAGACGTATGACGTCAAACAGTGACTTTGTTCAAGCTCAAAAGAAAAAATCGTATCATTGTTTTGATATTAACTTTTTGTGACTTGTTAACGGAAGAAGATCTTGATAGGTATACATTTTATATCATTCTGAAACGAGTCCAATAATACCTCACATCTATTTCTAATGCCACTTGAACTCTTAGCTATTAAATATGATGTATAAGGGTCTCCATCCGTCTTTAAATCTCAGCTATTTTCTTCCGCTCGTGTCCACCCAGCTTAAGAACGTAGGTAGACATCGTACCAAGTTCCTTCTGTTGGAGTCCACTTATCATTGTACCACCCAGTTTAATTCCAACGGTACTCGTGTTTTTATCAGCCTGGCAAATTATCACCCTGCTTCAACCCCGCTTCAATAACAGTCCCACCAATGGTCTGTAGACAGTGCAGTAGGTACTTCAAAAATGAACTTTTTGTACATGATACATACATATATTTTGTACATTTTTTGTACATGATACATACATGATATAGCTTATTCAATTGCATTAAACTTATTAAAGAGAATCTCTTTACCGACCACCTCGTCGCCCGGTTACCATTCTACCGAGCAAGGATTACCGGCTTCGACTTCTGGCCCATTTAACACTTTATGGTCAGACTGTTTTCTGAATGAAGCTGTCTGAATAATCTTATAGTGTGTGCTCATGTCATTCGTGCGACAGACGTAACAGAGTTGTGTGGGTGTTTAATTTCATTTATTGTTGTCGACAGTTTGAATAAAGATGTAAAATGAAGAAAGATTTAATGTGAAATTCTTATTTTAATTCTAAAAAAAAACAAAATCTGAATTTATTCTTCGAAAATTGTATTACGTTGCGTTTGTTTTAAGTTGAAATCGCAAGATAGCAAATGTCAACATTGATACGGAGTAGCTGGCGGTAATATTTAATAAGACACCACGGCGGCCGCCGGCAGTGATGTAATCGATGTTTGCACGAGTGGCTGGCAAATTGTCGCCGTGTCAATATTACGTATAACGATAATGTTAAACATTTTGTTGATTGTATCCTCTTCAATATCGTTACGCAGGAGATAGTTTATTTGCACGTGTGTTTACACATTTACAACTGAATGCATTACGAATGAAGTCTGACTGATGTGTTTTGTATATTTTACGCGAAGTATGAATGGAGTGGGTGCCATTACCCTAATGTATTTCATGTTCGAAACTAGTACACCGCATACTGTACTTTTATTGTAGGTACCTCCAATTTTATATGTGTGGATTTTGACTGTTTGTATGAAGTTTATGAGCCTTACTACGAAAATTAATATTTTGCCCACGAATAAAAAGAAACCAATCGTACATACAATACGCCGAGCTAAGGTGATTTTTATGTGCACTTTGACTGTTTGAACGAAAAGGCTTTAGGTCGTGCCCTAACAAACTGGCCATGTGTGGGTTGGCATACTTCACACGCTTTCGAAGACAGGTGCTCCGAAGTATACAGGTTACCGCACGACTTTTGGTCCGTCGAAGTTAGTGTCCTTTTATTTCTTACACAGTGATAACCGCTAAAAATTACGAGCTCTGAAACCATCCGATATTTATTTCAAACTATCAAGCCACGTTTATCTTTGCACAATACCTTAATACTAATTGGACAGACATTAAATTGTCCAATATGTTGCGCAAAAAAAAAACAAACGGTTCTTTAATCTCGTAGCCGGAACTTGTAAAGGTTGATCTTACTTTTTTTGTCTGTTTACAAGTCAGTTGAATTGAAAAATAAATGTTTAAGGTTCGAGAATGTTATTATTATTCAACGTGAAAACTAATTATCTCTGCCCCCGGTCATCAGTGAGATGACTCCGAAGCGGTACAATAAATTATGTGGTGATGAACCCGTCTTCGTAAACGTTTTTGTAGTAACAAATAACTACACAGTATTGATTGATCGTCAGCAAAGTGATGTAATGCTATCGGCAAAAACCGACAATGCACGTGTTTATCTACGCTCGGTCCACGTTTATTGAGTATAGTGACGGCGAACGTCACTGGCAAAGTGTAATTTGTTGGTACCACTTTGCAGCGGGCGAAGGCAACTTCTCAAAGCGAGCTAATACAAAAATTAATTTCCAACTCCTGAAGTTACAAACAGATGCAAAGACAAATAATGGAAGGTGATGAGACGTGTATGCTCTAAGGTTTAAAATGCGAAGGGACGAAAGAGATATTGTATAAACTATAAAGGTTGGTAAAAAGTAAGTTAAAAGCAACCAATAAATAGCAGTCTACGGACGGAGAGGTAGTTAATATGACAATAATAATCTGGGCCCTCCATTGCCCAGTAGAGTGTATTTTAAAATTGCTCCGGCTCCCCTATCTCGACAGTCACACCCAATTGTCACCAGTAGTTCATAGTACAATTGTGCATAGAACGTCCGACTGCATTTCAAATAATCACTCGCAATTCAAATGGTCGTGTAAACAGAGGAATAATAGAATATGAGATTGACGATATTTTAAAATTGATCAGCTCCAGAAAGTATGGACTCTAAACTTTTTTAATTAACTTTTCACGTATAAAATAATACAAATAATTTACACTGTATCATCATCCTCATGACGACCCACTATTGTCCCAATGCTGGACTCCGGTCTCCACGTTGACCAAGTCTGTATTGACAGATTTCAGACACCCTTCAGAACATATGGAGAATCAGGTATGCAGGTTTCCTCACGATGTTTTCCTTCACCGAACCAAGTGATATTCAGTTTGTAATATGCACATAATTTGAAAAATTAAAGGATTGCAGCTGGAGCCACCCATACAAAAGATTGATGTTCAAGGTATAAGGTTACCACTACTATTATTACGATACAGATATATATATATATAATATATAATCAATAAAAAGTTATGTGTATTAAGTATCAATAACAATAAAATGATTTTATAATTCTCACCAAGTCATTATTTATTTCAAATTCAATATATTCTTTTAATCTTTCACGTATTATATAAGAATACTAATGCACGCATTTTTTTACATCTGCTACTACTTATACCTACTATTTTTTATTTTATTGGCTCCACAGATTACCAATTGTTTACTGGTCGACTTAAATTGGCCGCCATGTTGATCCAAGTTGTTTGACATCTGTGTTTGCATGAAACTCTAATAGTCATTAGCGACATCAAAGCCACGTTGATATCTCAGGTGTTTAATTAGATTGATGTAAATAAAGCTCATAAAATAATCAGTTTTTTTATTATTAAATGATACCTTTCATTGCCTTATCTATTACGAAATAAATATACAGAGAGAGACCTCACTGATCTTGTGTACATACATATATGCGGAATATAATCTCCGGAATCACGGTACTTACTTGGAAATTTTCTTTCACCATTTCAATGGGTACATTATTCCGGATCGACATAGGCCTAGGACATATCAAGTTTATATTTATAATAATGAATTATTGAACCCAAACGAAATCGTGACGGGCCGCTAGTAGTAATAAGACGAGTAATTACTTTAATGCGCATAATCTCATGACAAAACAAAGATTTAAGCAGGCAGTATATTTATTACATTTTAGAAGGATTATCTGTTTGACGTGTACGGTTTTGGGGAAGGAAGGGTGATCATCACCCCTACAACCCTCAACGGCTGTCCGCACCACATTGGTCGCGTTATAAGATCGTATGGCTTCATTAAATTGATTCTAAACGACCATTTCTACATTACTTAAGCACCTGTTAACTTTAGTTAGGATCTCAAGGGCCTATTGAATATAAGTGACTTTTTTGGTGGAAGGTCAAAAGTTAGTTCTTTTGATACAAAATTTATTACTATATAATAAACAATATAAGTGTATACTTCACAATATACATATATTTGATGTGGTTGGTTGAGTTACATAAATCGATTTGATGGGCAATTATTTCAACAAAGCATTTCGGCGTTCGTATTCGGATCGAAATCTTATATTCACACTTTTTAGTCTGTACAATTTTGTAAGTAATTTTTTATATCGCACTAGTTGGTCTGGCAAAAGTTTTGCTGTAATTGTTGCTTATAAATTTGAAAACTATTAATCACTTGAACTTCATTTAATCCACTTTCTATTTTAACTAGACCATTAATTTAGATTTTTTTAATTTACATAATTATAGTTTAATAGAAAATAAACAGAGTTCTAACAAATTTTAACCGCCACCTGAAATAAAAATATATTACATAAAGATGACCTCAAATGGTCAAGTCATTAGAATCATAAAAAATACGTATATTTGTCTAATGACTATATTTTTGTAACTCACTACCATAAACTAAACATTACTGGATTTTTGTTACTTGCTCCATAAGTTGCTCTACTTGCTTGTGTGCAAAATGTTATTAGTCATTATAAATAAAATTGTAAGTTTTTTTATGTATGTAGCACTGCTTCACGTTAGCTCAGAATAACTGATGCAAAATGTGTCACATACGAGTATTTCTGAAAAAAAAATCAACTGACGACGTACCACAATCGTAAATAGACTTTGTGTTATATTTCCATGAAGAATTAAACGTTCTATATTACTATTATGGTTATTCTTATTATTATTATCATTATCTTACGATCCTCTTAGTATGTTAGTTATTGTACAAGCTGTAAATGATGCAACACCCTAGTTATAAGGCAATACGAACTCCGATTGATCGCCGTAGCGTATTAAAGGTGGGTCGCCGTGAACTCTGCTCTCTGAAACCTTTAGTATGTTTTTTTTTTCCTTTTTGAGTTTATTTTGTATTGAGTTTATTTTGTTTTCCGGTTTAAAAAATAAACCGTTATCACTGGCATGTTCTGTCTGTCTGTCCGTCTGAATCACACTCTATTTTCTCCGAATTTACTGGACGGCAATGCTGAAATTCAGGACATATGTAGATATGACGAGTTACACAAATCAGTCATTAACGATTAGCATACATTAATCAATTATTTTGAAGGAAAAAATGTCTGATCTATATCTGACGTTAGACCATATGGAGTTGTTCAAGTATCACATGAATAAAGTAAAAATCAAAGCTATTTTCCGTTGCGATTAAATAACTTACAATAGTGCTCCGAGCCTTGTTGCTTACCTGAAGCCTACGCATTGGACTGCTATGCGATTTGCCACGTTAATTATTTGCACTTCCTTCGTGGGCTTGTGTGGGTAGAATACAACATTATTAATTTGAATTTCATAATACAAATTTATCTTGGAACACTTTTTTTTCTATGACACAAGTAATATAACAGATCTGTTATTATAAAAATTACATTTATTATTCATAACTATAAAACGTTTAGTAAAATAAATAACATATCTTAAGGATTTAAATTATATACAATATATTAAATAATAAATATTATAATTAGATATAGAGTAAAAAAATATGTAAATATATACATTTGGCCATAAAATCTGCGGTTTCGCGGAATTAACAGGACATGATGAGAAATATTAAATTTGAATTTATCATGCGCTTCAATTTAATATATTCATTTAGGTTAGAAGATCATAAACTACACATCCGGAACACCAGAGACATTACCATCACTTCCGCCCAGAACCTTGCTTGTAGCTGGCATGTAACTTTATAATAATTAAACGACAGATTTTAAAGGTAGAGCCTTGTAAAAGTACCATCGTGGATAAACTATTGTTTGGATCATTCATGTTTATAATACGTACATATATTCGTTTCTTAGAAATGTCGCTTCATTGAAAGTTATTGCTGAACGTAAGTAGGGTATTTTCGACAAACTTTACTTATTCTATTTGTTAACGAATAAGTGTTTTTCGAGTATAAACTTTCGATTGGTATTCCGATTTATACAAATATAACAAATCAAACCCACACCTCTGGGTTTTATTCTTCAACAAAAAGTTACAACGCCATTGCGATCTGATATAAAAAGGTATTTCTTAATGCGCTTAATCATTACGAAATTCACATATATACCTACCTATACCAAAATTTAAATAAAAGTCGAAATAGTTAAAATTGTATTTTTGTTTTTGCTTTAAATTTTGATGTCGTCATAAGAAACCTTCAACCGCTTATCTAATCTACTAATAATGAACTCATGCCTGTTAAATATTCTATGCGACGTACTTACCATACATTCATTCTTTAAATATTTTATTTACGCGTGGGAGACGAGACGCACCGAATTCGAAACTACTTATGCATCCTATTCAAGCCGATTAATAATATTATAATGAAATTTTTAATTAAGAATTTAAATAGCTCAGTGCACGAATCTCCTTATTGTCGACAATGTCTAGAAAAATTAGATACTTAATAATTATAATGATATGTATAAAACTTTCTAAATACCTGTTGCATATGAAAATAAATCAAGTGGTCATTAAATAAATAATTATATTAAATAGAACTATAATAGCGATTTCATACTTTAAATTTCACCCAAATATTTTAGGTACAACAAATATATATTTTGTAAGAAATAATTAACTTGTTTAAGGTTATTTAAATAATTTGCAACTGTCGTTACGAGTTCCGGTTACTGTGGGAACCATTATACCGGTGCTTACATATATTATCACATTACGAATTACGTAACGTTTGTCGCTTATCTCTCCCGCGTCTGTCTATCTGTTGATCTAGCGATCTAGATCTTAATACACTTGTTCCAGTTGGGTAAATTGCGGTCGCGGTGCCCGCTGCGTGGCTGCCTGTTGACCCAATATACCTTGTTGTACGAAATCCTTCACCCGTTTTATGATTATCTCTTCAATCAATCAGTACTTACTAATTTGCTGGCTAGCTGCGATTAGGATTCTAAAGTAAGGTATGAAATGTATTAATATAGATTGTGTTTGCGCGTATTGTGTCGCGTAGGAAATAAAAAAGCAAACGGCTCTCATAAACTTTGCTTTACTGTTTAATTTCCTCAACAATAGCGCATGTCTTGTATATAATTGATTAAGACCAGTTTCGAATCAGTCTGAAACGATATTTCATAGGTCGGTAAAATTAAGACTTAATACTGTTGAATAGAAAATAAATAGAGCTAAACATGTATCACAGTTGAACTATTTCAAATGCATTTTCCTGTACGGAGGTTTAAATTGAATTGCACAACGTATTGTTATCAGCAAACCTCGTTAATCCGACTGCATTTGGCGAGTCCCTCGTGCCATGTATTTGGATAAGGGAGAGGTTATGATTTTCTAAGGTACCCACGCCGGTAGCAATGAGCAGTGGGCGAACGGCTAAAATCTGCAGCAATGTCGCCCACGTATGTTCTACTTAAGCTTTTGCTGATATTCGTTGGCTTTTTATTTCGATGTCAGATTTATGGACTGCGGTTTTACCTAATGTTGTTTCGATTGGAAATTTATTTGCAATCATTGAAACCTAGGCAAGTGTTAACACAATCGCATATTATAATAGCAGTGTGAAAACTAAGAATGTACGTTTCGTAAAAATGTGTTTAATTTTTCACCAAGTTTTGATATGAGTCGCAGGTGGCATTCAATAACAAATAATCCTCTCTATCTCATTTACTAAATTTATATTATTTGAATATATCTTAATGGCAGAAAATCTTTCGAGGTCTTACGAGAAATTATTTATATGCCATTAATTAATAACCTGAAATACAAGAACATTTATCTAAAGCGAAAAATGCGAGTAATTCATATTAAGAAAAATGTTTATTCAGAACGCTATTCTGTGGAGTTCAATAAACGGACTATTGGCATCCTCAGTAGGGTAGTTAAGCTGCGGCGTACTCTTATTCTTCATACTTGACAATAGGAGTTTTATTCAAGTCGTGTTCGTAGACAGCAATATCTTTTGTTTTTGTCTGTCCACAATTCATACTTAATATAATGTATGAGACATTACGCGTTTCCAATCCAAAACAATTACTTCAAAACTTATTATTTACAGTGCACCGATAGACAACAATGTACAGTGCGTTTTGTTTTATGTTATGCTATATTCGTGATTTGGCTGTTATCATGCATGTTACATCAAAGAAAGGAATAAGAATATTGCCTTGACACGTCAATGACACACATGCAAAGTAAATTACATCTATTTCATTTGCATTATTAATAGTCTCCTTAAACTGCCTTATTATATATCGCTGTCAATAACAGTACGATATTTTGTTTAACTGTTTCGGTAACATGAAAGTAGGTATCTTATTGTCGGGAAGCATACAGATCAATTAGCTTTAAATAGCTGCATATCACTTCGATCTTAGAAATAGTGCTACTCTATGTGCCGTATGGCTAGCCCCTAGCAGAATGTCCTACCTTCTACTTTCCGATCTTTGCGAACTGTATAAAGATTCTACATACTATAAATCGCATTGTTTAAATCACTATGACTTTGTACGAAGTGTCATTAACATCGTAAGTGTTGAATAAAGCTGGGGACACAGTGCTGTCGTACAGCGGTTGCGACAAGGGGCGCGAAGTATCGAATATACGAAGTATTTTATACCGAGTGCGAGGAGAGGTACGACAATTTTTGTGTTACTGCGACAAACAGGCGTGGCCTATTAAATACGCAGCGGGCAAGGTCATCACACCACTTCGATCGGTTTCCTTGGCTCTGTCAAAACTAACAAAATAAATACTTGCTTGCAGGTCGTTGTCTCTGACGTAAGTGAGGGATAACCGTATAACCACTAGTCGCCGCGCTAGCCACTGTGGACGAGGTTTTATTTAACCAGAAAGCCAAGTCACCGCGAAAACAATCGCAACTCTCTGTACATTGAATAGATAACGTGACGTTGAACCGTGTCAGCCGTTCAAGAAACTGGCCATTGTGTTACCGTTGCGGCCAGGCCGGCCACTGTTGGCAAGTGTAAGCTATTGTCGGCGTCGGCTCTAACTGTTTCGGACTAGTTACTCATTCGCATCTTTCGTATTTCAATTTTGGAATGTCGGCCATTGACGATCTATTGATACGGTTATCTTGATGAAAAGCACTCGAATCAGCCAGTCGAAAATTGGAAGGATGAATTATGAACGATTTTTTTATCTAGTGTTCGACTTGTGGTCAAAATTCGACCATAATCAATAATATAAAGTTCTTATTGCAATTTTTATTTATCGATAACACTTAGACTCATCAATAGTACAAAACAAAACAAAAAAAATCGGTTGACAAACAAAGGAGAAAAGGATACTGAACCGTTTTGTCTTGTCCCATTTACATAATTATAGATATTACTTTAGTCGCATGTTTGTCTTATCAATCTTTTACGCCCTATTTTGTTCCGCCCTACTAGACTTAATAAGGTGAAATTTAGTAGTGCTATGTTAATTACTAAATACAGTTACTAAGTTACGTGGCCCAATCACGTACTTAAATACAATAAATAATGAAATGAGAGATAAATCATATAATATATATATATATAAAAATTATAGAGTTTTACATGTGAAATGAAATGAAAAGGCTAGTTATAATTGTTATGTGTGTGTGTTAATTGCGTTGCATCCCTTAAAAATATTGAAGGTTATTATTCGAAAATATGAACTAAACCTCCACTTATTACACTTCCGAAACTACAGAACTTATGAAAATTATCAGGTCTACTGATGCAATGCCCTATTTACACGAATATATTTCCTTGTTTTCCTTACATTTAACTCAATAGTGCACAATTCCAAAAATTCGTCAATTCTAAACCTGCTCAAGTGTAATGTAAAAATCATTCCTTTAAGAGCATGCCAGAAATCTGACACAGCTAGACTTGCGTAATGTAAAGGCAAAGTGAAATATCTACTGTACAGTATAGGAAACGACGCAGAGCAGGGATTGCAAAGCCAGTATTATTCTGAACGAGCTGACATCGAATGCATTCGTCACGCCACAATGCCCCTGTATCAGTCCTACAGCTGATGTAGTCACGTTGCTTCGGTTGTTCTGAGTACAAAATAGTTATATATATATATATATATATATGTACACCCAAGACTCGGGAATAAACACTTTATCTGCGTCTGTATTTGGTTATTACAGGCACATAACATAATTTAATTTTAATATGACCGTTCATGCGGAGTACAATTATCCACTAAGATAACCAAAAGTATCATAGTTTTAAGCTATGAAATGAATAAATCTGAATACATTTCGATTTTGAATTGACTATAACAGAAAATAAACAAAAATATTACCATGACGCATAGCGTTAAAAAATCGGCTTTTCACCAAAAGGGATATTGGCCCAATAAAGGAATGGTTTTGCAAGTGACCCTTCATATTCATCACATGTACTAATTGTTTACAATACTCGTAACGATTACACTAACGCGTAACCATTTTAAAATAATTATATAATATTATAATGAATTACGATATGTAATATTAATTACCAAACAAATTGCGTACATAATTATATAATTATTGTGTCATATTACTCAGCACTCATCCATTATGCATTAGATTAGCATTGGCCTACTGTGCGATGGTGTTTCCAGGCTAATTACTTCCATTTATACCTGACATTTTAACCTCTTAACTACTTGATGTACCTAAATAATATTTTAATACAATTTGCATTAGTCGGCGGTAAAACCTTTAAATAAGACAATACCCTAATGGCGTGATCCTTGATCTCGGAGAGCAATTTTTTTCTTACATACAGTAGAGTAGATATAATTAAAATGTAAACGTTGAAGAAGTCATTGCGATAATGGTACAATTATTGTAAATTGTTTACCAACACAATCATAACAATATATTGATCGATCACAATTATTAAAAACCAAAAATTGCGCGGGAACGCACGACCGCGGCGGCCATCTTCATACGCTACGTTCGCGTGCCGTCATTGTGCAATCTACATATGGTATTTTATACTCTGTAGCTCCTCAAAGCACAAACAAGTGCCTTGCAAATTGCAATGTTCATACCAGTCTACAAGTCTACAGAAAAAACAAACACTCGTGTTTCA
This sequence comes from Megathymus violae, assembly GCA_003671415.1. Lineage (NCBI taxonomy): Eukaryota > Metazoa > Arthropoda > Insecta > Lepidoptera > Hesperiidae > Megathymus > Megathymus violae. The sequence goes on from PDGT01000044.1 coordinate 1,657,386, forward strand.
TTCTTTCAACCTATTATCTTCACTGCCTTCACTTAGTATTTAACGTTGACTACAGCAATTTCCTGTCATTCAATTACAAATCATAGCAGCATTTTTTTTTTTACTTTTTATTCACAAGCTACGCAATATTAGCTCTATTATTAATCAGCTATAATAAAACAAACGCTTGCGAAAGACTTATGATAGAATGAAATAAGCTGTTCTAATTTAAATAAAAAAATTATGCCATCGCAGACAACGTTGAGCTTCAAATTGTGTAAGATATGTATAGTACCTTTCCACTCAGTGTTAAATGTACACACCTAAATTATCTTCAACTGAACTGTTAACCATTCTCACATTTTTAGCATCTATGTACTGATAATGCCGAAATAATATGTACGATTGAGCCAACTTACAATTTTTTCCTTTTTCGTAGATATTATATCGCTTCAACAATATAATCTAACAACACCGCAACACCAACATCGTTCACATAAAGATCTACAGAATCTAACGCGTTTATATCCATACTAGTACCAGAAGCTCACTTCACTTCAATGAAAAGGTATTAGTTTCCATCCTTCAATAAAACTATCCAAAATTAACAGATCCGTTAGATAACCATGTGAATTTTAAGAAAATCTGACTAACAGATTGTATGATTATAGCATTACAAACATTTCAACTTCACACACTCGTATTAGTATAGATTGAGCGGCTCGGTATTCAAACCTTACAAAAACGGACCGGTAGTACCTCGTTACCCATGCACTGAAACCGCCAGTTAAATAGCATTACTGCAACTCGACTCCTTTTGAACGTAACACGCTTTTGTGAGAGATTGCATTGCACAACGTAAGGTTATTTACTCACATGAGGCATTTTCACTGGGTCTATGCTAAGTAAGCGCATTCATATTTGATTGCAACTTACTAAACAAACATTGACTGAGCTTCGAAAACCGTTATGTGCATGTTATAAGCAACACAACCATTATCGTAAGCAGCTCGTTAAACATATTGTTTTATTTGCATACACTCGACATTATGCTTACACGTGGAGTAAAGTTGTGTTCTGTTATTCGAACCTGTGTACTTTGCGAAACGTTTTCGTAACCACCAGTATTAGCATATAACATGGAGTGGTTATGAAATTTCTATTTGAGGCTTCATCGTTGTTACTCCATTATACTCAAATGTTGATAGGAAGTATTTTTTATGTTAATAGCTACGCGAGCTCCAGGGTGATCTGATGTTAAAAGGTACCCGCCACTTATCATCATACATCTACAAGACTAATGACGTCATCGAGTAGGGAGGTTGGCTTGGAGTCCAGAATCTAAAGTGTGTCTTACTGCCCAAAAAATAATTCCTTCAGTCTAACCACTTTTGAAAAGGAATACGTGAACAATTTTAAAAACTGTTCTATCTTCATAGGAAAGTACAAATTGTGAACAAAGATAAGACTTTTTGTACAGAAGTCTATGAAATAGATAAATTACTATATTTTAATTTGGTAGTAAAATGTTTATGAAACCTGTCGTTAGGAGGCGCAACAATCGGTCACATCAATTATTCTTTTTAATTAGCACTTAACCCTTTTTTGGATGGTGCATCTTCCTCACACAGATTAACCACCAAATCCTCCAGTCGCATGTATGGTAGTGTGCATACTTCAGGTGCATTGTAACAAAAAAACCTATGAATTCGTAAATGTATAACTCAAAATTTAAATCATTTCCTGTCCAGCATTTTGTTTTGAATTAGGAACGCTTGTCACGTGTCACAAGTGTTCGGTGAATGTTGTACATTCTAAATGAAGAGGCGCGAAACGAACGAGAGTGTAATTAAAACGCAGGGTCAGGCACTCTCACTGAGCGTAGCGTATGACGCATGCTTATCATGTAACATGCGCGTACGCAGGGCGCTGGCTGCCGTACATTCCACTTACGACTCTTATAAATCTTTCTTTAATTGAAAGTATGGATTAAGTTGTCATTCTAATTAACTTCAATTCTTTAGAGGCTCACTGGCATGCATGAGTTTCTAGTAATTGAGCAGATCTGAAGAGTAATAAAGTACGCTTATTCAATACATCTAATAATATACATATACATCGGTTTTTCTTATGACGTCCCGAAGGTAACTAACTTAAGGTTGTTATCAACCGAGATAAACACGTTATCGTGGCCTCCCAAACCGAGATTATTTAGAATCATAGAAAGATATTGAATTTTAATGTACAGAGCTAGTTTAGATTCTCAATGTTTAATTACCCCATTCAATAACCCCAGCTGGTGGATATATTTCCAGTAAATTAAAAAAAATCACTATAAAAAATCGAAAATGTTTCTGTCAATTAAGCCAACAAGAATACAGGACAACAGGAATAGGAATAAAACAGGAGTTTGAGGAAGTAATTAAAGAAATTATAAAGTAATTGAATTTAAAAGGCGTTCATTTATGTTATTTATTGAATACAACCATAAAATAATTATTGAGTGAAGTGATTGTATGAAAAGCCTGTTTCATTTTGCTTCCTAAATCAAAGTTCTGTTTTATTCAAGTCACCAATAAACCCTGCCCTGAGTAACCATAATATTATTTCGGAGTTTCATTACAAGTCCACACAGCCAGCACGTTTATTCACGACTACCATATTATTAAAATAATCAAAACACCAGTAGGTAACAGCCAAAAGGCAAGCGCAAAATGGAACACACCATCGGCTATTCCCAGACTGCGCGCCGACCACCGCTTCCGTGGGCACTGTACGTTCATTCAGTTGCGCTCGGCTTAATCTTTTTTTACTTACTTAATTAGCTAACAGCCTAGTAGGAGAGTGTTATTATCATAGCTCAACACATGTACTGTGAAGGAAAATGAATTGCTCATATCTATATCTATACCAATAATTTATTAATAAGCAATTTTTGAAATATTTAACCGTCTGTAACGTCACGTCATCAAATAAATGTACTGAGAATAGATTTAACGAAAAGTCAACATATTTATATATAATATTACTTACATTTACAGATATGTTTCATCAAAAAAATTTTGCGAGAAATGATTAATTTTTTTTTTGGATTTGGATTTTTGTAGGTACATATTACTTTTGTATATATTTTATAAACACGTTAATAATGTTTAATAAACTATTTCAGAAAAAATTGTAAACGACCCATTTAGATTTTTCTTACCGACATATTTTTATGCAATTCCTTATGTAATCAGTTAATTTAACAGTACACGAGTAGGTATGTATATGTACAAATTGTTGTATTATATTGTAAAACATACAAATTGTTGTACACATATAATATAATAAACTATAATTATATTAATCTTTTTAATCCATATTATTATTTCTAAACACAATTTAAGCTATTAATTTTAGGTTGGCGCCAAACGACTTATATATAATAAAAACATTACATTACCATAAAGGAGTAATAATTGCAGAGAAACGTAAAACTTATTTTTTTATTCATTTGGCGTTTACTCATAGTAATTACATAGTTTTGCTTAATTATTAAAATTGTAATGTTTTTTTTACTTTTACAAATGACACTATATTCTTATAACTATGCGATCTATATAAGGGTACGTACATAATCTAATCTGTGAGCTCAGACAAATAACATCATATCTATCTATTTATCCTTATCTAGTACAAAACATTTCTCAAAATCTCAGTCACTACGGATTGTCACATGATTCAATTAGAATAACCTAGTAACAATTTAGTTAAGTCAATAAAAAGTTAGAATTAATCTTTATCATGTAGATTTCATCGAAGCGACAGGTCGCGTGTTATTTATAAATATTACTTCCTACGTAGTCGCATTGTCTTCGCTCATATAGATATTCTATCAACTCAGTTTTCTTTATTACTAGCGGCCCGTCCCGACTTTATTCAGGTCCAACAATTCATTATTGTACACTTTATATATAGCCAATGTCCATCCGGAGTAATATACTCTTCAAATGGTAAAATATTTTTTGCAGTTAGGTGCTGTGGTTTCGGAGATACACAACCTCCGCATATACACAACCTTCCAAAATTCCCTGTCTCTCTTTATAATATTACTATACATAACAAATGAAGAACAATAGCTCAATTTTATCCATATAATTTAGCACATCACCAGTGATGCGCTGATGGAATAATTCCGATTAGAAACTTAATTCTCAACTGCGGAGAAAGTCAGACGCTTTCAAATATGCAAAAATATTTTTTTCATTAACTAGTCATGTAGATACGTAGTACGTAGTATTTATTACTAACTAAGTAACTATATTATATTCTTTTCACCTTACGTTAAAGTATAATCCGTGTAATATGAGAATATATCACGATTGTCAAGCCGCAAGCCCGCTCTTGTCCCTGGTGGCGCTTGAAGAAACAGGACGTCGGTTGGATTCAAATTTAATCAAGCAAAACTAACTAAAGTGCAACTTGCTATACCTTTTATTTATTAGTAACACGTATTCAGACATTTACGAAACATTGTCGGAAAGGCCATTAATAGTTTGTTGTTTGCAAAATCCTACCGTCCGTTGCATCAGATCTCTTGCCATGTCCAAATCGGAGGATGCTAATTTGACTCACACAAACGTACTCATCGTGCCAAGAACCGTAGATAACGCCAATTTATTGAACTCCTTATTGTTTCCAGGATAAGGCCTCAAACTCCAGGGGAAGTGCTCGAGGGCTGCGGTATATGCGCCCGTGCAGGAGGACCCGCGGGGGAGGGCGGTGTGGCCTTAGGCTCGGAACGGGCGTTCACTTTCGACTTCGCATTCGAGCCCTCGGCGGCCCAGCAAGATGTATACGAGACCTGCGTTAGGAAGCTGGTGGAGGCCGCCCTCGATGGATACAATGCGACCGTGCTTGCTTATGGACAGGTCAGTATTTTTTAATTTACTAATAACAAGTTTGGCATTTCAATATTTATTGAGGTTTAATAATTATGTGCATTTAGAATGAGTATGTTCAAGGTACACGGTTTTCTACAAATACTATACAACGAAGCACGATTGTAAGTTTGATAATATACACACTTGGGAACTATCTTCTGTTTAAGTCGATCGTTAGTCATTGAGCATGTTAAGTAACAACAACTTGCGGTGCAGTTGGAGTACATCCAACATATCGAATTTTTTTAATTCTTCATTTAATTGTTCGAATCATTGAATGAATCGAAGCTTTGGAGAACATATTGATTAAATTATACAATTAACATCAAAGCACATCATATTGAAGAGTCGAGGAATACCATCTGTCTCGTAGTTTATAGGTTCAAATTAAAAATCATTTCATCATATAGGTATTCTGTAAATATACTTATGAACGTCATTTTTGCTTCTACCACCGTTTCGAAAAGGTGCTTTAACAATGAGGAGAAGAAACGGCGAAACAAACTCCTCAGCACATCTTTTAAACAACCCAGGGTAATTACAAAAGTTTAAACCTGTGCGGACCTGGTTTAAACACTATTATTTCCAGGCATCCTTGCCATTAATGTACTCATCTATACTATAATATCCTTTGCCTATAACTTGTGTTTTAATGTGTCGCTTAAAAGTTCTAATGGGCAACTCGCGTATCAACTTAGGAATCTTATTGTAAAAACGGATTCCAAGCCCCATAAAGGAACGCTGAACCTTTTGAAGACGATATGAAGATGTAACCAAATTTTTCCTATTTCTTGTTCCATGTTTGTATCACTTTTCTGCGTATACGTATTTTTTTTTTAATAAATACTAAATTACTATATATACTGACTGGCTACAGTGAGTACACCTATTTCATTAAATTTTTCTCTTAATGACTCACGCGACTTTAATCTGTACATAGCTCTGATTGCTCTTTTCTGTAGTATAAATATTGAATCAATGTCCACTGATTTACCCCACACTAGAATACCATAAGACATAAGACTATGAAAATAGGCAAAATAAACAAGTCTAGCTGTCTCTACATCAGTAATCAGTCTTATCTTCCTAATAGCGTAGACAGACCTACTAAGTTTACCTGCGAGGACCGATATATGGACGCCCCACTGAAGCTTACTATCTAAAGTGACACCTAAAAAAACTGTGGATTGTTCCATAGGCTGTGTTTCGTTATTTAATTTAAGAATTTTGCCTACCTTCTGCACATTTGGTAGTGCAAACTCAATACACTTCGTTTTATTGGCATTTAGAACTAAGTTGTTTATTGTAAACCAATGCGATAATGGGACAAAGCACTGTTTACATAGTCAAAATTTAATTTATTTCCTTCAGTCTTACATATTAGAGATGTTTCGTCAGCAAAGAGTACAATGTCCGCATGTTTGCTGGATAAAATACGGCAAATCGTTAATATAAACTAGAAAAAGGAACGAACCTAGAATAGAGCCCTGTGGAACAATCATTACAATTGATGTTCCCGATAATTTGGTTTTATTTACACTAACACATTGAACCCTACCCTTCAAATAGGATACAATCAATTTGAGATCATAGACAGGGTAACTATAATATTCAACTTCAATATGTATTTTTTTTATTAAATCTCAGATCTACTATTACTACAATCCTGTTAGATTTATAGATGTAGAGATAAACTTCTTGGCAAATGATGTTAAATTACTTACGTCATGTTTTAAAATTAGCAATTAAATAATTTACATTTATCAATATGGGTTCTCTATAGGTAGAAAATTAAAGGAAACGTAATTATGTCGTAAGGTATTTCAACAGCTATTTGGGTTTGGAAATTTGATTTGAATTTTGAGCGCACGATTGTTTTGCTTGCTTTACATCAATATTTATAGATATCCATTTACTACAATTAATAATATTTTTTTAACTTACTTCAAAAAGGAGGAGGTTTGCAATTTGTTTATATTTTTTACGTTCGTTATATCATATGTCCGTCATTTATTAATCGATTTGGAAAATTCCATTTTTGTTTGAGAGGTTATACTTACCGTTCGGTCTCTTTTAAATTTGGATATATAAGGTGAAAAATAGGACATGAAATTCTTTCACCCTTAGGGAATGGACTCGAATATTATTTATAATTTCGATCGAAAATCGAAAGGTTAAATTATTTGTTGACCGCATGATTAAATATGAGAAGAATAAGAAAGCTTTCATTGATAATTGTTTCGCAAAAAAATGCTCAGTTTATTATTATTTATTTCAGAGCTGCAATCAAAATTATCAGTAGCGAAATCGTAAAAATGCACTAATCGGAGATTACTGATAGTGTACTCAACATGCAGTCAACAGTCGTACAGGAGCGATAGACATTTGTATTTTTGTATTGAGAGAGAGATTTTTTTGTGTAAATTTCTAATAAAGGAAGTAGACTAGCCACCAGATAGTAATTGGTCCACGATGCCCATCTCCATTAAAATTGATGGATACAGAGACTAGCGACCTCCAAAATATACACACTCCTAAAACTAGTAAAGTAGTTAACCAATATGAAGCAATAGACGTCATGAACCTGAAGACCGGACGTGATCGAATGATGATCGGATCCTAGCATATTTAATGATACACGTCCTCACAAGTAAGAGTTTTAATTGGTAAAGTCTTCAGAACTAAACCAAAAAAACGCCGAAGAAGAATAATATAATAATAATATTTCAAAAATTAAGCAAATATGCTCAAGTAAATCGAGTAATAACTCGTACTTTGTCCATCGTACTCGTATCAAGCGTTTCGAATTGTTGAAAATAAGTATTTTTAAATAACCAGGCGGACTATTTCCGGCAAACTTCCGACACTTCTGCAAAAGTTGAAAAATTGTTAGAGTTTTTCTCATATTCGTTGGGTAAACCATACGTCTAGGCGAAACTTGTCAAGAATGGCGTGTCACTTCACTCGCGGCGCGGCGCTATCCTTTGTTCCAGTCGGCGACCATCGACCTTTGACTCAGTTCCGCTAAAAATAATTTGCTGCGATTATTACCGCTGCAGCCGGTTGCGGTGTAATTGCTTCGGGTCAACACTCAACCTTACTTCGTATTACGAAACTTGTGTGCGATTCCTTTCGTAAGCGAGCACAATTAATAGAATAATGCGTGTAAAAACCAACTCCACGGCTTTTAAACTGATTTTCTTTTCCATGGACAATCCTTGATAAAACAAATTGCTGATAACATCAACTGTGCTTTGAAGGGTGAGTTGGAGTGTAAAGAACTCATTCCGTCTTTAAGTCGAAGCCTCTAGGCCTAAGTCAAACTACCTGCTCGATATGCACCAAGCTGAACAACACACGAGGCGATTGCCATAGGTCTCATTTTTTGAAGCTCGCTGGGTTTTATACAACGGAGCTGAATCCCGAAGGCACTCGTGCATGGAAGTTTTAAATCCTGTCTAACCACAGCCCTCTTTCACAAATCAACCGTGAAATGATTCAACGTTGCAGTGCTGGGGAGCCGATTAACAAGCGGACTGGTTTACAGTTTAGTACCTGGCTGGTAATGCAGCGATGACACTCCTAGTGTTACAGATGTCCGTGGTTAACGGTTACCACTTTCTGTCTCGCGATGAGTCATGGTTTGCGAGTTATTATTTCTTTTGTGATACTCGATACGAGAGCAGTTGACTGTATTCCTATTTTTCAATGTCTCCAATTACTCGTAATAAGGTGAATTGCCTACAACCGGCGCGGTGTCGCGACTCTCGTCGGTGTCATTACCCTGATAAAACTATGTCTTAACTAACTTTATGAAATCTGAGTAGCATGAGCATTTAGTTGAGAACAAGCGGAATAATTTGATCTCCTCTTACAGATCTAGTTGTAAACTAAGTAAAATAAAAACACTATTTTTCGAGGAGTATATATTACACATAAGACTTCGTTACCAGTAATGAACAAAAACGAAATCAATCTACAGAAACAATAGGACTAAATAAGTGTTTTTAGTATAAAATACCTAAAGTATCCTGTAAGTTCGCAAAATATCTTACTTTTTCCAAAGATTTTTCGCCAAAAAATCAGGCCATCTTTAGTACATTGCTCGTTATTAATTAACATAATTTAATAACATTCATACAAATAATTTAACAGGCACTGATGTAGGCAATTGCAGATTTAGATGGTCAGTATTGAATATTTACTGTTAAAAGCGGTGAAAACAGTCGTGACATATAAAAATAACACACTGCATTTAAACTAAGTGATTCATATTGCACCGGAATTCCCTTGTGTTAACCAAAATCAATACTGCTTCCCCTACGCGACTTAATCAACCCCCAGACGAAACCCATAACGGGCATATGACTTTTGTTTATACTCTATTGTTTGTAGACTATCAATGCAACCTATGTACCGACTCCTCGTTTGATAATTTTAGTTATTTTTGTATAAATTACTTAAGTATAACTTTATATACCTTATATGTATATACATACCATAAACATGCAAGTGAGTTAAGTGGAGGAATGTTAAATGTTAGAAAATAAAAAAACGAAGATGTTATTTATAGCTCAGATTTTAAAAATAGAGTTTATGAAATATCAAAAAAGAGGGGTAGAATGTTATTCTAACTACCTTCGGTATCGCAATTTTGTAATAAAAATCGTATCATATTCATAATCTTCCAGCATTTTATAGCTTAACTAAAATTTCAGTTTTGTTACAGCGTATGTCAAATTTTTTAATGGAACCAATTATTTCTTTATAAAAAGTTGGCAGTTCAATGACTTTTTAGTCATGATACCAAAACATTTAAGAATAAACGTATTTTCGTATGGATTTTACGTGATTTGTAACCGATTGCACATTTATTTTATTAAAACTCTCTAGACAAATAATATCGTCGTGTATTCTTGTCAGACATTTAACAATAATGAACCTCATACGTGACACAATTAACGTTAAATGAGGTCTTTAAGCTTTTGTCTCTTGAGTCACTCGCATTATACCTTCAAAGGGCTTAGAGACGGAACACCGCACCGGCTCGAGTTACGACAATTCTACTAAAACAGCATAGAGGTTGGCTTAATTACCTCAACGCTCAACATTTATCGATCAAGTATCGTGAGCGATTAATTGAAAAGTATCTTTATGGTAATATCGGATGGATGAATATGTATGAGGCTCGCTTCTTCCGTGGTTATTGGCGCGTAAGTCATCAGAGTGGGTTTTCGTTTACGGTAAGCGCCTTAGTGGTTCCTATATGACTTGTTATGGTAGGTGCAATGTAGGCAGAGTTAAGGATTTATCAAATCTATTAAGTTGTTCTATTATCTGCTTTTATTGTAAAGCCGATAATAGTAATACTTCCGTAGTCAGCTATTAATACGTGAAACTTTAATCAAGGCCGAACCATTTAATGTTTACTTCGGAGGTCACCTCACATGCGTAAATCGTTATACGACTCGTTATACTCATCGTTTTTAAACTGAAAATAACTAATCTATCTTCTTGGTCTTTCGTTGGAATACTAATATACAATATAATACTGAATAATTCAACTTTTACCAGGATTTTGGTAACTTGTAATAAAAAAGCGAGACACAGTTTTTACGACTCTGTATAAACTATAGACAATAATAAAAAAAATATTCGTAAACCTCGACATTATTTTAAAAGATCATAGACTCTCTACATAACTAAATGTATAGAGTACCACTTATTTTTATTCCTGATTTTATTCTCCAATTTTTTATAGTATACACAAAATAATAACGGTTCCCTTCGGCTACGAAACTGTGTAAAGATAGCTTTGAAACCCATTTTATACCATCAATTGTAATAGACGATTGAAGACGAACAGTGGGACAATTATGAGTCGTGAAAATCTGCATTGTGTAAGAAAATAAATCCCTTTAGAAGCAATATATCAAAGTTTGTTTTTAGCTGTGTTGTCGCTATTCGCATTTCATGTAAATTTATAGAACGTGTAGAACATCCTTAGCCGGAGGAGGGAGCTGGGTGCTTAGCAGTGAGTAGTAGAGAACCCTACGTCATGTCAACGAGCCTCTAGTAGACCGTTCATATTCCCTCGAAGGTTAAGAGCTCTTGTCACTATAATAGGCCCATATTTTCTGACACATGAACAGTCGCTGGCGAGGTCTCTGTCACCATATGTAATATTTGATGTATTATTAATACGTGAAACTTTAATCAAGGCCGAACCATTTAATGTTTACTTCGGAGGTCACCTTACATGCGTAAATCGTTATACGATGGACATCGATCGTATATTTGTTATTCGACTTCAAAAAAGGACTATGTTCGTGTGTACGTATTTTCGTGACTTCAATTCTTTAAATTCAATTAAATTCAGTTTTTCGTTACAACCAATATATACCTACCCTGTTGTGGTCGACCTTGTCTATCGATCCAATGGTTCCAAGTTCGATCTTTGGCTAGAGCAGATAGTTCAGAGATAGATATTGGTACCTGAGTCTTGGTTTGTGGTGTCAATATTGTGCATGCGCGTGTCACTCCCGGACTAGTAGTGCAAGCTGTGAACATATGAACCTTTTCTTCAATTTGATAGTATTTAGGTGATCAATCTTTTTAGCAGCACCTTTTTTTTTGAACTCAGTAATTTTCTTGTTCGTATTAATATCTACTATTCTTACTTTCCAATAGTTTAACTTGCAAACCGTCACTTGCATAAAGACGTCCTAATACTACCCCATTGTCTTTGAAACAAAAGGGGGGTCAAGGTTCAGCCATTTTAACAAGCATCCGTTCCAACCGTAATGTTAAGAATGGTTTCGTTCTAACGAGCGCGCACAATGGCGTCTCAGATGCAACACATTCTTACAGTCGCTTCGCACAAAGCCGGTGCGAATGCGACCCGGCACTCATTTCTTTATATAATGCGACTGCATTTGACGCCTGTTTTCTCGCACGGCTCTCGAACGGTCGGACTGTGGCCAAATAGGTCAAAGCCAATGCAAAAGTTTCAGATGCAGAAAAGTTGAACGTCGGCTGTGAAATGTTTTGTGAAATTTAGCTACTGTGACACACGTTTAACAGCTATGTATATATGTTTTGGTTATAAAAATAATTATATATTTGTTTATTAATGTTTCCGTATTATACAAGCGCGGCTCGAGTGCGCACACCAAATAATTTTCCTATAACTAGTAACCCATTATGCACCATTGATTAAATTAAAATAGATCTATGGTCTCCTTTGAGATTATACGTTGCTAAAACTTACCTGTTCAGTAATTAGTTCTTTGAAAGTTTAGTTTAGTTAGCATAGAATAGATTTTAACTATATTAAAAAAGGTGAAAAATGTTTACCTTACTTTATCTTAGTTAATTATGAAAATCCTTTCATAATTAATAAATACTGGTTCTATGAAAATAGACATGAATACAAACTTGTTGACACGATTGTTCAGAAATGTATTTCATCGACGTTGTCATTCAAAATTAAGATACGGGGATGAATGAACTAATACCATGTTTAAGTAATATTTTCTAAGATTAAATCGTTCAGTTATCCACACAATTAGTTTCAGATAATTTATATTCAACTTAAATAAATATCGCTTTATCATTGTAATAAACATAGAAACCTATAAATAAATTTATATAAATGTATCACTAATAAGCTTTATGAATTTGTGTCTTATTTCGTTCACCGCAAGATCTTATTTAACGTGAGACGGCACAGAGCTGATTCATCGCAATTAATCGGCGAGTTAGGTAACCCAAGGCACCTTTGTCAAGTCTAGATTGCATTCTTATACCAAAGTAAATTGTAAATCAATGCAATCTCGAGTCGTTGCTATTCCGTTCGCGTTACTGAATAACAATAAAATACTCCATGTAGATTACCATTGAACAGGATCATTATAGATTTGTTGAGCTCGATGCCAGCAAAACAATTGCCTCATTCGAGTCATTTGACATGCCGCATTAACCATACCGAGATGTATGTGGTCAATATCGCTGTTGTTGTTGTGTATGTTTCTTGAATCGTGAAATTCGATTTGGTTATTGAAAAGTGAAATTTGATGGAAGTTACTCCCAAGTTTCCAGTTTTTACGACTTTTTTTTATATTGATATGGAAGTAGTAGTAGTGGAAGGTACGGTATAGTATAGATTATCCTTAAAAATAGAATCTACAAAATTGTTGTATCGTATGATTGCGTCATTAATTAATAGAACAAGACTGTTATTATATTTTTAATTAAGTTAGTGCAGTAACTTCTTCGTTTTCAATGGAAATCTTCGTTTTTCTTTTCATATTTCATGTTTTCGTTCTTCGTATACAGCAAAATGTGTGCGGGGACAAGGAAACACGCCACCTAAAGACATCCATAATAAAGCGGTAACAACACATTTACTGCCCTACCCGCCAAAACAAAGTACAACAAGAAAATAAGATAACTCTGAAAAATCCAAGTTTACCGAGGACAATTCAAGACAAGATATTATTCGGTTCCGAGCAGCTGAACCCTGCTGGTGTTAAATGACCACTGAACCGATGGACAGCCGTAACTAACCACAGTTTGGACTACAGTCTTATTTGCGATCGGTCTGTGACTGATGGAACTTGTTTTTCTATGGGTGTGTGAAGGCTTCTACACTCATTTCACGGTAACTTAAGGTCACTACAAGCATTTTGTTTCACGGCAGTGTTAGTTACGCATATATCTTTATATGTATTCAATACCGCATATAATAATCATTGATGCAACTCTTAAATTTCGTGGGACTTGATAGAATGAGATCATATGCATACAATACGCCGAGCAACAATGGTTAAGCCAACCGTACAGCGTCTATACACGTTATCAACTAGAGTTCCCACAAAGTGTGCCTAATAAATCAATAAATAGGAGCTTTATTCAACCTGTGCAGTAAATTAGGTGCGCAATGTATTTCGTCACCGCTCTAAATAACGCGGTATAGCGCTTCCCGCTCGGAGCGGTACGAATCGCCGCTAATGAGCCAGTCTCGCAACGCGGACCGCTCTGTTCGTTCACGACTTTCGGTAAATATAGTTCCCAATACCAAAAACATCGATATGGACCGGACGCTTGTTCCGTATAACCAATCGGCCAATTGGTCACTCTGTTTAAAAAAATGTGTATCGGTGTTCGTGGACACAATTTTGTAATGCACTATGATACACAAAAATAAACTATACAGGTTAGCGCTTAACACACAGATATACCTACACACGAGCAAGCAATTGTTAAAGGCGAGCCAGCCGGCTTGACCAAGTTCTAGTTTGCTGCTGAACGTGAATTGAGAAAAACTATAATATTATTAGGGCCCTTTATTAAAGCAGTAGAACCCAAAAACAATAGTTGTTAGAATTTTTGTCTGTTTGTCTGTGCGTTTGTGCGCGCTAATATCAGAAACGGCTTAATTGATTTCGTTATGGTTTTCACTAATGTATTGCAGTAAACATCACTTAATATTTAAAGTTCATTTCATTACAATTCGTCCATAAATAAATAAAAAATATAAATTAATATATATATTTCCAATTGACAGAACGAGAAAAGAACAATGCAAAAAAAATCCAGTTGCTTTTTCCAAGTCTAAGTTAATTTTTCTTAAACCGTTTCGTTCAAGAACGCGCTGGCGGTTTGATAGTCGATAATATAAAGAAAATAGGTTAATGACGCAAGCTAGAGTTCATAATATTATTGTAGCTACTATTTTTTTTGGTTGTAAATTTCCATAATACATTCGTCTTTCGTCAACACACTTGCAAGCAATAAAGAAGTTGTCACTCGATGGTGCTCCCACGTGCACGCCCACGCGTGGAGGAAGGTTGAATGAAAGCGCGTGGAGTGGGGGCAAACAAGAATGAACACAACGCCGTTCCGTTACAACCTTCGAGATCTTTTATTCACAATGTAGTAACAGATGAATATACTTTCTTTATTTTATATTTTTGTGACGATAGTATAGGACCGTGCGAGAAGACACGACAGATTTATTTTCTACATGAATTTGATTAATACTTAATAATAATCCAACAATAATTAACTCACGGCCTATGATGACTAAAGGCTCAAAGTAAACAGAAACTTTAACCATTTAAACACTGACCACTTATTTTAAAATGCAACTTTTATATTTTAATAACTGGCAAAAATAAGACAAAAGAAAAGCTGTATTATTGTAATAAAAAAAACTAATAGAATTATAATACGCTAAATTTAATTAATTAAAAAGACAAAAAAGGTTTTGGAAAAATATGGAGTGGTATAAAAAATAATAATACAGGAATATTTCCAATATAAAAACTAAAAATAACACTAAGAATATAATTACACTAATTATTGTAATATAATATGGCTAAGAAAAAAGTAAAGTGAAAAAGTTTACTTGCTGCCTAAATCCGAGATGAAAGGAAATTCTCAGTAATCAGTATGTGAAGCATAGTAGCCAGGTTGCCGGGTAAAAAATATAACACCATGCAAGAATGATGCGTAAATTACAATGCACCCTTACATTGTAAATTACAATAACCTGTACCCTTGTTGAACCCTAGATACTTGAAACTAGATCTCGGGGAGGTTGAGCCTTGGTCGTATAATCTATTTAATCTCAGCTAACGAAAAAACGTTCAACAGCTTATTTCAGCACCTTATTTGCGGTACAGATTTCAGAGTACTACCATATAACGATAAAGGCTCAGTACACCGAAGCGCCATCTAATGTATTTGTCGCATGACTTATGAAGGATTATCAATGAGCGCTCAAGTGAAATTCAAATAAAAGGGTTTACGCAGTGGACTGAACAAACAGCTCACAGCTTATCTGATCATTGCATTTGTGTAATCCCATTGCGTCGGCTAACAACACTACGTACACATCATTGGCCATATACAGGTTGTATATTTTTGTACGTCACTGTATTCATTTGTGTATTTATATATAGATGCTTTTTTTCCAATCTGAGTAACTCATTGTTTTTCAATTGGATTGATTTTGAAATGAATATTCCGTTATGTAAATTATGAATAATTACACTACCTAACGGTAGACTTATAAATTTCAAACAGCCATTCAACTCTGCTTCGCTTTTGTATTATTTCTAAAGCATATTATCTAAACTGAAACGTCAAATCAACAAAGAAAATGTTTGTTCGTCCTTATAATTTAAGTAAATTTAGTTCATTCTTATGTTATTATCAGTGATATTCCATGAAGAAAATTTATTTGTATTTTTTTTATATTTCAGAAATAAAGTGGTATAAACAGTGACTTAAGACTTGAAAACTTTTTGATCCAGTCACTCTTCTGTCTAGCCGCTTATATTGCTGAGCTGCCTGTAACATCCTGACAGATGAATACTTTAGTTATCTAGACTGTAAAATGTTATGATATATATCAATCAGCCTTTTCAAGTGTGCTACTGAACATTGGCCCCCCATTGTTGGCGCCACTCCAATCGGTTCTGGGGCCTTTAAATCATCTGAATTCACAATCTTGGATCTACCAAGAATAGCGTGGTACACTTAGCGCACTGTTGTAATGGTTGTGCAAAAACCGCACGGAAACCTAGTACCCAATCAAGCATGGCGTCCGAATTCCTTTCCGCCCACTTCGATCACAAATTACATTACAAAAACGTTCAATGACGACCGATCTAATTTGCATGCGGTGTCAGCCGGTGTCACAATAACAAGCATTGTTGCGTATAGATAATTAATAAAAATATAGAAAAATTCTGTCAGCTGTAATTACACTACTGTATAGGAGTATGCGGGCTAGACTCGATGATCTTATGGTATGACTATGAAATTGAGTCGTACAAAAGTGCTCCAAACAATCTAACAAATACGTATATATGCATTCACGAGCATCTCGGCATTAAAATTCTATAAGGAGACAGTGACATTTAAGATTCTAGATCAAACATTTTTCTGTGAAATAAATGTCTACTCCTGCAGGGAAACTAACCCACGAATATCTGAACATAAGGAGCTGGGTCGTCATTAGTCAAAAATTCTCGTACAAAATATATTATTTTTGTAGTAATAATTTGATTAGCTATTAAAATTAGCCCCTGGAGAAAAACTTAAGCCCTTATGAGATATTAAACATCAGATAATTTTTCAATCCAAACCTTGATTTCAAACGCATATTCGGATGTAAGTGCGTGGGTTTTCATTCCACCTAGCATGTTAACTTGAGTCTTGTATCCTGACAAATAAAAGCGGAAATTGACAAAATTACCAGTGATGGTGGTTACACCTTACAAGTTCCCACCCACGTGGCACTCGACATGCCTGCGCTAATTGCTATGTAACGAAAGTAACTGACGAACGTTTCATCACGGACGATGTACGAGTCGAAGTCGTGAAAGAGTACATTAAAGAAATCGCCAGCGCCAGCCCCTATCATTAGCAGTAATGACGATGATGGAGTGCCGTCTCGGCAGTCGGACGAGTCTCCTCAAGCTGGTCTCCACGGAAAAGGACGAATATACTCGCAGCTATATATATATCACATATATATATATGCACATTAATATACATACATGCGTAAAAATCTCAACGTGGAAACAGTCATAAAAGAACAAATGAAAAGGCAGAAGTTAGATTCTTTAAATTTGGACTCAAGGATCTTCTTTTTTTGTGAAAGTTATCTTACCTGAGTTTTAAAAAGATTAAACATGAATGAATCTACTGCGTGTTTTGAAATTGTTAATTTTTTGCATCGGATCTCACTGAACTACACGGTTGAGGTACTGTGCATGTGCTTGTAATATTTTATCTTTCACCTTTTAGCTTTCATACATTTTCATCAATTAACATTATAAATGGGTCCAAAAAGCCGACTTATGGATCGTGTCTTTCTTTTTTCTTTCTCTTTCTTGGCCGAAAGTGTTGTTTTCCACATCTTCGGTAGTTATCCTTCTCGATCACCTTAAAGTTGGTGATGTGATGAATTTTCTTTATTATGAGACCTAGTCAAAGACTAATCACATTATACCGATATGTGTGTAGGAAAAAACTCCTTGGGAGTTGCTTGCCTTATCTTCTGGGACAACTCACGGTAGGGATTTGTTGAAGCGACGACGTAGTTTGACGTTTGAAAAGAGTTTGTAAAAACCAACTTCGAATAAATATTATTATTTAAATCACAATGCCATCCTGTTTCCATACTGTATTCTTAGCAAAAACGAGACTAAATAAATAAAAATGAGAAATTCATTAAGATCACGAGTATTTTAAATGGTGAAATTTATAAATCACGAAATAGAAAATCAAGCAGACTGTTGTAAATAAATTCTAAACAAATATAAGACGAAACAGAATTGACTATTCAAACGGGCAGAGCTTCCCCTTAAAACGTTCACCACAAAAATAAGTGTGTCAAGACGAGCGCTCATCGTCTTATATAGGTGCTTGGCGGTGACTGTCCGCCATCCCCTCGTCTTAACGGATGTGACGTCACTTTGCTGCTAACAGTATTATATCACTGAATTGAACTTTTAATCTTTTTTATGTTAACCATTTCGGGACCCTTCGTTCAGGGTCAAACACACCAATCACAGGGTCTTCAGCAGAAGTGAACGCGAATATAGCCACTAACTAAATCTAGTAAGCAATATGTCTGTGTCTTACAACGGCGCCTTCGCCAATTATTTACTACAATAAAACAAATTATCATGACATCACAATAGACTGTTATTTGGTCGGTACGAAAAGAATCATACATTTGTCGGGTAATTTATATGTATTACCGGTCAAAGGATATGTAAATGTGCGTAGTCACACATGTCTTTATTATGTAGTTCTACGCTATTGACATCATATTATGGTGTATTGTGTGATATAAGTAATTGTGTAATTCTTGTTATGTTATGAATACTATTTATGGGTAAAGCATAATATGTACACAACATCTAGTTACTAGAAGAGGCGAGTCCTCGTGCACAAGCCTCCCTTCACCCCTGAATCCCATCTTCTGCCCGTATTATAGCGTCAACATAACAATGAAGTGTGGTCCCTTTTCATGAGCGTCACTAAGCTTGGTACCTACCGCTGAGTGTAATCTCAAAAACACGTGAGTTCTTTTGCATGATGATTGACCAAAAGTAATACTTAAGAACTCAATCTCGTCTTTCAATAACATTTGTATTGCGCCTTGTGAATTGTGCTAGGTACCTTGTGTAGATAACTGTCCTCTGTATCTAGGTATATTTAGTATAGGGATTGCAGAAGCATTCCTGTTATTGATACCAAAATGACATTGTGTCCGAAGGTTGTCTGCCCCTAGTTATGTTTAACAATAGTTGAACGTCAGCTCGTTATCTAAGGCGCTCGATATCGCCGGATTTCCGCCACTTGCCAGTCATGCGTCAGGTCCTAATTCGTCATGACTTGTACTTTAATCTAATATGTAATTTTATCTCTTCTACTCGTATATCCACAATTTAGAAGATACCTTCGAAACACAAGCTTATTCTAATCCGTTTCGCTGTTTTCTCGCGGTCACTAGATGGCACTGGCGTCCCTTTCACCAAAGCCAAGACCTTTTGGGCCTACAGTTTGAAGTAATGAAGTTGAATATGTGGTCGGTGATGACGAAATTCGACAACTTCTGAACGTATGATGTCATCCCCATATATTTATAAGTCGATGACATATCATCATCGACGCCATACATTTTGAACAACATTTACGTTGTCTAGGTCTGTAGAATTACTTCCCTATCGGTACGAAAGAGAAGATCTGCCCACACTGCATCTTTAAGTATCTAAATCTGCGAGCTCTGGAAGGGTGGCCGACCGTTACGGAGAAAGACAATGGAGTCAATAGAATAGAAACGCAGGTAGTAATAAAAACTACCTGGGTCACTTCAGGCCAATCTGGCCCGTATGCCTTAGGCAAAAGGGGCGAGATTGGCGTACATGAGGGCGGAAATGAGGGTGTTTACCTGACCCGCTATTGTTATATCGATTTCCGGGAATTATTGTTGTTGTTGTTTATTTCAACGAAAGGCGTGGAAAAACCTGGAAGCCCGGAAATCGGTAAAAATAGCGGGCAGGGTCGCCCACACGGCATTCGGTTTTCGAATACGAAGCGAAGAGTTCTCTCCCTACGAAGCGAATACCTGCGATCTACGAGTGTAACTGCGTTTGTGAAGTGCGTGTGAAGTAAAATAAAGTATCTGCGGAACTATTGTGGCATTTTTACGAGCCTGCGGATCCTGACACGTAACAATATATTAAAAGCTGTTACAACAGCTACGTATAGCAAGTAATGAGATTTGTGTAGGATTCAATAAGCTTACTTACTACTACATTTTATGTTTTATTTCATTTCAGGTTTTATTATTATCATTACAAAAATATCAACAATATCAACATATTCTTCACACTAAAATGTCTTAGTTATTAGGTGGAATCGTAATCAAACACTGAGTTATAATAAATCAAAAAGTAAACTTCCTCTCTGTCTCTCTAACTATATTAAATATATTTATAAATAGTATTCTTATAGATACAGAGACCAAAATTTACTTTTATTGGATCATTTTCAACTCATACGATATAATCGTACTGCGGTTTGAAATTATCCGTTTCTTGTGTTGCCCTTATTATTTGTAAATAAGAACAGTTTACCGACGAGAAACGAAGTAAGTTTGCTAATGTAAGGTATATAATGGTGCATAGACGGTGTTATTTTCTATTACATGATAGTAATTTTATTCTACGAAAAGAGCTAAACTGTTGCAACCGGCAATGATGTATTGTGTCCAGCGAGACAATTCGTTAACGGGTTAAACTGACGCACTGCGCCAGCCTGCGCCAGTCTGTGCCTATGTCGTATTGTAGATATCGTATGGTGCTTCTATGTGGCAATGTTACATTGCACAATAATGGGTTTGGAGGTACCCTATTGTATTCCCCAATCCCTCGAGCTCACGTGATGTTATAACGATTCGAAGTTGATGCAAAGTTCAAAATACTTGTAAGGTTTGATGTGTAGGTATATAGAAACTGATTATACATGAACTTTTATATCTTAGTAGCACTAGTGTCACTATATAATATGAAACAAGATCTCTGCGAAAAATTCTATCTACCGTAAACAACTACAAGGAGTTTCATGTAGATTTTATCGTTTGTCTATCGAAGCATATGTAAGTTCAGTCAATTACTTAAGGTGCATTTACTATTAGCGATCAAAGAAGTTTCCCGAAGTCAAGCGAACGCGGATTACAAGTTAAAATAATTAATTCCATTAATATTGTTGATTTTCAATGCAAATATCCGAAGTAGTTAAAACCTCATTCTTTCAACCTTATAATTTACATGATTTACTCGTTACTAATACTCGGCTATTATTACTCACATGTGTAATTACATCTATCTATATATATACTAATACATACATCTATTGAGCTTCTCTGTATGTCTCGAGATAACTCAAAAACAGCTTGACCTATGTTAATGAAAATTGGTATGTAGTGAAAATACATGATTGCGCAGATATCTATCTATCTATTAATATCTATTAAAATATGTAATGTCTCTCTATCCGTACATTTCATTGTTTGACAAATTTCATGATAAATATTCGTTTTATGGCACACTGACATCAATTTGACCAATTTTTGTTTGTATTTCCCATTATAACTTAAGAACGGCTTGACTGATCTTTATGATAATTGGTATGTATTGAGAAGACGTGCATTTTAAATAATCATGCATATATAATTAGTAGTCCAACCCAAACGAAGTCGAACAGGCCCGCTAATACAAATATAACCCGATTAGATATTTTTAATGAAAAAAATGTATGACATTTAATCGTTACGGACCACAACTTTTGCTTAATATAATGCAATTATTAAACTTAGTTTTCACCCACTTTCAGACGTCCAAACTATTTAAAATTTTGCACTTATAATCCGAACGGATTGCTTTTTCTAGTAAGTATTATCATTAAGAACAACAGTTCGAGCTCAATATGAGAAACTGTGCTTTTATATCACAGATGTCACTAATAAATGTTTTTTATTGTTACTTGTTATTCTTGATATATTTCTTTTAAAATTGGCATAATTTTTGTTGGTAACAGTAGCAGTAGCAGTACATACACACATAGGATGATACCGCTCCAGTCAAAGGTAGATGCCGCCGGAGGCTGGATGACTGTCCGTCCGCTGGCAGCAAAATCTGATCAACGCTTCTGTACTCCGAAAGTTAAAACGATCAATTCCATTTTTTATCATTAATGTTCGATGAGTAACGCGTGCGTTGACAACTAATTCTCCCACCACCCAGCACTAGTGCAACGTGGTAGGGTGGATATGTGTACTCAGTTGTGATGAAGGATTCGTGACATGCAAAGTTGCTCCGATGAGTAGTGGCCATATTGTTTTAAGACTGAAATCAAAAACTTTGCTTCAAGCAATGGAAATAACTAAAACAACTTGACAAAACCAATATCAACATTCTTCGACTGCTTATCAAGGCATGTCGCCTTTAACAGTGACGCATTCCACTGTACATAGAGAGATATTACAATGCCATTTTTGTAGCTTTTATATACGTTATCCGTTGCAAATATTATATTTTTTAATTCCCTGTTCACTCTTTAAACACTTAAACTTGGTATTCTGTCCTTTATTCGGTGCTATATTCAATCTCTCAGTAGTTATTAGAACTTTAATTACACATTTTACATTTCGCGAATGAAGTTAAATCCGCTCTAAAGTCAATAGAATTTCCATAAAAGATTCGATTGTAAAGGCAGAGGTGACTGTTTTCAGTTTAATCTTAGTTTGTCTATTTAAATTATTTGGGATAAATCAAAATAATGACAAGAGGTGTCATCGAAAGGTTTATTTAAAATTGATCATTTATTTAAATGTATGTATAGTCAACGAGTGTTTGTTTATGATGCGTGATCCTTGTGGCGTTTTTCAAAGATACATAAATAAATGAAGTGAACACCTCCATAGAAATAATTTTGCAATAGGATAACGATTATTACATTTTTAAGGCATTATTTGTGCAACAAGTAATTTTTAATTAGTTAAGAATACCTAAAAATAGTTGAATGTGCTATTGTCGCACTGTTATTAGGGCGTATTATTATTATTATTATTGTAATTACAGTAATTAATTACAATAATTACAGTATTATTATTGTAATTAGGGCGAACCAAATAGATTAATATATTGAGACCAAATATATTTGAAACGCCCATACTGAAACCGTCTATGACGATCGTAAGTAATCCTCCGACTACACTGTATATAAATTAAAGTGAGTAATAATTAAATTAATAATAGTTCGTACTTCTTACTCGTACTTCATCGTTCTTAATAAGTACTATTATAATTAATTATAAATATAACTAATAATAAATCTAACTAATGACATAATTATGTTACTCGTATTTTTTAATTTTATTAAACGTATAGTTATATTTTTTATAATTATTTGTAATTACAAATATGAATCGTATAATTTAAGGCCGCACGAACATCGCCGTGCCGCCGTATAAGGGCCAGCGGCGCGAGTTCGCTATGATCTATATCTGTTGCGCCTGCGCATACCGCACCGTTTCCTACATACTAATGGCTCTGCGCCGTTTCCGACTACAAGCAGTTAATATTATCTTCTAAATTTTAAATGTCACATTCTAAACATCATTGAAACGGAGGAAGTTTATAAATTTTAGCTGGTGTCATTCATGTCATACGCAATTCACACATGACCGAGTTGAATGGCGATGATTTCGACGGTGGAAAGTAGACGACTTACAGTCATCGAAGAGAAAATTCTATATTTCCTCGATCAATCCAGTATCGAACGATACTATCATGGCTTTTTTTAAATCGAATTTATGTTATTATGTACGTCTATAAAGTTATTACTATCACATATATCTAGTGCTAGTCCGTTGTTCTTCAATGTATTTATTTAAATATACAATAATTTTGCCTTATAAATATAACATTTCTTTACAAGTTTACTACAACGCTACTTCATATGATCTTATAATCCTATGATAGTTATAAATCATAGTCTCAATAAAATAAGATGTCCGCAATCGGTTGTCGCTCAAACGTCACACACAATAATATACACAGGTGATTATGTACAACTTAATGTTTATAATCTATATAAATAAAAATCAAATGACGCATGTAGGTACTAAATGTCACCTGAGAACGGATCGCCAGACTTGACTGAATATTTTTTTGTATTCATAATTACGAGGGCAAAGTCTAAATAAAGCAAAATATTTTAATAATCCACCAAAGAAGTCGAAAATTTGGATTGATATTTGTGTACGAATATCTTAATAGAAAATGTGACGTTCAGTCTGACAGTTCTGTTCCATAAAATGTTGGATAAATCCCTTTTCGACGAACTAACTGACTAACGTAATTACCTGAATAATTCAACCACTGAATGAAGATGAATGTTGTGAAATAAATATATCTCAATGTTTTCTAGGTAAGCGTAATTCAAATTTTTTCACACGGGCTGCGTCGCTAGTCTATACTATCTTATCCTATTTTGTGATTTTAATTCCATGTATTTGAAATTCCAATCATCGATCTGATTAACATAATCTCGGTTACCATGTTCCCACGAAGATCGATCAGTAAATACATATTCTACTCAACAATAATGAGCATGTCCGGTTTCCAATCTATAGGTCGCACCTCGTAACTTGCTTTGAATTTTTGTTGTATTTCGCAACCTTCCTTAAAGCCCCCTTACTATGTTAACGGCCACTCATGGATGTTTGATACTTTAAGAAATGTGCTAACCAGTTATGAATTATATATGAAAAATATCAGGATTAAGGTGGGTCTTACAGAGCTCGGCGCCTAATGACAAGAAGGACCTGGCCGCCGTCTCGTTCGTTGCTCAGCAACACTCACCACGAGCAAAGGATGTTAGCTCTCGGACGTACTAATGAATATAGCCCCGTACCTACTTATCCAGTTATATGACTTATTTATATTGAACTCATACTTCCATTAAAATTTATCGTTTATATTACTAGTACCCGATGTAACTGTGGATAATGGGTTTTTGATACGACATCGGTATGTGTAAGTATTAAATAAGCATTTATGCAGATTTCAATGTCTAATTCCCCAGCTGACACAATAGTGGGTGTCGAAGGTGATGGACGTCATACCATTGGGACCTAGGTATCCTGCACAGATAAAACATACTTGTTAATTGCGTCAAGGACGTCTTTCTTATATGCCGTATGTATAATCTGGAATATTTTTGTTGCAAATGGGAGAAGGAGAACTCTGTGGGATTTATTCATTCTTGAGTCCAAACGAGTTTCTCCTGCTCTACAACGGGCAGGGCAACGGATAGGTTCTTAACGATGGAGATCGCTGCTCTGCACCACACCGCCTAGAACGGCACTAAGTAAAGTAAAGTAAGTAAGTAAAGTAAGTAAAGGCTTTACCGTACATACCGTGGTATGTAGCTTATTTTAATTGCAGTTTCAGACAGATAATCGATGAGCGTATTAACAGCTTTGTTCTTCATTAGTAACATGTCCGTGATTGCACCAATATTGGTCACGTCCAGAGGCGACGATGATCGATACCATCGGGTAGTCTGGCTGCTCGTTTTCTAGGTATATTAATAAAATCTGACTAAATGTATTCAGTATCGTCGTGAAATATTCTAAGTATCACGGCGTGACGCTAGGCAGATTATGCTACGAAATAAAACGCCATAACTCAAGTCTTATGTAATGCTAATAAGCTTACAAGGCCAAGTTCGTCTCTGGATTTATATATTTTTGTGTTTGTACTAAGGTCTCGAGATTATTTTTTCATCATGTCACTCTTAGTGGATTAAATAAATTCGAGGACCTCAAGTGGCATTAATATTTAAGTTGACTTTAATTGTTATTTCATAGATCTAAAAAATCTTATATTATGCATTTATCGTGATAAAAAATGGTTGAAAGTTTGAGTGGAATAATGAAATAAAATAGGATATGCGTATTGATGTTATTTTTTTTAATTTTAAACACTAGTTTAAAAAAAATGGCAATTTTCAGACTTTACGAGTACAACCGTAAAATTAAAAATTCGATTATAGTTTATTGGAAAATCTCAATGTTAATTTTATAATACCAAAATTAAATTAAATATCAAACACAATTATGTTAAAATAACAATATAATAAGTAAAATACAAAATAATAAATAAAAATAAATACGTTCACAATATTAATCCTAGAAATAAGGCAAAACCTATTTCAGACTAAGGAAAACTGGTGGCTCTTTCATGGGTAGATGTGGTAATATTTATAATAAAATTCCATTACAATTGACAGAAATACCATATTGTAAATTTAAAACTCACGTCAAAGGCATTCTTACACGAAAAGGTTATTACAAACTTGATGATTACTTTCCGGATAAGACTGCTTGGACATGAGTTTAATATTAAGTCAGTTTATAGCCATAAGTGCGTTCTATAACTGTGAATAGGAAAAAAGCTCCTCGGGAGTTTCTTACCGCTTCTTCTTCCGGAACCAGTCACGGTAGGGACTTATTGAAGCGATGGCGTAGTTTGGCATTCAAAAAGTGTTTATAAAAACCAACTTCGAATAAATATTATTTAATTTCATTTCATTACATTTACTGAACTTTAATCAAATTAGAAGATTGTGATAAATGTTATATATACTATTTGCGGGAACTAAGATTGAATGACATATTAGGTAATTCGGTGACAGCAAATTTTAATTCATAATTCTTCATATCTCTAACTAATAAATCGCCTAACGCCTATCACTTAAATTCTCGTGTTAAATCATCGCCAGAAATGCTAAATGGATGTTTATTTGAATGTCATTAATACGTGTTTCGGTGCGAAACGAACGCGGAAACTTCGTTAAAACGTCAATAATTTGATTGACAACCTGTTGAAGTTAGACGGTTAATTTTACAGGCTTCACAGACTTAGGACAACAGTAAATATCCAATATTATTCAGTGTCAGCATAAATTGGTCTAATTGCTGATAGCGAACTACACCAGACGACTTTTGGACGGAACTATATACGTATTGTAATTTTACGTACATGTGTGTATATTTTCCATACTATACCTAAAAACTCAACTGATAAAATATTTTATTTTATAGAAAGTCAGTCAACAAGAATCAAACGGCAGGTGTGCTGGTAAGCTAAAACTATCTTATACAGAAGTTACCGTTACTATTGCAATAGGTACCTACTACATACTTTTGAATGTTTTTGAAGCTATAAATTTTATTTGTTTTTTCTGTTGAGCGGATGCAAGCGTCATTAGGCTCGTGTTTTGTTTATTTGTTTGAGCTTAAAAATGGAATTCCTCTTTTGATGGTTCGAATGGCTAACTATGGATACTGCGTATCGATTAGAGTACCAATTTTAGACATATGTACATAATAACTGCGGCGTAACATGGTAACATTGATCGATTAAAATAATTAAAATGTTACATTTGATTGTTTTGTTAAATGTCAGCTGTAAATTAATTTTATACTAAATAACGTAAATAAATGCTAAACATACTAATTATTTTTTCGCAAATACGCAATGTAAAATGGGTTATGTATTTTCGCGTTAGTATATTTATTCCTTTGGTTGGTAATTTTGTCTCGGATTCTCGACTGGGTAGACATTTTTAAAATAGCGTAGAACTTTTGCTCTTGTAGCCATCCATACCCAATGCAACACAGTGAATCTTAGCGGAAGGGTATAATATGAGTGTTTAAGCGCAAATAAAATGTTAATTTGAACAATTTCAAACATTTCACCCCCACGATATCAGTGTACGACACCGATGTCGTGTCGTTCAATATAAAAACGTTTTTTCTTATCAAGGATATCGTTTTGGCCAACAAAAATTAATTGAGACCATTCGACACATAACTTTCCGTTTCTCTAAAGCTAAATCGGCGACTGCTGAAAAAAAAAATGTTTTTTAAGCAGTTATTATCTATGTATGTTATCACATTTTCCTCAGTGCGCATTGAAATCTAACGCACATATCTCACCTAGAAAACGTCGCATACGGTCATGATTTTATTAGCTCATGGTTAGTTTTTACAACCCAAAACTGTCCTTAAAAGTCCTTATTACATAATCAAACACTAGCGTTACCTCAACGTTGAGTCATTCCGTAGTAACGCATTCAGCTTGTTTTGCAAAGATAACAGATGATAACGTTGTAAGTTTGTTCTTACACAACACAGTTTTAGTACAACAGTTCCTGACATACGATGTGAGGCGCCAACGGCGTACAGCAAGCGACTTGTAGGGAAAATCAACATCGTGCGTCGTGTAAGCTAATGGGGGCTGTAATTGTGTACTAATTATGACCATATTCGTTTGAAATGCTGCGGCGAACGGTGTGCGGGCTGCGGGCTGCGGGCTGCAACCTCTGTACTGTTATCAGAGCTCCGTCATCGCGAACAATTTGTTCTCCACTGATTATCAAGCAGACCGTTTGATAAGATTCTGTTTGATAATGTTGACCGGTGTATGAGTATATCAAATGCACTGTTCCGATGTCTTGTATGTATTTAATCTGAAATATTTACTTAATAAAAATCTCTCATTTCAACGCGAACTCAATAAAGTAATTAAACATTCTTGTAATTGAATCGCTAAGGCGTTTATTTGTTCATAAAAAAATACTCATAACCACAAGATACGAGCGGGAGCATCATAGTTCCCTATGATAAAAATATTTGTTTTGAATTCCCATCCAGATTTATATAGCCTAATTTTGTAAACTAATTATTTAGCTTATTTCAAAGTGCGTATATTTAAGCAGTCTAGTAGTAGTTCCCTATGATAAAAATATTTGTTTTGAATTTCCATCCAGATTTATATAGCCTAATTTTGTAAACTAATTATTTAGCTTATTTCAAAGTGCGTATATTTAAGCAGTCTACAATAAAGTATTTCCTTCTAATATCAAATCTCGCGTACAAACTTACACAATTACCATTTTCGTAGTTCATCTCGTAATACCGTTCTCTGATAATGTATTTATTTACTCTGCGTATACCTATAGTAGGTATATATCTGCAAACGATTAATTAATTATTCACAGTTATCGTATCTTCCAAGTGTTTAATGCAATATTTCACACAGCTCCAGTACGGAACGTTCATTGTGGTAGTGGCTCAACGCAAGTGTCCGAAACGTCTGACTGACCGCGCCCAAAATTGTATAATTTAATCCATAATTTACGGGTGACACTAGCCGTTGAAATATAAGATATTTCATGTATGTAAACACAGTTTTTTTTTTGTAGGTCTTAATTAGCGGATTTTGCATTCGCTAACAATAATCTTCCGTTTATCAGCACAGTAGCTGTAGTTTGATAACACTTTCAATGTTATCGCTGATAACAATATCTCTATTGTCCTCGCTTATCCTGTATTGTGGTAAAATTTATCTCGGGATATTGAAAGACTAAAGTTAAGTGTTATGACAATTGGGTGTATTGAAATGGTTCATAACTAAAAGACTACATATTATTATAGGTCGTCTAACTCTGGTATCGAGTACGTTTGGTATTAGTGAGACTTTACGTTGCATTATAATTATATTTTATGTGGTACAAAAGAAATCCCTGTAGCAAAACTCGTTTAGTTCAATGTGAGTTAATGTCTATATGACTGTCTGTAAAACTGATCGGTGTATAACAATCGATAGTGAATATAATAATTTAATAAATAAAATTTTAAACAGTTTCACTTTAAAAAAAAAAATTCCTACTTTTCCATTCGACTGCAGAATTACCACACTTTGAATATTTCTAGAGAGCATGCGTTGTTCAGCCACATTAATTTGACCCAGTAATAATTAGGATCTCATCGTGGAATGAGCAGTGATTATGTTCAGTGACATTGGTACATTACGAGTATGTACACGAATTTATCGAGAACAATTTCTATCGATTCGTTTGAAATAATATATGTACCCAAAGTCTCGAACGATGGCTTTACACCCATGCACGTGAGTACAAAATACACGTATACATCGAGCGTACAATTGATTTCAAGGCGTCCTTGTGTACCGTTTATCGCGTCCGCGTGCGGATCGTGCGAGGATTTTATTGTTCGACAAACGCATGCTGATGTACGTTTGCGAATCTCATCACTGCGACTTACGTACGTGTGAGTTACAAGACTACAGGGCCGCCGTGCGAAGCATCATATCTTTAACAATGTTAGAGTTCTACACGTTTATTATATGCTATTGTACGACCCTGTAGCTCGGGTTGTAATGATCCAGCTAGCCGACTGTGATGTCGTGTTGCCTCGTGTGTCTTTGTCCGTGTCACTCGCAACGCACAGAGTAATTCTGGTGAGGTCTCGGTGTTTACCGTTTTGCAAGCCTTAATACCAACCGTATGTCTATAATATTCCACTGGAGATTGAAAATTCTCGAATACGATCAATACATATAATAAAATTCTAACTGATATTTTCTGTACACGCAATAGAACCCAAAACAATAGTTCTTAGAATTTTCGTCTTTTTATTTGTTTGTCTGTACGTTTGTTCGCGCTAATCTCAGAAACTTCTTATTCGATTTCGTTACGGTTTTTACTAATGTATTGCGGTAAGCGTCACTTAATATTTAATTAACAGAACGTGAAAAACCCAGTTCTAAAACAATGCAGATGCTATTTCTAAGCGTAAGGTAGTTTTTCTGGAGCGAAGCGAGGACGTTCTGCTAGTTTATTATACGGAACCATATTTACGAAAGTCCTATATGAACTTGACTCGGTCCTATTTATTTTGTTTTTCTTATATCATGTTTTTGAACCTTTAAAAGTATCTTTTAAAAGCTGCGACAAGAAGCTACATTAGCTTATCTACAATGTTTGTATACCGATTTGAAAAAGGAGAATGAGTACGGAAAATGGAATGCTCACACACCGCCATACACTAAGAATTTCTGGGCCTTGGATGATAGGTACATACACATACAGATCCCAAACTAACACGTCATTGTGACAAAAAAAAATCGCGGGCGAAGTGTTTGAATTGGACCTTTCGCTCGGCAGTACGCTTAACTCTTCATGTTATACATATTATACATATACCAGTATATATCTTGTTTACTTGAAGTCGTTCACAACAATAATGACAGATTTCGTGCATATAACATAAAAAGAAAGGCCGTTATACAATCTGTGACAGTGAAATGTAGACGGGAGAGTGTATCTGAAGTGTGGAGTGTTCGAAGGCACGTCTTTCACCGTGTGGGAAAACGGACCTTTCAATGTTTCAACGTTGTAATCTTTCAACTGTACAGTGCAGAATGTCGTGCTTCTTTCATCCAGCGCCGGCGCCTTTCACTGCGTCCATTGTTCGATGCTATCGGATCGTATGCGCAAATTTTGCAAAGTGTTATCTTTTCTGTTCCGCCTGACGGGCAAGCACTTGCATAATACAGCGTGTAACCAGCTGATAGTGTTATAACTCGGTTGCCTATGGTAAGGTCTTGTTACGTTACAAAGACGAAAATGTTATTCTATGTCGACAACAATTCCACGAGGGAAGACATCATCACGGAATATGTTACTATTGTTCATGATTCATAGTAGTGATACCTGGAAGTCTTCATTCGGTTAGGTCCAACAGAGAGGGTCTCTCACTTGTTATTATCTTAGTAGCTAAGTGGTTATTCATCTACGGTTTTAAAATTGTACAGTTTTTGGTACTCATACTGTTTCGCAAGTTGGAGAAGGGATATCAGATGTTGCGGAAATAGTCTCTCTGTCTGTACAAACAATTCTTTTTTTCCTTTTAAATTATTTAATAATTAAAATAATTCATTAACAGACTTAGAATTAAGGTTTATAATGTTATCAACTGGTCTACAAGTCAATTTCTAAAAGACTGTAATATCGTCATCGGATACCAGCTTTAATATTTCTGGATTAAAAAAAAATTTTAGTCTCTTAATGGCAGTTGATTTCAGCTACATCTTTATATTTGTTAGACACCTGTTTACTGATTGTGATTATTAAGGTACTGGAACTTTGTAAATACCGCAATATGTTATTAACCCAAATTGCGCTCAATTCGAATCATGCAGCGCGCTAAATTTCGCACATGTCAGAAATGTAATTGACTAATGAGCTCACAGTGACACATCACATCACCTACTTACGTATTATATGACATGCTCAGATTAGATTAAAAAATAAAGAAGATCCTTGAGTAGTATAAGTAATTAACATCAATACCAATAACTTAATAATTCTACGAGTAAGTAAGAACTTTGAACCGTAACTTACATTGCATTACTTTGAAACTTACATTGCGTAAACAAACAAAACTATTTTTCATTTTCATTCGAATTTTATTCACTTTTTTTCTATTCTAATAGATGTTACCTTATTCTGAGCTAGGTCCATGTGAATTACGGCTTTCAAAAATTAAACGATTATTTAAGACCAATACAAAGCAATGCAACAGCATATAAAGAAAAAATTAAGTATTACACGATTCGAACCTAGGACGACAACACACGAACGGTACTTAGCTGGAATACACTCGACATTCATTCGTATCGTCTTATAATAGATAAAAGGTTTTACTTTAAGGTGTAGTTAAGCCCTACTGCAACTCACTAGATGGACCTTGAGTATGTATTATTAAAAAGAATAGTTTTACAAGGTAATCTTGGATCACGGTTACACAGAATCTTCATAAGCGTAACGCAAACGACTCAGTAGACATTCTTCGTTTCCGTAACATGTCACTTCCTACACCATACTCGTTCTGTTATGGCTGTACTCATACTTGAATGTCATTACCGTAACTAACATTTTTATAACTGACAAACGAGTAAACGGCCCACGCGATGGGAAATGGTCACTGTCGCTCATGCATATCTGCAGCACCAGAGATCACCCACTTCCCGGACTAAAGGGAAATGAATAAACCATTCGTTGGCCCGTCTGCCAATCTATTAACCCCAGAGAACTAGTAACTTATTATGTCATATCCTTCCTCATTTCCTCATTCCATCAAAAGATTACAGGAAATAATAATTCATTCACAAATGAATGAATACACTTACTCAAATAAAACATCTTTCACTGGGTTCACCACGAAATCTGGGCATGGATGCGTCCACATACACGTGTTTCGATAAACATAAAGATTGAAGAATGATAGAATCGTTACTAGTGACTTCAAGCACACTCGACTCATGAGACACACATGAGAATCGATACATTCTACAACTATCTACGCACAGTTGCCTTAGTGTGTACTTAATCAAACTGTAAGTATGAAAAGGCATTACCTGGTAAACTTGTTCGTGTACGGCATGGCTGCCACGAGGAACAGGTGTAATGAATGCGGACATGTGACGTACCAGTGTGGCGGGCGCGCGCTCTCACAGACAGAACGACGCTGCTACTCGTAACATGTCGGAACGGGTACTTTCATACAGGATGAGATTACATAACCGTCATAACCCATAATTCTTACTAAGTAATATTGCAAGGCCGGGAATCCTCTAACAATGAGAAGGGACAATATTCACCGCTATATACGAGTTCGTAGACTAAACTCACCTATGGAAAATTTCCAAGTGGACGGGATTTTCGGGATGTTTCCTTTTAAACCAAAAACCTGTTAGCAGTGAGACCAACGTACAAAACCTAATGCATGTACTTTAAATAACAGACATTGATACGGAATTCGGATACTGTAATTTTTTTTGCTGTTTATCTTCGAACTAGATTTTTATTGATTGTTAAGTTATATAAGGAAACAACTTGAGACATTTGAGTTTATCGCGTAAGTGAATTAAAATTCTGAGGAAATACTTGTCATGCATTAATAATTAATATAGGTTTATACTCATTTCACACACCACGACACACCTACAGATCATACATACCAGGCCAAAACGGTGCATCTTGCACTTCCAACATCAACCGGTAATAGCTCAGCAAAAACTGACGATTCAACAGGACTCCTTCATTGCGGATTCTAAAGTTTCACCGTAAATAAATATGTCGCGGAGGTGCCACCGCAATGTTTGGAGTAAATTTTTTCTTCATAACACTATTAGGTAACGTTTCCCTAGATAATTGCACAATAATAGTTTACCTAACAGGTATGCTATTTAAACAATCATTTTGTTTCTAGACAATTGTCTTGACATCTTCGTACTTGCAATCATGAATTTTTGTCTCTTTGAATAGCAAACTTTTGATGATTGAATTCAATTTTTTAATTAATTAATAATTACCAATTGGTATAATAAAATAAATTAACGGTTAAAAATTTGGCTAATACCTTTGTTACGAGCGTCGGTAAAAATATAAGAAAAATCTTACCTATATTTAATCAACACATTATTATTGAATAAGATAAGTAGTACCTACTAAGAGTAGTACCTACTAATAGTAATACCTACTAAGAGTAGTACCTACTAATAGTAATACCTACTAAAAATAGTACCTACTAAGAGTATCATATCCTGCCATAGCCTGCATCTGCCAGTTCAGCAGACAAGATCAGTGCAAACTGGGTTAACTTACAAGAGTTTTAAAATACTTTCCAAGCATTCCGTTCTTGGATGTACTACAAAAGTATCATGCTTCAATAATTTAGAACAGTAGGCCTCGACTTCTATTAGAGCACGCATGACCAATGTGCAAATGTCGGTTTACACACAAATTTCTTTGTCTTCTACTACGAAACAATTTGTCCACAGACGGGCTCCGGCAAGACGTACACTATGGGTAGCGGCTGGGAAGGCGAGACAGATGTGGACGAGGAGCGGCGTGGAATCATTCCCCGCGCCATCCGGGACCTGTTCTCCGGCGCGGACGAAAGAGCTGAGAAAGCGCGCGCGCAAGGCCAGCTGCCCCCAGAATTCTCCGTCCAGGCGCAGTTCATCGAGCTCTACAATGAGGATATAGTCGACCTTCTCGACCCGGCTAAGGACCCATTTGCTAAGGTAAAAAAAAGTAAGAATAACAAGATGAAGCAAGTTAAGGGATCTTGAAAGTGTGAAAAGTCTCCAAATTTATCATCCGGTTTACAACCTCTCTATCAACTAGTCCCTTTTATCTTTACTAGTTATCGTCCGCAAATTTCTGTAATACAACACCAGACGGAATGTATGTTGGCTGTACCTAATAATACCCTCGTTTTAATATACGTAGAAATCTATCTTCTTTTTCAATTCTTTCGATTTATTATTAATATGCAAAAAATCATCAAATCTTGAAATTCATGTTGATTCAGATGACTATGGCATTATAATTTCGAATGCACTAACTATGAGCAATTGTTAGACAAATACATGTTTTCTCAGATGAGAACTTTCTTCGATATCACTTTCACTGCGGCCTCGAGACAAAGAACAATAACGTGCGGATGATTACAGCCTGCGGGAACCAGCTGGCGTAACCACCGGATGGTTAATTAAATAGAAACGGATAGATAAGGAGTGACGGGGTTTTAGTGGAAATTACACTAATGGGCCCGCCTCGTGTAATTAATTCAGACTCCCGCCGGTCGTGGAACGTGCCATTGGCATACCATGTGGTTAGTTGAAACTAGCAGCTTCTCACGTTACTGTGTACTCATTAAATCGGTACGCGATATCTCGTTGCGGTGCAATTTTAATGAACTGACCTCATTACTACCTCAAACATTGGTTTGAGGTCAACTTGCTTAACACCAATCGAATGACTCAAATGTTGCTTTGAATTGGGGTAAATTATGATTAAAATTTGTCTACTATGATTCAGTCAGTCTTATCGAATTCTAGGGTCTTTAGAAAAGTTACCGTTCATCGCCATCTCCAAATTCATATGTATTCATAAACTCAAGTCCAATTGAATATATTACATTTATTTTACTTGTAAATCCACAGGGGGCCTTAAGAATAACAGAAGATGGTTGTGGAGGTGTCAAAGTTGTGGGGGCATCGATGCGTGCTGTGCGAGGCGTGAAGGACGCACTGAGTGCCCTCCGCGCCGGCGCCCTGGCGCGCACCACAGCCGCAACTAACATGAACTCCTCGTCATCTAGATCGCACGCCGTATTTACACTGATGTTGCGACAGAGGAGGTTAGCGCCAGATCAAGAAGTTGTTGATCGTGAAGAAAATGGGGAAACGCCTGACCAATATGAGACGCTAACGGCTAAGTTCCATTTTGTGGATTTGGCGGGCTCGGAGCGGTTGAAACGGACAGGTGAGTTCTTAAATGTCAAACAAAGCGGCCATTATCAGGTCGCAGAACTTAATGACAGCGTCATTAGAACTGAAAATTTACATTATCAGTACACTTAAATGCATTAGTTTTACAGTTGATCGGCAAAAATATCGCAGGATATAATTTTAATTACATCAGGTATTAAAGTTACTTTTCCCTTCACTTCAAACAACAAAGGGTCTTCGTAATTTTAACACTGGATAATGCTGTATATAATCCATTCGCGATTCTTGTAAAGCTCGATTCATGTCAACAGGTCAACTGACTGCCAACTGACTGATCTTTTGCTACTTTTAGCAATATATGTTTTCTTTTTTTAGATAATTTTTTGTTTGTGTCCAGGTGCGACAGGCGAACGCGCTCGCGAGGGTATCTCTATAAACTGTGGGCTCCTCGCGCTGGGCAACGTGATATCGGCGCTCGGGGACAAGTCCCGGAAGGTCCTGCACGTGCCATACCGGGATTCGAAGCTGACGCGGCTGTTGCAGGATTCTCTTGGAGGTGACTTAAAATAAAGTTCATTCAAACATCTTTCGCTTGGACCTGGACTATGTTGTGTAATAAAATTTGACCAGTTTTATTAGCCCCTGCATAATATAGCTTAGACAGAGTAGGTTCTTTATACGATTACATTCCGCTTAATTCGTTCGATAACCATTGTGCACTTCCACGCCATAAGTAGAGTACTTCGTCCATAAGTAGCGTACTGTTTGTAGAATGATGGTTTCCTTTCAGTGAGCACCCAAATTTTCAGGTAACAGCAACACGGTAATGATAGCGTGCGTATCGCCCAGCGACCGCGATTTCATGGAAACGCTCAATACACTAAAGTACGCGAACAGAGCGCGCAACATCAAGAACAGATGCGTCGTGAACCAGGACCTCACCTCCAGGACCATCCACCAGTTGCGACAGGAAGTGGCGCGGCTGCAGTTGCAGCTCGCTGAATACAAACAGGTAAATATGCCGAAATACGCGGTCTCAACTCTGGTACGCTGGTAAATTTACACAAGTAATATCCAAGGGCTATATGTCGTAAATATGGGGATCTAGTCAATTTGACATTATTTTACTTTTACATTACTTAGTTTCAAATACTACTATTAATTACAACTACAAGGGCTTTCCGAAATAAAGGAGTTTTTCAAAGGAAAGAAGTAATTGTCGTGACAACTATTCTTTAATAAACCAGTTTAAGTTGTAATCTTCTCCGTTATAACATTGTAACACTCAATATATTGGTATCAATATGACATGGCGGTCGCGCAGGGCAAACGCGTAATATCGGAGAACGGCGAGGAGGGCTGGAGCGACGTGGTGCAAGAGAACGCGATCCTGACGAGCGAGGTGGAGTCGCTGCGGCGGCGCGTGAAGGCCATGCAGGGCACCATCGAGCAGCTGTCGGCGCGCAACAGCGAGCTGCTGGCCGAGCGCGCGCTCGCCACCTGGGCACCCAAGGACGGCAGCCCCGACGCCACCGACTGCTCGCTCACTGCGCTCGTGCAGGTCACTAGACTCACCGATCTCCACTTTGAATATACCAAACAGTTTATGCTAATAATACACTCGTAACAGGACCAAATCTGTACATGGATATTTTAATATAGGTTCACTTTGTTATTGCTATTGAAGGTCGCAACATATTTTTACCAACACTATTGTAGCCATCCTTTCTTGTGTGGTCTTGTGTCTCACTCTATCATACGTTGATCAATTATCATGTTGGTTCATTAACCGTCTCGTATATCTATGGACTACATAGACAATAAATTGATCCAGGTTTTAAGCCAAACCGTAACAAATATTTCAAAATGTGTTCGATAATGTTATGTACTAATGGTTAGTCGGTGCACGCAGGGATACGTAACGGAGATAGAAGACTTGCGGGCGCAGCTGATGGAGGCGAACGCTCTGTACGAGGCGAGCAGGAAGCGCGAGGCGCGCACGCGACACGACTCCTCCGTACACGACACGTCGGCCATCCTCGACGACGCCAAGCGGGAGCTGTATAAGGTAGTAGTCCCTTTCAACAACACCTGTAACGCCATGCAGTAGAATCAACTACTTCAACAGTATGCTTCAATTTACATTAACTGAGTTCATTTCGTTATCATCTATTTACAATAATATATACATAATTATACATAATGTCCATAAAAAAATAATTTTTCGTGGTGGTAGCACTCGGTGGAATGCAGTGGAGGGTATATGATATACACAATTATGCTAAAAATATTTGAGTGACATCTCTTATAGGTTAAATGTATATCTAACTTGAGTAAGCAAAAAAGAATAAAATAGTCCTAAGAAATTCCGTTAATTGAACGTCCCAGTAACCCAGTTGGTAGTGACTCTGCCTGCCGAGCAAGTGGTTCCGTGTTAGATACCCGGCCTAGCAGGTATTTACGCGACAGATAAATATTTGTGTACGTCCATGGTCCATACGCAACGCAGGGAATTCTAGCAGCGGTGATGTGAGTGTGTGAGAAAAAAAATTAAATTGCATATTCTACATTGAGCATTACGTCTCTTGGTCATATGTACCCAAACGATGACATTCATTGACACAATTAAGCGGTTAACGGTCGCGCCGCGGTAATTTAGGATTCATTGTGTACTCATCATTGTAATATTATAATATGACGCGGAAGGTGGGCGATACCGTTGCTTTCGGTATTATTACAACCAATTTGGGTTCTGCCCGTTTTACGACAGACAGGTGAAAGGAATTAAATTTATGACAATACGCCGTTACTTTAATTTTCAAATTATAATTGTTGAATCCGTAGGTGGAAGTGTTCGGTTATAAGTGAAGTATGAGACAATGGAGCGCTAACGGCCTTAAGTCTCCGGTAAAGATGGATGATTTTTATATATGCAATTTCGAGAACGGTGTTATTTCATCAGATTAAAAAAACACCTCTTTTAGTCTCCTCACATTATCCGCAATGGATTTTACATATCGTAAAATCAGGCTTCACTAGTACTGTAATGAAGCAGAGGATACTTCGATGTGCATACTCAGTTGTATTGCAATGACAAAAATTATGCGGCAGAGACCGTATAGACGACAATCTAGACTGGTATAGTTGATAGTATCAGGCGTTACTTTGCGAAAATTCATTGTTTTTAAATTAGTATTAATTTAGTTTGCAACAATCCGCAAGCACAATGTATGATGATAGAAGTATATACACTTCTTACGGGCTTATATATACGGGCTTTGCGGTTAACACTCGTAGATTCTACTCATCCTGATAATGCTCTGTTTCGGAGCGAAACACGTGTTGGTGACGGTATGTGTGTTGGTATATACTTTTATCATAATTGCATGTTTTCCTTTGTGGGAGGGAGGGATGTTTCATGCATGAATAGAAGTATATACCATCATACATTGCGCTTGCGGATTGTTGCAAAGTAAATTAATACTAATTTAATAATCTAGACTGGCTTTTTTGAAAAGGATATTTACTGAACACAACAGCTATGTATATACGCGCACACACATATTCACTGTGGATGTTTAAAACTCAGTCAGTGCCCGTTTAACATTTAAATTATATTTATTTAAATTTTATTGACTTTAAAGAAAAATATAACGTTAGGTATAAATGGTAAGCTTAATGCTTAGATTATACGAGTATGATAATATTGTATATACCTGAAAATATTTCGAGTCTACCTCTCTCGTCAGTCGCTCAACACATTGAGCAACTAACTAATTGGAATAAAAAAAGCTCGTCAAAATATGTCTCGTATACAAAATTTGGTTTATAAAAAGTTCCTAGGATGTATTTGATAATAGAGTATTTTTTACAGGAGAAGGAGCTACTGGCTCGCAGTATAGGGGAGCTGGACTTCCAGCGGAAACTGGCGGAGAGCGTCAGCAGCGCGGCGATGGGGGAGCGCGAGCGGGCCGAGGGGGAGAGCGCCGGCGACTCCGACCCGTCGGACACCGAGGCCAACGGCGAGCAGGACGCCAGCGACTCCGACGAGGAGGAGGATGAGGAGGCGAAGGGTCGGTGCATCGACTATGTTGTGTATTGGATGTTTTAAAAGATGCACTGAGGAGTATTCCGCAGTTTCTTCATCTCAGTGTTAAAGCACCTTTTCGAAACGATAGTAAAATCAAAAATTGACGCACACCTTTACAATATACCTAAATGATTAAATAATTTTGAATTTGAATTATCTAAATTACAGGTTTCGAGTTGTACAGGTGTCGAGAAGAATGTCTTAATTTTAATCTTTTCTTTTACCCCTACAACTGGACGACGTACCTGCAGGTCAACGTGCACTGTCAGCACAGCTGGCGGCGCTCAGCGAGGACATCGACACGAAAGCGCGCCTCGTGGAGCAGCTGGAGGCCTCGCAACGCCGCTTGGCGGCACTGCGCTCGCACTACGAGCAGCGGCTCGACCACCTGCACGAGCAAATCAAGGCCACGGGCGAGGAGCGCGACAAGGTGTTGGCCTCGCTCGGTGAGTTGTACTCTTCACTTGAATGAGTTAAAGTAACTAAAGTCTTTATCTTGTCATGTCGCAATATGTAAAGATTACAAGGCAAGAAAGTGTTTCATCGACGTAAGCCACACCACTACCAATACCATTTTTCAAAATTTTCCAGTGACGTATCTATGATACTTTTCTTTCATAGTATGTTTTTCCTTAGTGCTCAAAACTTCAATCGTGCAGTGCTCAGAAAAATTTAACTTTAAAAATGTTAAAAATATAGGTCATCCACGGCACATTGCACTACAGATTTCCTCTTGGTTGTGCAGAATCTTAGTTGACTACTTCCAATGGATACAATCCATCCGAGTGCGCGCTAATCGTATACCGTGTGACGTGCAGCGTCGCAGGCGTCCCCTCCGAGCGACAAGCTGAAGCGCGTGAAGGAGGAGTACGAGCGGCGCGTGGCGGGCATGGCGCGCGAGCTGCGGCGGCTGCAGGCGGCGCAGCGCGAGCACGCGCGGCTGCAGCGCTCGCAGGCGCACACCGCCGCGCAGATACACGCGCTGCGCACCGAGCTGCAGAACCTCAAGCGGGACAAGGTATGGAATCTCAGTGTCAAGCACGCGCTGATCCGCATGGTATACGTGACGTACGGTACCGCAGCGCGCGCGTGGAGGTAGCCCGCGGTACCGTATGAACGCGACTTTCAACCTGTAGCCTAGTTTAGAAGGGACAAAAGATTGACGAGCACCACGCATGATCAGTCAATGCCGCATACTCGAATTAAATAAGACTTGTTGTATACAAATAGATCGATGGATTAGAGTGAATTCATTGTATCTTAGAACAAAGATGCAGGAAATGGTGCCATATGATAATTTTTTTTTGCGTAAACACTGCTACTTATCTTGTAGTATCATCATCCTCCTGCCCTTATCCCAATTTTATTTGTGGTCGGCGCAGCATGTATTTTTCTTCCATACTTCTCTATCAGCCGTCATCTCACTAGTAACTTCCATTCTAGCCATATCATCCTTCACACAATCCATCCATCGCTTCTTTGGCCTTCCTCTACCTCTATAGCCATCTACGTTCATACTTAATACCTTCCGTACAACATGTTCTTCATTCCTCC
The DNA here is from genome assembly GCA_003671415.1 of Megathymus violae. Classification (NCBI taxonomy): domain Eukaryota; kingdom Metazoa; phylum Arthropoda; class Insecta; order Lepidoptera; family Hesperiidae; genus Megathymus; species Megathymus violae. The sequence continues at coordinate 1,699,202 of PDGT01000044.1, forward strand.
GCATAACATGATCATGCCATGATAGCCGGTTTCCGTGTAGCTTTTCGGTTACCGGTGCCACTTTTATACTTTCTCTTATGTACTCATTCCTTACTCTATCCATTCGCGTTATACCACACATCCCTCTTAACATTCTCATCTCAGCTGCATGCAGTTGTCTTTCATACATCCCTTTTGTGGCCAAACATTCTGATCCGTACAAGACAGCAGGTCTGACCATGGTCTTGTAGATCTTCCCCTTAAGTTTAAGGGGAATACGGGGGTCGCAAATTGTCCTCGTAACCTGCCGCCATTTCATCCATCCTACATTAATTCTGTGCGTAACTGTCCGATCTATTTCGCCATCACATTTTACAAGTGAACCGAGATACCGAAAGTCGGAGCAAACTGGAAGAAGCGCACTGTCGAGCGCTATGGCTTCAGGACTGGAGAGACCGCCGAAATCGCAGAACATGTACTCTGTCTTGGTTCTGCTCATTTTCAGGCCAACATTCTCCAGTTTCTGTTGCCAATCCTCCAATCTGCTCTGAATTTCAGGTCCATCTTCTCCAACCAGAACAATGTCGTCAGCAAATAACATGCATCAGGGTGCCTCCTCCTGTATGTCCGACGTCAGAGCATCCATTATCAACAGGAAGAGGTAAGGACTCAAAGCCGACCCTTGGTGCAAGCCTACTGCTACATTGAACTGGTTGGAGTTGCCAGCAGACGATCGGACATATGTACAAGCATGCCTGTACATTGCACGAATTAACTCCACATACTTCCTAGGCACCCCTTTCTTCTTCATGGCCCACCTCAGTACTTCCCGAGGCACCCGATCATACGCTTTCTCAATATCAATGAACACCATGTGCAGGTTCTTATGAGCACGTCTGTATTTCTCGCACAATTGGCGTAGTGCAAAGGTGGCGTCCATTGTCCCTCGACCTGGCATAAACCCAAACTGATTTTGGGTAATCTCACTCTCTTCTCGCAATCTTTTCTCTATCACCTTTTCCCACACTTTCATACTATATTACATGAGCTTTATCCCTCTGTAGTTGTTACAATCCTGTACATCCCCTTTATTCTTGAAGATGGGCACTAGCGAACTAGTGCTCCAATCTTGTGGGATTACTTCTTCATGTAACAGCTTATTGAAGAATAAAGTCAGCCACTTACATCCGTCACCTTTTAAAACCTTCCATGCTTCAACTGGTATATCATCTGGGCCCATAGCCTTTTCATTTTTCATTCCTATGCTCCATGCTAATTTCTCTTACCAAGCCCTTATTTACTTGTGCCTCTTGAAGCATACCATTCCAGTCATTCTCTTCATTCATAAGTTTTTCAAAATAAACCTTCCATCGTTCTTTTATTTCCTCATCCTTGCACAAAATCTTGCCTGAACCATCTTTCACACATTTAATGTGAGTTATATCTCTCGATCGTCTTTCTCTCTCTTTCTTAATTCGGTAGAGTTCCTTTTGTACTTATCTTATCTTGCTACTTATCTTGTAGTAATATTAATAATTTTAATCTTATTAAAACAATGATATTTTAATGGGTTTATAGAAACAGACAATTTTAACATTAATGGTGATAAAAAATTTGTTTTCCAAAATTATTTATTTCCAAAATTATTTTAAGAGTTCATGAACAATTTCTTGTTGATTATTATTTTTGAGCATTATTCCTGTAAAGCACACCGATAAATATAAATCAAAATCGAAAAAAGTACACACTGAGTTAAGGCGCATAACATTACTGCTGTTGTATGATGTGATTCAATTGTTTCTTCCTCTATAGACAGAATCAGTAGTACCTGACCTTGGTAAGTAGACAAGGTACCCGCCTTTCAAACGGTCCTGTACCGAGTCCTGTGACAATGAAAATTAATTGAATTCCAGGTGAAACTAGTGCAACGAATGCGTACGGAGGCAAAGCGACACGCGCAGGCCGAAGCGGCGAGGGCCAAGGAGGTAAGGATTACCTAGAGGTGAAATATTGTAACTGCTATATATGATATATGCCAATTAATATTCAGTGTGAAGCCTTATGATACTGACTAAAATTAACAACTACAACGACGACAAATGTAATAAAATGTATTCATATTTTTTTAGGAATTAGAATAATTAACATAATATCATCGAAATCTTCCAAACATTCCTTCGATATAAACCTATTTTAACCAGGTCGTTAGGGAGAATTTCGCGTACTTTACGCTTACGAGTACGGGTGCCCATGTTAACTATAACAGATATAGGGAGACCGCCTTAACAAACATTAGGTAGATGTTTTATACTCGATTTTTTTATAGAATCAGTTTTTGAATTCTGTGATTTGCCCATAGAAAGTAACGAAACATCCCATTTTAAATCGAGCGACTCAGTTTTATGTGAGCATCATTTGATTATATCGGAAGAGAATGGTCCCGATTCATTAGAAATGCTTTTTCATACGAAATTACAACGCAGTGTAATTTATATTTATATATAAATATATATGTGTGTGTGTATGTGTGTTCCCGGAAACAATTATCATCTTAATGACTCACATATAATAAATAAATTTTCAACCCTTTTCACTCACTTCACCTTGTAAACAATGAATTAAAAAAAATTGTTTTTGTTGTATTAAAATAGCTAAATTTGAAAATGTCTGGAATAAAAATACACGAGTTAAATTATTCGCGACAGGTAGCCCAGTTGCGCAAGGAGTCCCGTAAGAACGCCAACCTGATCCGGTCCCTGGAGGCGGAGACGCGGCTCAAGGAGCAGGTGCTGAAGCGCAAGCAGGAGGAGGTCTCGCTGCTGAGGAAGGGCCACCGCGACCGGCTCAGCAGCCGCGCCGCCGGGCGGCTGCATGGTACACACTTGTTTCTATTTGAAGTATCATTAGAATAGAGTATAGTATAATTTATATTTACAAAAATCAAATTAAAAATAAAAAACTTAATTTTCAACACTTACATTATGTTACAAAATTATTTTTTATAACATAAAAAATATTGTCTTACATTTAGAGCTGCCAATAAACTTGATTTATACAAATGCTTTTGAACACTCAAATTTCATCGCTGGTTTTTATTAGAAAGCACTGGCTCTCAAGCCGCCAGCTGGGACACGACGAGTCGTTTGGCGGCTGACTCGAGCATGACTTCAAGTTCCTACATTGGGATCCATTAAGGAGCGCAGTCATATAAAAGGTCTTTCAATTAGCCTATTTTATTTCCAGATAGGACTCGAGGGCGCGGCCGGCAGCAGGCCTCGGGCCGTGAGTTGTGGTCCCGGCTGGAGTGCTGGGTATCACGCGCGGCGGCCGCGCGCGCCACGCTGGCCGAACTGGAGGCCACGCTGGACCATCAGCTTCGTGAACGGGACCGCGCCGCCGCCGCCGCCCAGCACGACCCGGAGGCCAGGCCTCTGCTCACTTATCTCAGAGACGCCATCGCCGACACACAGAGTCAGATAATGCAGATTGAGGTAATTATTAAATTGTCAATTATACGTATATGACTTTTTTGATCTGATTTGATCAGATTTTTTTTAAACGCTGTCTATTAGTATCAACCGGCATTTGATGCATATCATACCATATCAAATGCAAAACCATCATGAATTTGTCGATGGCTGGTTCATTTTGTTGAGTTACACTGATACTAAATTGGACTATCAAACAGCAAGTACCTTAACACATAAATATTTAGCATCCAAATAGGTTATATACGTTTTGGTGGGGTTGGTGCAGGAGGAGAACGAAGAGAACGAGCTGAGTAGAGTGCTGGAGGGTGTGGAGAGCGCGGGGCGGTACGCGCTGGAGCGGCTGTGCGGCGTGCTGCTGCAGCACGCGGCCGACGCCGCCAGACACTACAAGGCGCTCGGGGATACACGCGCGCGGCTGTGCGAGGTATGTGCCTGCCGATACCGGCTGGGTCGTCTCTAAATAAATAAATATCCCGATTATAGGCTTTATTTCGACCAACATTAAATCTACTATTCGATACATCGTATACTGGTCCTACACCACCACTGTGCGGGAACTTCGAAGAACACAATTTTTATTTAATGATTCCCCTGAATTCTCCGTGTACCAACTCCAGTGAGAATTAATGTCAGCTCTCCCGCTCCTGTGAAACGATGAGATCAGTGCTAAAATGGCGAACCTCACATAGACAAAACAAATTTATTACGATTATCAATCCTGTATATTTATGTTATATAGATTAGTGATGTGTTCGACTCGTATGACCTGTGTGAGAAAACAAAACTAGCTGGCCAGAATACTTTATTTATAGTAACTTCCTCATGCTTAAGAAGGAGTTCTAAAATAAGTCTATATTAGTTAAAACTTACATAATGAAGTAACACTTCATTAAAAACTTTAACCAGTTGGAAGAGAAAAACGAACGCTACATGAGCGCGCTGCGCGAGAGCGACGCCGGCGACCAGAACCTGAACCTGAACCTGAACCCGTGGATCGCGTCGCCCGCGCTGCAGGCGCTGCTGGCGCACGTCTCCTCCGGCACATCCACGCGCTCCGTCTCACCCGTCGACAGGTGCGGTGTTGTATTGTGCCGTCAGACTGTACGACCGCTCTGATCCATGTACAGGTCTCTGCGCACGTATTCTGTTAACACCCGGCACCGGACCGTAGTGCTATTGAGAAGGACCAATACGTTTGGCGAATGTATCACACACATGATAGTGCTGTGTTAGAATCGAGCTTTCACGCTAGCACAGCACGAAAGTTTAATTCTAGGGGCACGGATTAAAACACACATACATTTTAGCAGTAATAAAGAATAAGACTTCACTCTTAAATCTATAAGTAATGATGGCTCATGGTTAACTATTGATTCTTGCTATTAATTTTTGCAAACCACGTAATTAGAGCAACCTTCAAACACATCCTTTTTTCTCAGTCGCTACAAGGTAATCGCACTCTGCCAAGAAAAAAGTTCGTGGTACTTCATAAAAATTGAGTGCCAAACATTCTCTCCGTTTAAATATAGCTTATTCCGCAGCACACTGCTGGAGGTGCGGCCGCCCGCGATAGGCATCCGCGAGTCGGCCACGGCGCCCACCTCGCCGCCCGACGACAACAGCAACTCCCCATTCATGAGGAACTCGTGAGTCCACTGTCCACCGCTACACACTACACATTAATAACTAATACAAACATATCATATAGAAGTAGTATGGGTGGAGATATGCAACTATCGCATGACTTTTGACACAATACTTGTCGTAAATCCCGCCTATTTTGGTGCGTTATTTTACAGCCCTCCTTCAACGTGTGCACCTGTGTTCGTCCGTGGCACCGTAGCTTCCGTAGCTTTTTGGTTGTTCTTTTATTTGCGAGGCAATTTGATTGAATATGTTCTGATCTATGATAAAAAAAAAAACTGTTTCCTATGTACCTATATACGGCGCTGTTGTTACATCGACGCCGTTGCGTCACATGTGCGTGCGTGCATACGTGAGTGAATGTGGTAATATTTAGCGTGCGTTTTGCACAGGGGCCGACGCGGGTCGGTCCGGCTGCGCGACCTGGGCGTCTATGGGCGCGAGGACGACGTCATGACGCAGTCGCTGGTGGAACCGACCCCGCCGCGCCCCGCGCCGCTGTCTCGCGTGCCCAGTGCGCCCGGCAGTCTCCGGTGAGTCGCTACACTACATTGCATCTACTTTATAATGGACTTTAAAGTATTCCTTGTGCCAAGTACATGACACGACATCAGTATGTGATGTAATCGGCGCAATTACAAAACGATCCGTGCTGATCCATTGCCGGATGATGAACAGAGGTCTGCAGCCGGTGGGCGGGCTGGCGTCGCCGTTGTCGACAAGACGCCCGCCGCCCGAGAGCCCGCGGCCGGCGCGCCGCCAACACAGCCTCGCTAAGCCGGCCTCCTTGTACGTATCCATGCATATCTATCCAGATCGCTTGACAACTTGTTTACACTTGAAAATGAGGTATTTCAGACTTAAAAATCTTATTGATTTGCGTGCTTCAGCAATATATGTATATATATACAAAATATTGTGCATGTTTTCTACGATACTTCCGCTTATTTCTTGGAAATAACTCAATTTCAAGTTTCGCATATTTCCAACCATTGCGCACATCTTAAAGGATTTAATGCAAGCCGTATTTCTCATAAGAAATTGTATATTGCAAAAAATCTTTTTGGTTTTTCTCCTTGTCAATTCCGAACTCAATTTTAAAGCATTAGATCGTAAGAAATGCGCATTGTGGTTTGTATACAAGGGGATCTAGTTGCGTCAGTGAGTGACTAGCGCTTGAGTCGGTAGTCGGTCCGCCGCCACCGCCGCCGCATGCGACAATTGCCTTGGGTCCGTGTGCGCTGTTCACGGTAGATACACACTAGGTGTGCTATAGTACATGCATGATAGAAAATTATTCGTATATCGCAAATCATTCGATTAAATTATAATAAAACGAATAATCGTTTTATTTTAAATACATGACATTATGAGCAAATGGCCCTCAATTCATTGATCATATTTCTAAACTTACTAAATGTTATCAACACCATTTAATAGGTTCGTTTGTTTGTTTTCTTACCTTCTTCTCATTTCCTGGCCGACAACGCATAAGTGATGCCTTTTGTGTTATTGATGTCCATGGGCGACGGTCACTACTTACCACCAGGTGGCTCGTTTACTCGTTTATCGGCTATTAACATAAAAAAAAGTAATTTTGTATTATTTACTTATTTCATTTTTACTCTATATAGCAATAATCTTAAATGCGATAGGGGGACTTAATGCCATACATTCTCTGTCAATCAGATCTTGTGTTGATGAGAAACTACGGAAGATGTTAAAAAATATTAAAAATAATTTTTCGTTTAATTACTACATAAAAGATGGTCCATTGGTTTACAAACCCAGACAAAGGACCGGCATATGGAGATCAAATTTCAAGGCACATCGACCATTTCATTAAAAAATAACATTAAACTAAGAGATAGAGAGATACACTCTCAAGCCCAGAAGTATACAAATAAAATCCTCAGGAGTAGTAATGCATCTGCGACAGACGCAGAGCTAATCAGTCGGTTTATTTAGAGTTATTATTATCTACTATTATCTATAGACTACATAAGCCACTCTACTGACTTTAGGTCGACAGCATGCCCTTTCGCATCTTCCAAAGTAATAAAAAAATTTACATAACCACACCCACATACCGCACCCATGGGTTCAGTCGTTGTCGTATTCATGAATATAATTATAATCATAATCGATACAACCAACATTATCCGCGTAAATTGATAAATTCTCGTGACATATACGTAACTAATAAAGCTTCCAATTCAAAATTAAATACAAATAAACTTATGATTTTCATTGTTTCATACATATATTTAAAAATTTCATACGGAAAATTTTCTATCATAAGTAACAGTGCTGGTTAAAATGTTTAATTAATCGGGACTTGTGGTATTGTATTTTATGTATTGAAATTATTGCAAAATTCCTATAACGCATTAACCCGATGAAATGAAATAATAACTGACAGTTCGATATCACAACTTAAGAATGGACAAAAATTGTTAATTTATTATTACAGAAATTATATACTGTATAAATTTAAACGTAGCGGGGTAATGCGTTGTCGGAGGGTAGGTCAGAGCGGGGTAGATTGTACGTTAGGGGCGGTAGGGGCGGTAGGCTGACGAGTGCGTTGCTTGCAGTCTACTCACCGACCTGTCCATAGTGGAGGACTAGTCCGGGACTGCGGCCGTCGCACCGCTCCGCACCATTGGCGTCCTCATAGTGACACTACGTTAGCACTCAGTGTAATCTAAGCAATAGCATCAGTCACTTGTTCTTATTATAAGTTATCACTTAGAACTCTTCGTTACCGTTCATGTCTTTGCTAGATTAGTATCTCAATAGAGAACGTATATGTCTCCTTTATAAATCGCCTCTCAATAATCATGTAACTTATGGCGCTCGCAAATACATGCGAAACGACGAACGCGTGCGTGCACGCATAATCGTGCGTACACGTCACATACAGTTTTATGATGTGTTTATATTTAAGAGTATCTCTGATTCCCAATGATAAATTTACATACTCTTTTAGTAGAAAAACAAACAACGAATCTTTATATATTTTGGCATATTTACTGTAATTATGACTTTCGTAATTTTACTCAGGTTCTTTCAATTTTCACCGCATGCATTTTATGTTACAGCTATTAAGCTTTATCTAAGCTTAATTGTATAGACAAAAATGTACTTGAAGTATAACGAATTCCCTAAGAGCAATTACACTTTTAGGGAATAAATGTAACATGCGAATTAATATGAATGATTCTATGATCTAAATTATAGTTTAGATCTAGTAAACAGAGACAAATGCACCGTTATTGTAGAAAAACTGTATATTACATTAATATCCATAATGTTATTCTTAGTATAGCAACGCAACTCTTCTTAACCCACAAAAAATAATACAATTCGCAAAATTTTATTTTAAATATCGTTTGAACTTCATTAAACTTAAAACGTTGTTTACTTTCCAAAGTACTCTATGACAGCTTTATGATTCGAATAATAATAGTAACGATTTTATTTATTATAATCTTCACGTTTTATTTTGTTTCTATTATTTTCTGTCTATGTATGTACATAATGTAGTGTAAGTAGATTATATTAAAATTTGTCTATGGTATTGCTACACGATATTTTAGTTATATAAACGAAGTATTGGATATAAAATACATTTATGTGTATTTTGTATCTATGTTTCCGTTTACAAACGTAACAAATAGCTTTGTTATAGAAAATATTAGCAATGTACTTGCTTGAATGTCAATAATTTAAGTAGCTTTTTTGTTCATTTTCGTTATATTATAAAGCTATTATTCTACGTCTGGTTTTGCACTTGTCTTTTAAAAATAAGAATAGATTTTGATGTCGAAATTTACCATTTCGATGAAGCTTATCTCTTTTGAAAGTGTTATATGTATCATTGTAATATTTTTTCACTATATTTAAAGGTATTGAGATGTACATATGTGGGGCAAGCGAACGCGTAACGGCTAGTTCGGTACAGAGGAATGTAAATAATGATCCAAAGGAACTATGCTTGTATTACGAATTGCATTTCAGTAATATAGTGTAACTCGGTGTTTATAACGTCACAATGTAAAACGTATAAGAATATTTAGCTTTAACCTGTATAATAAACTGTAGTTATGCGTTCATAGCGTGTTGAGCGTGGCGGGCACTGTATGGCTGTTTTGTGTTTCATTATTAGTATTATTTAGTTCATGTCGAAGTATTATGAGGAACGTATTGTTCAGAATATGATCATAATGAATTTGAGTACATTTTGCTTATATCGCTGGAAATTTTAGATAGTTTTATATATTATATATACGCACCTGGTTATGAATACGCTTTTTAAAATTGCGTTAAGTTTTGTCAGTAGTCATTTTTCGATTAAATTTCTATAAAATGTTATTATTAAAACTTGATGCTGCGGTGTAGGACTTGTGTTTGAATTACTCGTAGTTTATTTGTTAGTTAATAATAGCCAAATAATATTATATTTCCATGTCATAGCAAATGGCCGAGCCACGCCCATCACGATATACTCATATATAGAATGTGTAGGCTCAATAAATAGTTGGCAGTAACTCTGTGTTTGTTTGCACACCCGCATGCCGCATCACTCTCGGTAAGTCTGCATGATAGATGCGCCACCAGTGTCGCCCCCTGTAGGCCCTGTAGCGCACCGACGCCACTCGACATCAATCATTTCTATTTTGTCTATATGCAGTGTAAATCACATATCGTAGTCTACATGTTTCTGTTTGCTGTCATAATAATTTTGTTCAGTATTTACTTTGATACGCCCGACAGAAAAGTGAGCTAACTTATCTATGATGGGATGGTTGACGTACTTTTTCAAAATGGAACGTACATTGGCAGCCGTCAATACTTTAAGCTTTGTATTTATTTACAAAACCTGTTACTTTGTAATTTATGTATTTTAAAATAATTTTATTTTGTTGTCATGGCTATATTAAGAACAGCCACAGTGAGCAAATTGCCGAACAGTAAAATTGCCATACAATTTAAAAGGCCGTAAATTACTAAATTTGAAATCTCATACGTCATGCACTTTTACAGTGTTCTACATATATCTGTCAGAATTTCTAAGATTCAAAGTCTAATGTCGCAGATTCGAAACGAAGCAATGATAAAATTGGTACAGCGTATATACTTAATTAATTTTTACAACATAATGCACAAATTTTTACCTATATAGGCTGAGTATTGCCGTGGATGCATGCAGACTGCTGGTTCGATGTTTTGATAACTTGTGCGTTATAGTATATATGTAGATAGGGATCAATAAGCTGTGTCAAATTTAAATTTTCTTTATTTCGCTTTGACCCTGCCTCGGTGGCGATTGAACTAAATATTAAGTTATTTTCTTATTTTATTTCTATGGATATTTTCGGACTTACATCAACTATCCCATTATTATTTGCTTGATGTACTGTTGCGTGTTAGTTTTAACTGAATCTTTTTCTATTATAATACTGTCACCTGTGACAGAGGTACTATGCAATGTGGTTCCGTTTGTGCAGATTCATTTTCACAACCAATAACTATGTATCTCACTAATGGGCTCAGGTGTTATCAAACAATGTGGTTTGTAAAGGCCACGGTCCATTACGGTGATTAAATATGAGTTCGTAGACCGCACACCGCGTTAGGTATACAGATTTTCATACGTTTGCTTCAATTTTTATTTGAGGCACGTTAAATCTTAAAGTTGTTAATAGATAGCAGTGACTGCTTGCTTTCTACATGTTCGTTTGATAGTTCATTATATAAAAGAAAATATAAGACACTCAGATACATGTGGTTTGTCATACACCTAGATGTATTACATTATTTTTATTGAGCTTGAGATATTTTTAACACGTCTTGCTGTATTTTTTGTATGTTAAAAATATTACTAGTTATTACTTATACTTAATGAATTGTATGTAAAATTTAAATATATAAAAAGACATTATATTATGTACACGAACGTCAATTGTTTTTTGAAAAGTATATGCGTAAGTACGCATCATTAATTTTATGGTCATCAATCGCTCACTTACCGCCAACACACAAAGCCTTAACGTTTCGATAATTTGACACCTGTCATTTTATAACACAACCATTCTTCACTTTGTGAATGGAACAATATGACACCGATTCATTTAAAACATATTTTCGTTCATTTACAGTGTTTAATCAATCTCTGTTGATATATTTGAATTTAGTACATTTACTGTTGCATCATGTCAAATATATTAAGTATGCTTACAAGTTAACCCTCCACTCGGAAATGTGACTAACTTATGACATTGCATGTGTAAATCTCTAACGTATATCACTAACCTTCGCCGCACCACAGTAGGATGTATTTCTTTGGCTAAGCGTCGGTTTGACGCCGGTGACAAATGTCAATTCTCACCACAGAGTAAGTACATTTTGATATACTGAAATAATCTCACGTGACTAACACTCGTTCTAATCACACTGACCATACTCAGTAATAAGTCTCATAGCATAAGAAAGTTTTCACAAACTCAGAATATATTTATTAATTCTCGACGAATATTTGATGTTATATGTTATTAGTTGTGAATCTCTCAAATTAATATTATATGATAGATGTTATTTCAATCAATAAAAATGTTGACACATTTTCACTTCCGTCGTAGAGTTCGCTGTGAATTTTATGAAATTACATTCGACGTTAATCTTTATGTGAAAGTTCATACTAAAATCGTGACCAACACAAGTGATCACCTTATTGAAAGGCAGGTGAGAGTTTCCTATCAATGCCACAAGTACAGAATAGCTAAATAAATGGAATGCGAGACTGAAAGTTGTTGACCATAATTGATAATAAAGAAAGTTCTACCGCCCCAGTATACACTCAACGAATTATGTGAATGTATCTCCAAATACACTTGATATTTTAGTTTTGGAATTGTTGTATATATGCAGAGTTTGTGATAACATTTAAAACATAATCAAGGTATCGTTGTGCAAAAGACCATTCATTGAACTAGACGACGCAATAACATTTTAATTAATAAAGCATGCCGCACCTTTCATGTTTTATTGACGAGACAACTTACGTATCCGCTCATTGTGCTCCTGTTCCTCATAAAATTGGTAAATATCTAATGCCAAAATTCAATTAATCCATTTTCGGATCTTGTATTTTTATTTATTATAAATTATTGGAATTACGTAAAGAAAGGAGCCGAATGTCTGCTGACGGCATATACCTCCTGATTAGCAATCGATAAAACATAAATCATCGTTCACCATCGCGACCTTATCGTCATCATAATACCCAGCACCGTTTGTGGCTGCTAACAAACAACGAGTATGGCGTTTCGAGCATCGCGTCGTCTAGTTCTATAAGCGGTCCGCTAGCTCTGGCGCTGGAAGCAGCGCCGTGATGTATCCGGGTGCGCACAGAGAGCCGGGCGAGGGCACACCGCCCGCGTCCCCGAGCGCGGCGCGGCGAGCGCGCGACGACGACGTGTTCCTGCGGCTGGCGGGCGCGGCGCACGAGCACACGCCGCAGGGCACCGTGCGCGAGCTAGCACTCAAGGTAGATTACGATGAGTGTATTTATTCCATAGTTTTCAAATTTTGAACTGTGTGATCGTAAGTCCGTTTTTTGGAAATATTCGACCGTTTTTTTTTTGTAACAATCAATCAGTGAAAGTATTTCCGATTTCATACGAGGACTAACGAGAGGAAAGTTAAGATCGTGCGGTACTTGTATGACAAAAAGGTTGATTTATGATCGGACATTCTTTATGTAACAGGCGACCTAGAATGAGTGCTAATGATAAACGGCATCTGGAATTACAGGATTTCCAAAAGAAGAAATTCTTTAGTTTATCTGTAAAATGGTTTTGTCACAAATTGTATATTCTGTATTTATGTATTCTCAATATATTTATTTATCGGAGCAGTCAGTCTGTTCAAGTTGTTGTTTCTTTTGTGTATATCTATGCCCCCACAACATAGGGAATACATGTGTGGTGTATGTGCGAGCTTGTGTGTGTATACTATCATTCAAAACATCCCTGTCCTAAAAGAGTAACAGTGTCTGAGATTAAAATAGAGTAATTGCTTCACTTTGATACTAAATTTGAGTAAGTTCATGTTTGTATCGCAGCGAGCGGGCGCGGGAGCGAATGCGAGTACGGGGGCGAGCGCGTGGCTGCAGTGTACACACGTGGCCGAGGGACACGTGGGCGCGGCGCTGGCGTTGGCTGCCACCCCCGACCTGCTCTACAGTGGCGGCGTGGGTTAGTATATCTACCTCGTATTCCGTGTATCACATCGGTGCATGAGTGGTTTTAAAAAACAACAGAAGGTATTCTGTAGATGTAGTGCTGCGCGACAATAATTAATAGAAGAGATATGTCAACTATAGGTCAAGCAATAATAAAATTAGTTATTCAGGAATAATTTCATCTCCTTAGTCGAGAACGTTAGTTGAGCATTATATAGAACCCATAAAAGAAAATATTTATAAGTGTCGTGTTATGTTCGTCGCGTTGCAGACCGTACAGTACGCGGCTGGGATATGTGCGCGGGGCGGGAGGCGTGGCGGGCGTGGTGCGCCGCGGGCGCCGCCGTACGCCTCTTCGACACGCGGACCAACGCGCCCGCCGCCACGCTCTGGTTAGTGCTTTGAACGTCGCGTACAACAGCTGCTCGGAATTGTGTATAAATTGAACGTAGTAAATAAAAAAGTTGCTAGCGCCCCTCTTCCCTAAGGGGGGGTCGCCTCAGATGAAGGCTTAGAAGGCCATAAGGCCAAAGGCCAAAGCCAACCTCAGGTGGTGTTTAGTGTTTTTTGGGCGCAGCCGGCTGCCCTGGTATGCTATGAGCATTCACTACCCCCCTCCCGCGCATTTCCGGAGGGTAGCCCTATTCCATTTGTCTGGGCGCAAAAAAAAATAAAGAAGTGTGGAGGCACATCGTCGCTTAATACTAGACTGCGCTGATGAAACCGTAATAATACACGTAATATTCATGTCAATAAACAGTCTTAAATGGCTCTTCAGTGCTACAACCAAAAGGCATAATTTTTTTTTAACGTAAAGTCTAGGAGAGTGTAACTGGCTAGACAGACGAAGAAATTTATAAATGCACCAGTACCAACAGGATCAAACTGGGTGGTACAGGATCCAGCAACTTCCAAAAGGAAGGGCCAATTACCTCGTATTCTTGGTCAGTTGGTTGGAAATGACCTTAGATAGTATAAAATAACTGATCTGTATGTCAGAAGCCTCGAGTAGTAAGTAACCTAGAAAACTACTGCAAGAATTTTTAGGATTCTTACTAATAGATGATGTGATTTTCGAGAAAGATTTAAGGACATGGGGTGAATATGAAAAATATATAAAACAGTTGTCGGTTACTACTAGTGTGTACGTTGTGTGTCCAAGGTCGTCGGGCGCTTCCGGCGCAAACGCGGCGGTCCGCGGCGGCGAGGCGCCCGTGACGGCGCTGGCGCTGGCCGGGCCCGCCCGACTGTACACCGCCGCCGCCGACAAGTTGCGTCTGTGGGATCTACGCATGTTAGTACACGTTATGTTAAGTGCACTTTGCTCCGTTTGTGGCAACCCTAATCATGGAAGTGAAGCAACGTTCATAGAAAGCTGGTGATGTAGTACATTATTAGAGGTCATTAGAATTTTTAGAGGCAATCATATAATATAATTATATCGTCGTCGTTATAACGATTTATCATAAATCTTCGTATCTGGTCCTTCGAGTCAAATCTCAAATCAAATCTGTAATTTATCGTCATAACTTTGGAGTACATAATTAAAAAAACAGAGTTCAAAAGCATACAGAAAAGTAATAAACAATAAATAACTAATAAATGCAACGTTGGGTGTAGCGTAACGTGGTCTAAACACGTACAGGTGCGCTTGATAACTAAGATAGCAAAATTTTGTTGTTTACAGGCTGGAGTGCGTATTCAAGACGTGGTCGGGGCACGCTGCGGCGGTGATGTGCGCGGCGCGCGGCGCGCTGGCCACTGGTGACCGGCTGGCTACCGGCTCGCGTGATCACTGCGTACGCGTGCTCGATCTACATCCCAACGCCGGTATTTTCCACTACAGGGCACTAACACTCACAACTATGGCAATTGACATAAATTGTTTCATATAAAACAATTAATGGACGCGTCTCCGCGGCGTGATATACAATGCGATCCCTACTTATTGGAAATAGAGTGGCGAGAGCAACTTTTACTTGAACTAGAACTTTGTTTGTAGAATATTCCATTCCATTCAAGAGACATGTTTGTAATTTAGTATAGTAGTTCACAGTTAAATAATAGTATTTATTTTATAATTTAACAAAATAATTATAATATAACAAGTTTCGGCCGTATTGGAGCAACCTAGAATACTCCCCCCAATCCCATGCTAGCAGAACAAGGTGACGTAAGAAGTGACAGAAGTCAACTTGCTTGGTGGTAGGCCTTCGCGTAAGCATTATATTATCAATATCATTATTAAGTCATTAATATTATATTGGTATTATTATCATTCCGTGAAGGCTGCCACACTCCAGCTACCACCCTCCTTTTTGAGTTAGCCTCCAAACGACTCGTCATGTTTCGGCTAGTGGCTTGATAGCCAGTGCTTCTTTTCTTACCTTCTTCTCATTTCCTGGGCGACAACGTATCAATGACGCCGTTGGTCCTACTGATGTCCATGGGCGGCGGTGACCGCTTACCATCAGGTGGCTCGTCTGCTCGTTTGTCGGCTATTAATATAAAAAAAGTTATTCATTTTACAGTCCGGTTTCAAGTCTCATTTCACTCGTAGCTTTAGTGGTGACTGTCTTGCTATACTTATGATGATCCCGTAGCAAAATTGGTAGTGAAGCTGCCGACTGGGCGAGGGATTCCAGGTTCGATTACCTGTCGGGTCAGACATTCATGTGACAGATAAATGTTCGTTCTCGGGTTATGGGTGCTTGTGATGTAATATTTGTGTATGTGCAAGCCGCCTGCAACAGGAGATCCTAATGCAGGAGTGTGACTGTGAAAATCTATTTGTAGGGTCCTTGATCAACCACTACACTCTTCGTCGTGATAAAATTGATATGATTTGAAATTATGAGTCGGTATTTTCATGTAACCGATATATTAAACTGCTCGATGTTATACTAAAATGATTTATGTGATTGATATGAATGAGCACGCGCGATCGCCTCGTTGCGACCGCATGATCTGTACCGTGTACGACGTACCACTGATTAATTTTATGATTGAAGCTATTAAAATAACCGCGCGACTCGTGTGAAATGTCGACGAAGCAAGATGTACGAATTGCCTCGTAGACTATTATTGAAAAAAAAATCTACCATTCTGTCGCTTATATCTCACCATAAGCTTAAACTCAGCAAACAGTGCACAAGTGTGCTGCGTATTGTCTGTGCGGTAGATGAAGCGCGGATCGGTTGTGTTGTTCGCAGGCGGGTGG
>PDGT01000044.1:1730404-1862037 GCA_003671415.1 Megathymus violae
CCCTCGCCTTCCCACGAGCCCTCCGATGCGCTCGATGCAGGCGACGCCCCGCCCGAAGCCTCGACTTCCGCACCGCCAACACCACTGGCTGCGCTCTCGTCCTTGGGTAAATTCAGTATAGTAGCAGTAGCTATATTTGAAATAACTAATATATGTTATGTTTTGTAGAATATATTATTATGTACGTTTGCATAGGCTAAAAGAACTTTATTCAAATCTGCAATGATTAAAAAAATGTGGGTACTGTCAAATGACCTTGACAAGATGTCGGGGATTGTGATTTAGAAGATATACATAATTATATATTTTTTGGATTGTATATTTTCGACAATAAATTGACAAACCTAATTCGTAGTACGTCGCGTTTCTGTTGCCCAATACAATTCAAATTAACATAACTTCTTAGACTTAACATTCACTATACAATCCTTACATATACACAAATTTCGAATTATATCATTCACAGTACAGCCGCTCGCCAGGCACGATCAACTAGCCCGGCGGGAGATCTCCCTTTGCTACATTGGTGACCCCGACGTGATCCAGTGACCTATAGCGGGACGCACCTTGTCATGTCCGAGGAAGACGCCATTGATATGCACGAGGAAGTCGGTGGGGTACACGGCCCAGTCGGCCCAGGCCTGCAGGATGCGCGTGACGCGTGCGCGGAACCCCTCCTGCTGCAGTCGCGAGCTCATACGCTGCATCGCCGCGTGACAGTGACGCATTATCTCCACGAGTCGCTGCTGGAACCTGAACGAGACGATCATTACGGTATATATCATCACTGGGTCGGGATTTCTCACACGATGAGGGGTTAAGGCCATAACCAGCCACACTGGCCAAATCCGGATTGGCAATCTTCACGTGCCTTTGAGAATATTCTGAAGAACTCATAGAAATGTAGTTTTCTTCGGGATATTTTCCTTCACAGAAACAAGTAATTTGTAATAAAACATAATTTTCAACCAATACCTAAAGGAATAAAATTGGAAAAACAAGATGTTACATACAAATATTAATAAAAATGCCACAAAATTATTTATATAAATAATAATTATGTTTCCATGATTTCAGGGCATTTTACTAATGTATCAGAAATATATTCACATTTTCCAAATGTGTACGTTGAGTTGGACGGATGGAAGATAAAAATCACAAGCAATCGGCTATCGCGGTACGAACGTGTTTTGACGAGGGGTGAATCTCAAGTAACAAAAATTGTTATAGGTTTGGTATTGTTACACCTTCAAATAAACGTTAAGACGGATTCTATTAATGTGTGGAGGAACGATGTAGGTTTATAATCATTATTGTTACCACCCGGAATACAACAGCAATAGGTATGGTAAACCACCAGCCGGAAAGAGCCACGAGGATTATTCACACCTAATTACAAGCATTACAAAGCCAACGAATCACGCTGACGATGGAGCACTCACGCTGAGCGGTACGCGCTCGCGTTGGTGAGCTTGGCGCCGGCGTTGTGCAAGATGTCGGAGAGCAGGTAGAGGCGCGCGATGCGGCGCGCGGGCGGCGTGCGCGCCCCGGCCAGCGACTCGGCCACGCACGCGGCCACCTCGCCCGCCGCCTCCGCGTGCTCCAGGCACCACGCCATGGCCGCTCCCACCGCGTCGCGGGTCGGCGGCAGCGCGCGGATGATCTCCTCCAACCGGTCGCGCTGACTGACGCACGCGTAAACACGAAATTGTTTTTTCTTAATATGGTGTAAGTGCAAGATAGCAGCCAAAAACAACACTTTGCATATAAACAATTTTTATAGCTTACATTGACACAAACGCGAGCGTTCCGAATCAACTTTTTGTCAAAAGCGTTCGATTAGTATAAATCACGGTGTTAATTTCCAATTCCATGTAAAAATTTCATCACACTGAAATTTAAACATGCATAGTCTATTGAAGAATGATTTACTAGTGGGTATTGACCCAACAACATTTACGATGCGCTGTGCGAGTGCGACACATACGCACACCCACACACACTCATCTGTGTGTAGTTGCTGGACAGTAAGAGACAGTTATATAAAGTTTTAGGAGTATTTTTAGTGTGATTTAGTGTGTTTGTAGCGTGATTTTCATTGTCTACACCAGTAGCATCGTCGACAGTAACCATTTCAGCATTAGGAAGTATCATCCATTTAAACATTAGTAAAATTACATCAGAATAAATCTATACTAATAATAAAATTCTAACTGATCGCTTTCTGTACATGAACGATATATGAGAAAAAATATTATTACGGGCCTTTATTATAGCAATAGACCGCAAAGCAATAGTTTTTAGAATTTTTGTCTGTTTGTCTGTGCGTTTGTTCCCGCTAATCTCAGAAACGGCTAAACCGATTTCATTGTGGTTTTCACTAATGTATTGTAATAAGCGTCACTTAATACTTAAAGTTTTTAAAACTTAATACTTAAAGTTTAAAGTTAAAATTGTTTCATTGCAATCCATCCATAAATAAAAAGATATGAACGAACACACGTATTTCTAATTAACATTACGAGCATAAACTCAGTCCTAAAACCGTGCAGGTGTTGTTTCTAAGCCTCAACTAGTTTTTCTGAAGCGAAACGAAGGCATTTGCTAATCAATAATAACTATATGATAAGGCTTTATCATGTACACGTGTTTAGCATGAACGGATCTGTTCACCCAGGGGAGCGGAGCGGCACACACTACACTCTGGTGTCTCGTGACGACAAGTCGCTTCAACGGTAACAAACATGTTTGCCGGTGTATGTGATGTGACGTAACCCACTTGTTGGAGAGCGTGCCCCTGATGTTCTCCTTGGCGTCGTCCTCCTCCACCAGCTCGTCCGGCATGCCCGCCGTGTACAGGTTCATCACCGGCGGCCGCCACACCGACCCGCCTGACGGCCACCACCAAGGGCTCACGTTTAAATACTACCACGACACGACCTCATCCTTCGATTGGTATTCAAATATATGACGTCACTAGCGCCCCGCCCAGACGAATTCACCAATGAGAAGAGAGTGAGAAGGGCGCTTAGCGACGTCTGATTTTTTATAATCGGGTTTAAATACAAAAGCATATTTTAAAGTTACGACTTCTTCGGCTGATTTTCCAAATAAATATTTCAAAACGAGCAGTCAAATCCGTCAAATCGTTTTGAAAAAAGTCTTAATATTTAATACATGCGGCAATTCATTTTTATTTATATATATAGATTAATTATAAATGCATGTTTCAGCGAAGGTACCGCTATGTATACTGTAAGTTATAATTATTATCATAAATTATGGTCGCAGGGTACCGCTTCAAATTTCTTCAATTAGGAACGACCCGTGCACAATACTAGGTCGTTAGAAGATTCATGCAATAAGCACTCTGATACAACATTTACTAGTGAGTCAATAACATTTACTAGTGGGTCAATAACATTTACTAGTGGGTCAATAACATTTACCATGCGCTGTGTAAATGCGACACATACGCACACCCACACACACTCATCTGTATGTAGTTGCTGGACAGTCAGAGACATGGTCTACACGATACCTTGAAACATCCTGAAGTCGTCGAGCGCCCACTGCTTGGGCGAGTCGCCCTGCAGCATGGAGAACAGCTTCCAGCGGTAGTAGACGTGCGCGGGCGACTGGTTCTCGAACAGGAACCTGAAGAACGGGTTGTTGATCTCCTTGTTCATGATTATCGCCTCGAACATCGGCCCCTCGCGGATCACGAACTCCACCATCCGGTGGATCAGCATGAGGATGTTTCTGGAACGGTCGACAGACGGGGCACGCTCGTTACGGTTATCGACCGACGGCTCGTGCCGCGGCGGGGGAATATTTGTGCATCGTACTTGTAGAAAAAACTTATCGAGCAAAATCTGATCAACGAATTATACGTAGTAAGTGTAGAGTTGTATTACGTTAAACACTATTATGTTCCCTGGTGCAAGGTGTTCGGTTTCGCTAGCCCGATCTCCGTCGGAAATTCTTCGCAACCCCAGCCCCGGCCCCCGACGTTGCAACGGTCGCTACCATAACCGGTTGGAACTTAAGTTTCGGCTACCTTGGCAGTGTTTAGCCGGACGGTCACCGCGCAAGGCATTGGCGTTTTAGCGACCGCAGTAGAAGTCTCCTAAAGTTTTCCCATTCATCGAAGTTTCATTAGTCGGACCAAATTTAAACAGATGTCATCGGCCACTCGAGTGTAACTTTGTATTATTACAATTCAAAACAACAAAAAATGGAGACTTGTCCACCAGATGTGATAATAAACATAATCATAAATAAAGGAAAATTTACAGGTATTTAATAAATTTAAATGAATCTCAAACCATATGATATCACAGAAATGTAACACTCTATTTATAATAAATAAAGTTCAAATTTCTTGAAACTTCACGCTATTTAATACCTTTGTAATAGTAAAACATGACTTAATTACCTTTCTGTTGGCACCACCACTTTGACAATGGATTGCGATAAAATCTGAAACACGAGTGTGAAATAAAAAATTTGTCCAGACGTTCCAAATTATTCAGTGGCCACAACTGCCCTAAAGTTGGGCCCGCGGCCCCCCACTAAGTAGACCGAATGACACACCCGAACTACAGAATCCCAAATGACGGACGATATGACCACAATTTTTAAAAATCGACGCAAACAAACAATTCCTGAGAATTTACATTTATCTGGCATACTAAAGTAAATCCGGAGCAGATGCAGACTCAATTAAAGACTTTTAAAAATTTAAGACTTCAGTTTAATTAATTGAATCACACCTGGTCATACAGCTTGCGATCTTCCGGATCACTCGGGTAGTACTCGCCGGGTCGCAACCGAGGTATCTGAAACGAACACATCAACCGTCAGGTTTGTGGGACCAAATTGGATATTATTTTACTTCGTGACCCAATCTGGTTTGGGGTGTAATGGTTTCCATCCATTCTTACGCGCAATCCAATCTTCCTACTCGCGGCACCCTGCCGAACAACAGACGAGGCAACCTTGCCAAATTCTTTACGTTCGACGTAGGTGGACTCTATACCCACCATTCTAATCTGAACTTTTGGTTGTGGTATTAGAAAGCTGCAATTATTCCCTTGTCGTTTCACGTGCGGCTCGTGTACAGAGCACTGGTGGGATCTTTGTAATTAATTATCATTGACTTCACTAACGGAAAACATTGCGAGGAACCCTGCAATCCTGACTTGTCTCCATGATATTGTCCTGTCATGTGATACACTTGGCAGTATTTCGGTCGTACCTCTTACAGTCACGAGGCTTGTTCGCTTATTTACCGGTTTTTTACATAAAAATCTTAATCCATAGTTCAATTTCTTAAGTGTATTTACCTTACTGATGAGATGCTTCGGTGGTTGCGCGTTGAAGGGCAGACCGGAGGGCGGGGGCGGTTTGGACGGTTGCTGCAGGGCTGGCGGAATGTAGATCGGCACCGGCGGGATCACCACGGCCTTACCCCAACCGAGTTTCATTTCGTAGTTCATTATCTCCTTGCCTGTATGTACCCGAATAGAGAAATTCATACCGCATCATTACCAAGGCACAGTACGTGGGTAATATAACTATATGCTTTAATATTATATATCTCTTAGTTCTGTAATGTATTATAATGAACCCTTGCAGAGAATTGTAGAAGGGAGTTGTCTAGACGGGTCGAATGCGTGAAACATACAGAGAGATATTCGTTTCCGGATCTATAAAGCATTTGGAGAAAGGCATTGTTAGGTTAGCAAACAATCTTGTAGCTCAGTTGTTGGTTTTCAATACCCGACCGGGGTCGACATTCATATCACAGATAATTGTTTGTTCTCGGTTGAAAATGTTTGTGACGTCTCATTGTTTACGTACTTGTCACCCGCAGCAAAAGTGTGCTGGTGTGGGTGTGTTAGTGTATATGTATACACACACTAGCCAATTGTTCATTTATTTTGTTATAATAATATTTGATATCATGCAATAAGCCTGCGTGCATAACACAGTATCTAAACGGTGGGGCTTATCTTCCGATGTTAAAAGGGATGGACTAAGGTAAATTCTAACACTGTGACTACTTAAACCGAAATGTGAAATATTATTATTATTATATCGTCAATTATTAATCAGTACCAATAAGAAAATAAAAAAAAATAGATAGGGATTATTTCTAGTGACTGACCGTTAATGCACCGCAGCGCCCTCTCGCCGTCCTTGCGCGACATGAAAGCGACGAAACCACAGTTGCGGCCGCGCGCCTTCTCCTCGTCGGAGCGCGGCCACATGATCTTGATGCTGGCCAGCGGGCCGTACCGCCCAAATATCTCCATCAGCTGCTGCTCCGTTATCTAACAACAGTCAAATATAAACTTTATATTACGAGTACGAACTTCCTGTATTCGAGTACACTTGTGGGCTGAAAGTGGACTAAACTCAAGTTTAAATACTAAATGGCGAAAATTTATTTTAAATTCTCAGGATTCCTACTTGCAATTAAAAGATTTAACTTTGTTCTTTAGTTAAAATTGTTTTATAATATATCTAAAATCAAACCTTCCATTCCTTAACAGCTAACGCACCTACGTTTTTTGCGTACGTTTCATCTGGATATATAGTCGATGCATGGCATTTTTTTCTTCGACGTGTTTTTACCTTTGGGTTGAGATTTCCCAGGTAGAGGTTGGTGGTGTTGGGGTCGCCGGTGTCGTAGGAGCCAATGTCGGGCATCATGTCGGCGGCGGGCTCGGCGCCGCTCGCGCCGCGGTCTCGCAACACGTTTTTATACTTGTGACGTTCCGATCGCTCCTCTTGGATCCTGTACGGAGATACAGAAGAATAATTCACACAAGTCATCGTTCATAATACGACACTTCCCTCCTGAAGATCCCCAGATTAAATTATCAGTTTATAGGCATCTGCCTAAGTTTCTACTTATGCAACTGACAAATGTTCATTCGCAGGTTTCTTATTGTCTTAAATGTATGTCCATCACCACTAGGGTTACGAGTTTGTGAACGTTTATTCAGAATGTCATTAATATATTTGGCATCATCCACTTTCTACACAAAGAAATGAATATCAGACACTTTATTTGATTCAGTATGACAATATGACAACTATTATCCGCTGAACTTGAAATTTAACTTGTTACATGCTATTAACTTACCACATAGATACTATGATATATATAGATACTATGATAGTTTCAGAGATTGTAAAAGAGATACTATTGCAACTGCTTAAAGCAAGTACAGATTTTGTCCAAAAGAGGAAAGGACTACATATATAAAATATATTATTTTATCATCTAGGTATTTTATAAATAAACTTATGCAAGTCATTTTTTTTTCTACTATCGTTTCGAAAACGTACTTTAACACTGAGGAGAAGAAACGACGAAAGTAACTCTTCAGCTCATTTCTTAAGACAACGAGTGAGTTTTACACCCGCGGATTGGTTGCGGCACTATTACTTCCAGGCGTTTTTGTCAATTATATATTCATCTATATCATAAAATTCTTTACCCACGAGCTGCGCTTTAATATGTCGCTTAAAAGTTCAAATCAAAACGTAAATCACGTATGACTTTTGGAACTTTATTGTAAAAACTTATACTGAAACTTTGGAGACGTAACCAGATTATGCCTATTTCCTGCTTGTACATATTTAAATTTGATTGTATAAATAGTACATTTATATAATTACATTGACAGGTTACAGTGAGTACACCCATTTCTTCAAATTTTTCCCTTAGACTCACGTAACTTTATGTATAGCTCTAATTGCTCTTTTCAACAAAACAATGATAGTATATAAGATTGCCTTTGCATCTCAGGATCCAGTCTACGAGGTTCAGATAGAACTCGGTTCTGTAGGTACTCGATTATAAAATCCTTAACAATTGTATCCATTGCATAGGGCTGAGCTATAATGGAAATAAACGTCCTGAAATATAGTTTACATTGTATTATAAAAAATAAAGGCTCACTGTCTGAGCTCTTCCTTGAAAAGCTCCAAGTTGCTTTTTTTCTTGTCCTTGCTCTGTTTCCCGCGGCTGCGCTGCGGCTCGCGCTGCGCCAGACTTCGCACCACATCTGCCTCGCTGCTACGTTGTTTGTCGTCCAGTCGAGACACTGGCTTGTAAAGCTTGCCTCGTTCCGATGTGTCCTCCTCTTTCAAAACACACGAAAGTAGTTTTATGTTCACTGTTTCAATTTTGCCTTAATTTTTTCTAGGATGATATTCAATACTTAAATAGCACAATAGCTAAATGATAGGTGTTAACGGTTTGACACAAACATTTCCATGAATAGTTTCCATTTGCTTTCATATTTATTGCATTCTACATGTTACATAGGTAGATTTTAAGGAAACAGATCATAAAGGAAGGGTCAGTAAAGAGGATGATATTTTCTATGACAGTGGCTATTACTTTTTATTATTACTTTTTAATATACATACAATGACAGATGACACTTGGTGAGTGCATTTTGGGTCAGGATTTCATGTTGGTGAAACAATCCACCCCTCTTTTTTTATTATTTAGTCTACAAATCTACTTAGCCTACTTAAGTCTCATTCGATTTAGGGCATATCACATTTTAAGAATTTTGAATCTGCTGTACCATATCACCATTTCATAAAAACTATTACCATCTACTAGAGGATTGTTGAAAAAGAACCCTAAAATAACATGTGAACAGCATTTTCCATACTATAGGTAAATAGATTAGTAATTATTTACTAATACAAATAATAAATAAAAATATAATTTTTTTGTAAGAATCTTTCAACTAAGAGTAATTAAAAATACAGATTTCAGTGAAACATTTTTAATATTTTTATACTGGTAAATTAAACTGCGATTATAATTTACAATGCAAAAAAAAAATATTTTTAATATTCAACTTGGAAGTAATGAGCTTTTTGAATTGTGAATGTGTTACTTTCAAACTTAAACATGTATGTTCACTAATGTTCTTAAATGGACTGAAATATAAGTTTCAATTAAAGCGTTCACTCAGAGAATCAAGATCATAGATATAATAGCAACAGGTTAACTTACTTCTCGCACCAGCATCATATGTGCCAGCCTTTACCCATATCTTGGACGTAGTACTTGGCACCTCTTGGAAAGTCTCCACAAACTCTTTAAATACCTGTAAAGTTGCCACAATTTTACCTTCCCAATCAATACTTAACCAGCATTTCCCACTGACATAACTGTTTAAAAGATGAGAAATATATATGAAAATAAAGCATAAAATAAACTTTTAACATAGCCTCTTCTGTACTACATTTGCTGTATCGTCTAGATGTTATTTTGATGTACACAACTGTAACTTCTATAATCACAACTCAACTTACGTGTGCAGCTGCTTCTTCCTCTTCTTTCTTGCGTAGCTCCTCGAGCTCCCTCTTCGATAAATTGCGAGTACTCATTTTTAAAGCTAAAAGAAACTTCCACACAAACAAAACAAACACCCAATAATTCGGACACTCTCTTAGTCAAGTTAACATGATTAAACTTAATTTATACTATAACTGCTAGTGGAAACGTTTCAAATACTAATCAGAAAATTATTAAATGTACGTACTAAATACGTTTCACGAAATAATCAAAAAAACCAAACTAAACATAACCTATCTTTAACTATCCGAAATGTCATTCAAAACAATTGTCATTTTGACAGTATTATCATTAGGCTAGAAATACATTTAGATGTAAGGGCGTCATGGAGTATGAGCCAACATTGAGTCAAGCACTTACACTAGCGAATCGTGACAAGGCGCACGCATGTTGAATAATATGTAGTGGTGAGTAGACTTTTGAAAATTAAAAATCTAAATGTTTCTCATCATTTACTGAAGATAACAAATTGGAAAAATTATTGCACAGGATCTTGTTTCTTTTCTTATGACAAAATTTCAGTTCCATTACAAATTATATTTTAACAATTATTCAAATATAAATAAAAATTAAGCTACAGAGCTTTTTCTATATTTTGTAGTCTACCCTTTTAAACATAGAAATCGTTCCATTATATCGTTTTATTAACCAAAAATAGTAAATAATATAATAGTAAACATTATGATGTTTTAATATTTTATAAAATTAATGGTTTTAAAATATATAAAGTCGTCACAATCTAACAAGCCCGTTTTAACGTTTATCATCTAGAGATGTATTAACAAATCGATACTCTAAAGAAACCAATTTTTACAATAAATCGATTTGAATTTTAAGGCTTTCTAATCGTTTCGATAATTAAATTCTAAAATCTAAGAACCGTATCTTTTAGGCGTCTACAAAGAACTGAAGAAATATTGTTTGTACTAAACGCTGACTGCTGATTAGGTGACATATCAGCCAATTTAATGATCTTAGCCACAAACAAATTTGCAGAAAAAAGGCCCAAATTATTTATTTACTAATGAATCTCTGATGAAGATTCAAACTCATCGGTTGAGCTATCTTCACCCGTTTATAAATTATTTCTATTTATGTTATCTATGTTTAGGTCTCTGGTAAAATATTATTTTATTACGATTTTTATTTTAGAACGAAAAATTTTGTTGCATAATTTTTTTTTTAATTGCACAAGGCAGTTAGTCTATTGTAGATGACACAGAGTACATTTGTGTAGACGATTAGAGTAAAGTAGGTTTGCGCCATTGAGCTATTATACATAGAGTAGGGGAGACATACGTTTGCCTGTAACCGGAAACGTCCAACGGTTAGAAAGAGAAATAAGATTGCAGTACCCTATCTGTCTCTCTCTACTAATGCATGCGTATTAAAGAACATTTTGTTTTTCAAATAATAAAATCAAAACCATTTACAAATCACAGACGTTTTTGTAATTTTTTAAACACTATTAACCGTAGAAATTCAATTCAACAACAAACCGAGTCGAATCGTTCTATTATGCTCACTTTTTTCGTTAATTGCGCATGCGCAAGAAGTGCGAAAAGGTACCGCAATCTTCTCTCTCTTTTTAACCGAAGGACCGGTGGCGTTTCGACAACGCACCATTATTTTATGTCAACACCATTCGGGAGCATAATACTAAGTTTAAGCGTGGCAACATTCATTGGGCGAGAGGGTAAAGGACTAACGCGCGAGGAGGCGCTAGTCAGTCCCGATTCGGCCCTGCTTTTTACTGTCCGAAACTGTGCACGTATAGATGTAAGAAGAAATAATTGTAACGGCGTAATGATACTGGGTTTTGTGTTACTATCCGTAATAAACTGAGTTCCGTGTCGCTCATATCTTTTATTATTTGCTGGTGTGAGGGCACCATCCAAAAATACCTAAAGACCGTTGGAAGCCTGGTTTCGCCCTGCTCTATCTATAACACCTCTATAGTTTTCGCGCGTATTGCCGGGGAAACAGTCGTCTATACTGCAATTGCGTCGTGCAACTCCTAACCACATCTCCGTTATCTCGGGGCCGCCTACCACCTTCCGACCGGGTTCACCAGGAGTGTATTACGCTGCGGAGTGGAAACAAAGAGGCCGTACACCCACCACCTTATACCTTTGAAGTATATGCCGCGCTGCACTAGCTGTATAGAAATCAATCGCAATAACAATGCCTACTGTCTAGATTTCATTCTGCCCTTTACTTTTCTTGTCTCTTGAAGCTAAAGCATAGCGACGCACTCACAAGTTTAACACTATTTTTGTTAGAGAAATGTTCGTTCTCCGGTTTTCGTTGTCTGTTTCTTTTTGTATATGGCTATGTCACCTTTACTAATTTAAAGCTTACACTATCTAGGGCGTCACATAATGTGTTTATAAGAATATGAAAATCTTGGAATTATTACCAATATTTCTATAATTTTATGACAGAATAAGCCAATAAGAAATAGCCCAGTTGGTAGTGACCCTGCCTGTCGAGCGTGGGGTCCCGGGTTCGATTCCCGGCCGGGGTAGATATTTATGTGACAGATAAATGTTTGTTCTCGGGTCATGGGTGTTTGTGAAGTGATAATTGTGTATGTTCATGCCACCCGCAACACATGGAATCCTAGTGTGGGGGTGTGAGTGTGTAAATGTTTATTTATTATTATTATTTTATATGTCTACATATTTCTTCATAATTTTATAGTTGCTTTATAGTATTTTATTGTGGCTGAAAGACTGAATAAAAATCGGATAAAAATGGTTACATATTTATTGAAAAAGTATACATCAAAAAGTTTCGATGTAAAATTAAAAAACGTGTATTTGCACATTAGCCAAAGAATTGGGTACTTCTTGCAACATGTGTTCAAGATAACATTAATAATTTGATATTAAATTGTCTCCATTATTTGTGTAACTACTTAAGTATGTACATTTTTTAGAAAAAAATCTTTAATCAAGAAACTTATTTTCATATTACCATTTTGTAAGTCTACATAGTTTGTTTTTAAACATTTTTATATTTTGATTTTGTTTCATTGAGAATGTATACAGTGCTCTTGTTGAATGTGGACAT
The DNA here is from genome assembly GCA_003671415.1 of Megathymus violae. Taxonomy (NCBI): domain Eukaryota; kingdom Metazoa; phylum Arthropoda; class Insecta; order Lepidoptera; family Hesperiidae; genus Megathymus; species Megathymus violae. The sequence goes on from PDGT01000044.1 coordinate 1,742,880, forward strand.
TTTTAACTGTAAGCTAATTTTATAGTTCATATAGTACTTTTCTATTATATTTATTTATACAAATCCCTTATTACCTTATTATAATAACTATCTCTATATAAATAATATATTGATATAACTTAAAGAAACAAAACATAGATAATATTTAGACATGATCGGTCCACCTTCTGACTTTAAAATAGAACATAATTAGCATAGCTCACGTTTGGTAATGTGTGCTTCAATACATTTGACAGGACTGCAGTTAAATAAAATAGCAAAAAAATAATTTCACATTTATTAATACAATGAGTCCTTGTGTTTATGTTCTATACATATGCTGTGTTACACAAGGGCAAATGTTTAGATTTGGTTTTGATTTTACATGTGCATGGAGAAAAGTAAATCACTTTGTTAGAGACATAGAACATGAAGTTGTACTTTTACCTTCATGATAATTGAATTGTTTAAGCTCATTGCAGTTTCAAGTATGTAATGTAAAGTCTGAAGGCATCCTGAATTTTCTTAATATATAGGATTCCTTGCATAAGTTTAGTTTGTACATGCACTATGTTGTATTATGAAGTTCACACTAAGAGACAGAAGACCTTATGTTTGTTCCAAATTATAATACTGATATATAGAAGTCATTGTAATGTTCGATGAACGACCCCATGAATGGGTAACATACAAGAGTAACAATGGCTTGTTTAAATTTATTTAATTATATAGCGAGGTGATAAGAGTAAAATATATTTGTGCATTACAAAGTTTACAAGTAAATATGCGACATAAAATACTCTAACATTTACTTAACTGTACAGTAACATAATGTATACAATCATTTAAAAGACCTCATAAGACATTATATGTAGCCTGGCCTTGGCCAGCAGCAATTTTGTGCTTGTTAACTGAACCAACTCCTGAACGATGACTTAATAAATTTTTAATTTTAATAAGTAAGAAAATTAAATAGTTTCAAATAATATATCTTTTTAAATATTATTTAGTTATATCAATATTACAAACTACATTTTGACCAATATAATGTAATCATAACAATGGTTCTTGTCGCTGTTATTGTTGTTTTTCGTTAGCATTAAAATATGATTACAACATTGTATCAACATCAATGTTCAGCTTTATCAAAATCATAGTTGAAATATTAAAAATAATATATAAACATCGATCATTAACTACGCAACACATTAACAAACATATTATTTTAGATTAATGATAAAATATTATCTAAACGACTGCTATAAATTCCTTCTTTACCTGCCACACACCTAATACACCCACCGACGATCGCATACACACATTACATTCAAGTATATAAAGTTGACACATTACAACAACTGTACATAATACAATGAGGTGAAATTCTACAAGAACATTCATATTGTTTACTCTGTTCACTGGCATATGGACAACTCGATCACTGTCAAAGCGGACTGTACTCTGTAAAGTTTTGTGCAGTGTCAATTGCGCGCTTTAATCATTGTCAATGACTGTTCGTAATGAGCTGTCCGATACAGTTCGATTCAAGGTAGTGACAGGGCGACATACAGTGAGCGATGAATGCTAACATGTAGATTTGTTCAGTATTTTATTCACCGTTTCTGTGTACAGCTATCAATCAGTATCAGCTTAATACAGGTCGATGACTTTACCCGGACATTATAATAACGACACATAGAATACTACTTTTTAGATGATAACTACATTTTACAACAGATACGATACACTTTTACACAATAAATGCACATTAAGAAACGTAACATAACATTGTACTATCGATCGCTAACGTTGAATTAACCGAAGGCCTAAGGCAGAGGACTGCAGGCTGTGAACTAAAGGCTAACATATAAACCTAAACTTGTACTCGTATATTTTGATCTACAACAATATAATTAAAAAATAAAATTCCACATATAATATACATCTCCGCTAGCGCCTCGCGCTCCTGAAACTTATAAACGTTACTACAGGTTCGGGACGCGCTCAAATAACCGCAACCGAAGATTGCATTGTTGTGCGCGAAACTCGATCGGAGCCTCCGGGGACCGAGCCATCAGTCCTCGGAAGTGGGTAGGCAAATCGTCATTTACACTGTACAGGGAGAACGTCCACCGGGGGCTCCGCTGCCAACGCTCGCGGGAGGGCGCGTGGGCCGCAGTGGCCAGTGAAGTGCGCCCAATGAGCTCAAGCGTCTGTGTCGGCACCCTTCAATCGTAATCGCGCGAAATCCTCAAATATTATATCGTCGTCTTGCTCTTGTCCGTTTTCGTCCCTGCAAAGTGGAGGAAAGTTATATATTTTTTTGTTATGTGAAATTATAAATATTATATTAGTAATTGTACCCCTGCGAAACGGCTGCGGGTCCCTGGTTTATAAGAGCACTTGTTTATCAAGTCTATTCGTAGGTTCCCTTTACTACCAAGTATCAGTTACCTGTATCCATTTTGGAATTATAATTGTACTGTATTGAAGATGTCCCAGTTTTAAGCTGTTTGGCGACGATGCTGTCAAATGACCGGACGGACCGTTTGATGGTAGGCGATCATCGCCTTCCGTGAACATTTATAATACCGGGGGCCGTGGCGCAGTGTAAGTAATGGCTCTGGCCGAGAGAGAAATAATTTTGAATGTGTCGTCCACGACACCGACCAGACGTGGACTCATAGTGGGGGACGTGAGCGAATATTTCGAATGTTTATCTATGATTTTCCAACAAAGTATGCATTGAATTGCTTGCAGAGTGCTCAATATTAAGTAATGTGAGAATCGTAAAATGCTGTGAATCTCTTGCCAGTAATAATAGACTGTGCCCGATATCTATTTTATGTACATTGTGGTGTTGAGGTGTGTATGTGTGTGTGTTTGAGGGAACTCACCGGATACCTCACTAAAAGGCCGCAACAACTAATAATATTAGTACAAATGGCTAATAGTTACATCAAATTTTGTCGCATGTGTAACTGATGTTATTTGAAATATAATAGGATCAAAAATTAATTACGTACATATTGACTGAACTTTACTCTGTTATTTATAATGATGGTCATTGAAAGATCGCGTCGTAGTCGTCGAAAAGCGTAGGTGGTCCCGGTTACATACGGTGTGGGAGACTTCGAGAGGAGAGTGAATAGGCTGTTATAAGTTGGTGCGTTCACCATCTTAGACTTCATCACCGCTTACCACCAGGTGGGGTTGTTGTCGAGCATTAACTTATTTTACATATATATAAAAAAGATACGCCGGATTACGAAAGAATCGAGTTCCCATTGAACAGCGTGGACAAACCAGTATACAGCGAGTGGTCGACATCGCCGGGTCGCGATTAGTTATGGTCATAGTTTCACATATTGCTCTTGTTATCGACATTAACGTGCAAGCCAGCGGCCCTTTTAAAGTCAGGTACTGCATTCTACTGCATTCCATAAGCTGTCAAAATCAACCTCAAATAGAACTTTACACGACTTGTGGTTGATAAAATGTAATGTTATATTTAAATATATTTGTATAGCGTCAACCGGGTATACCTTGATATAAGGTATTAAATGCACAATAATGTACGGCTAACACATTGATTTCCTAGAATATTTATTATTAATCTTTGTCCGTTAGAGTGCACTACTCTACTGCGTTCAATGTACTGACGGGTGCGGGTCGAGCTGGATGAGGTCGTGCGCGATGTGCGGCGCCGGCTCGGGCGCGGCGCGCGGCGGCGGCTCCTCCTCCGGCTTCGGGTGCATCAGGATAAACGGCAACTCCGCGCTCAGGTCCCTGCCCGGCGCGGAATCGTATGTTATTAAAAGAAAAATATATATATTTTATATCATTATTTATATTTTTAACAGTATCAGGCGTGACTTTTCGCAAATTCGTCGTTATTAAATTTGTATTAATCTACTGTGCAAATATCCGCGAGCACAATGTAAGAAAGTGTATACTTCAAGGCGTGCGTTGCACCTCCTTCCCCTCCCACGGAGCAAACTCGCGAATTGTCGCAAAGTAGATTAACACTAAATTAATAATTATATATGGTGGAACAGGCGAATTGTTGCACTAGGAACGAAAGCTGTCAAGTTTATTTGCTCTTGTTTATAGATGGACAAACGGGCAGACGGCTCACAAACGTGTTGGCAAATTGGTCATGATGGTAACTAGTCAACAGATAAAAACATTAATGTGTCACTGGGTCGTACAAACCAAATGCCCATCGCCTGAAGGCACATAACGACATTGTTTCGTACGGTGATCAACAATATTCGTGTAATGTTTATTCGGGTAATGTTGCTAGCTCTCGGTAACAGACTTTCCACCTCATTCTTCTGGACTAGTCATGTATGGTAATGTGCAGGTTGAAATTTCATAACGCTGGCCAATTTTGAAAAGGCGTATTATAGCCTCCCGGGTATGCAAGAAAAAGAAACTTTTTGTTAAGAATGCCAAGTATAGTATCCGGAGTAATCAAACGGTTCTATGATTGGGTATCGCCCACTGGTTATGCAACTATTACGTTCTATTTGAGCTAGTGAAGCGAGAATATCATTCTCTCGTTCAATACACATGTGCACTCACCCTCCCAGCGGTCCGAGACATAATTTGACCTTTACTTTGTATTGTACTATGATGCCTAGATTCTCACGTTGCGTAGGGTCCGGTATTCTGAAAATTATATATAATTCTATTTATTATTTAATAATTTATGCAAAGTGGATACTTTAAACAATTAAATTAAATAAGAAATTCAATACAATGTGTGATATTTGTAATTGAAAAGTTGTCGAGAGTACCAAATGAGAAAAAAAAACAGTATCAACCGAGTTTCAGATACAACAGAAAATGCATGCTAAAGAAAGTTATATATATATATATATATATATATATATACATACATTGTTAGGTGTGTGTGTTTGTGTGTATGTGTGTGTGACTCACAACGTGCTGGAGGCGAGATTGGTGTCCTCGTGTTTCAGTTGTCCGTCGAGCGCCAGCCCCCACTTGTCCTTGTTGTTGGCGAGCAGCGGCGTCAGGGTGAACACCTTGCTCAGCGTGAAGCCCGGCCCCACCGGACAGCCCTCCCTGCACACAGGACAGACGCGCGCGCACACACACACGCACCACCTCAATCAATATTCAAAAGTTGCAACCGAGCTGCAGTTCAATGGACATCAACACCCGCCGTATATTTTAAATGAAACGTGTGTAGGATGTTAGAAGGATGCATAGATTTGGATGTTGCTAAGTTTTGGACCGTACAGTTTAAACATCTGAGATACTAAAATGCACTTCACTATGAACACTGAAATATGACTGTCGACTGCTTAGTACACTCTGATGCTAAAGTGTCACTGTCAAACGTTAAAGGTGTATCTCTAAAGCGGCAGTAATTAATTCAGTTTCCAGACGTTTAAATGTCCACCTTTAATGGAAGACACGAATAAATAACAGAGGTGGAATGGAACTGGAGACGTGACGAAGCAACAATCGACATAACAATATCGAGATCGTTCGCCGGCGGTCTCGTCTTGCTAAGAACTGCTGTTATTGTTGCATGTTGTCTCCATTAAATCTTCAATTACACCGGTCATTGGAGTCTACGTCGGGTTATGTTTTTAATGTGAAAACGAACACGTGTCTCGCGAAACCTGCCTCGTGAAATATATTGATAGTGACAAAACGTTTTCTCTCAATTTTACATACAAAAAAATTTCAAGGTCGTCCTTGTTTATGACGGGGTCGTCGTATGTCGGAGATATTGGATACACTCGAGGGTCATGCGCATCACCCACACGCAAACACTTACTTACAGAGACTTTAGCGCTACATTCTTACTGAACAACCCAATAAAAGGTAGTGTAATTTTTTTCCACGTACTCAGCTTCCTGAAGCAGAGAAGCTCGTGTTTAAAAGCTTACTAGAGATGCACTAAATACTATCATAAAATCTAATCCCTAATAAGTAACACTAATGATATTGTAATCACAAACTATTTTCAATTTTAACGAAATACCCAAAACACTCAAGTCGACGGAGTCCCACTTCACGGATCTCCCGATTGTTTACATAAATCGGAAGTAATCGTAACTAAACAACACAAACACAAGATACGTGAGTGTAAGAATGTTAAGTTTGTACCCAATTGGAAATGTGAATATTATTATGCATATGCATCTCGGGACGGAGCCCCACTTTAAGGATCTACCTACTGAAGTTTTACGTTAAAATAATCTAGACTACAAAACTGATCTAAACGAGTGCGAGAAGCTTAGCTTAGACTATGCAAAAATTCCCTTGCGGTGCACGTGTATTGATTTACCATCGAGTACTAGTAGTAATAGTAGTCGGGCAATGGAGCCGGCACTCACTCGCTCTCCGCCTCTGCGACGGTGCACTTGTACTGCGCGGTGGAGAACAGGCAGATGTCGGCGAACTGTCGCACGGACACCTTGATGCGTTTCACGGAGCGGTTCGAGTTGTTCGCGATGTGCACGTTCACCGCGATGTTCTCGCCGTGGTGGTACAGCTCCTGCGATTGACGGCGCTCGTTGTAAACTGTGACGTCACGGCGAAACCACGATCCGTGCGGTTGGATCGAGATATCGGTAAAAAAAAAGCGCGAGTACTCATTACAGTTAAAATCTTAAAATATGTGATGTCGGTGATGATATAAGTTAAAAATCACGTGATACTTTTTACCGTATTGCAATATAAATATAGATAGAAAGTCAGCCTGCTTCTGCACTTACATACATCTATTTTTGTTTTTTTTTTACGTTCATTTAATACTACAATTAAAATATTAATAGAGATATTGTCAATTGTTCATCCAACGAAATCTGTATTTAACTTTTTATTGACAATAATTTAATCAAGTATTTATCGCCAATATTTATGGAAAGCATAATCATTATCGGGTAGGTAACAAAATTTTTCTTCTTTTTTAGGTCTGTCGCTATCTCTTTCGTCTTTCTGTCACTATCAATACTTGTAAAACTTAATTTAAAAAACACCTTATCCAAAGACGCTTCGAGGTACAGTTTGTTGGGGCTCATCATAAACTCTTTGGACACCTCGACGGAAGGCTGTTCCCCTTGTTTGCTCGGTGCATACATAATCTTCCTGATAGCTAAGCGAACTGAATTCCTGCAAGTAAATACGTTAATATATATAAGCCATGTCGGGAAATTTATTTATTTTATCGTTATTGCACTTTGCATGATTTACTTGTACAGTAACAAAAGTTGGACCTGTTTTAGAAACATTTTCTCCCAGTCAACCTTAGATCTATGGGAAAACAATGAACAAAATAATAACAATATCATAACAAATATTGAACATCTGACATTTATTTATTTATTCATAGGGTTAAAACCAACATTACAAGTAGGTATCCCCAATTCGTTGATGTACCTAATTATGTTTAAATTTAATTACAATAAATCTAAATATAGTTCAACAACATCTTCGGGTAACATAATGCCTCTCCATGCCTTATGATTTACGGCGCGAATATTTGCAGTATTTGCAGCCTACAGCGTGTTGCTAATGGATTGAAGCCATTATTAAACAAAGCGTTGTTTACAGTATGTTAAGAAGTATTGTGTTTAACGGTCAAAAAACGTAAACAAATTGTTTGTAACGTAGTTTTGTTTAGCGAGTGCCCAAAAGTTTTTTAAAAATTACAAATAAAAAAACTTGTTCGTGTGGTGGTTGCTAATGACTACCTCTTATTTATTTAATTATACTGGTGGTGTTACATTAGTGGAACGTTGAAAGTTGAATCCCGTATAATGACAACGTATGCTTAAACCAGTGATTCTCAACCACTGTGCCGCGGCACTTTTGTGTGCCGCCAAATTTCAAAAGTGTGCCGCCAAATTTTGCAAATATATAAAAATGTTAATATTATTAAATTATATCACTTAAACAGAAAAATATTTTTAACATGAATATATATTTAAATCCACAAAAAAATAAATTATTTTATTATTTGCTTTGCAACGCGTTTTTTCTTAGTGCCAAAAATAGCAATAGGAATATGTCTCAAGTCGGCGCACACTTGCCACTTCTGCGTACAAAACGTGTTGTTTTAGTGATAGCATTGTCATTTTTACGACCAAATATAAATGAAATTATCAAAAAACATCAAGCTCAAATTTCGCATTAAAAATATTTTTATTATTAGCTTGTAATTAATCCCTTAATAAACGTTTAGTTATTATTATAGTATATATTAGTTTATTTCGTATATTTAAAATTTTTGTCATAAACTATTTATGCAGTGTGTTCTTTGTGTGCCGCCAAATTTTGAAATCGTTAAATATGTGCCGCAACAAAAAAAAAAAGGTTGAGAATCACTGGCTTAAACATTAAAGACGGGACGAAGATGGGAGGTCGATGTGGGTGGTATAACTACGTATCTAACAAAATGTTTATTTGTAATTCTCATTCATCAACTGTTATGACGTCAAAGTGACGTCACATTCATTGGATGCAAAAGGCAATTGCTAGAAAATTTTAGTTTTTAACGGGGTCCTCGGTTATGATTCAAACAAACGACCTGAATGCGTAATTGTAATACAGCTTAAATTTAATGTACAGCAAAATAATTATTTACGATACGAATAGTTTATAACAAATGTTGTACCTGATGTTTAAAAAGTCCATTCCTTGATATTGATACAGTTCATTAAATATCATCTTGATGCAGGAACATTTACTAAAGTTTATGTTTTTTGAAGGAGGCGCTGGTATCTCCTGGATCTTGCCTATATGTGTTACATGATTTCTTCCGAGGTGTAAATATTGAGTTACAATTCAATACAATCCTCACCCAGTCGCAGAGAGACCGGGTATCTTTTGTCTCACCCACCCTCGCCTAATAAAAGAAGACACCTAAAAAAGAACTCTAAAAGTTTATCACGCACCTCTTGTGCGGCTTGTCGTCTTGAGTGTCGGCAACGAACGCCTTCAGCTCGTAGTCGACGCCGCACGGCTTTCCGGTGTCCCCGGGCGCCGGCTGCAGCGTGACGGACGCGGGGCAGTGCGGCGGCAGCTCGAAGTAGAAGGGGTAGGCGGCCGGACCCAGTTTGCGCACCAACCGCTCCTGGAGACGCGTCAACGGTCGCTTCGGCGTGCTCGTCGGCGGGTATATCTGTTTGGTTATCTCTACACTAGGTCATTTGAACAGGCGATTTTAAAATTGTATCATCGCGAAATATATACTTTTAAGGGCGAGATCGCGATGTAGTTTCTGTATATTACCATGACATATGGACGAAAAACTGGTGTAAAATAAAAATAAAATCGTTAACACTCGTACAGTTACAAATTGTTCATGTCGAAATAACAGTATCTAATGTATGTAATTATTTAGGTTACAACACCTAAAAACTTGCTTGTAATTCTCATTCATCAATTTGTTTTGTATTTCTAAACTAACGTCACATTCGCTGTAAGAGGCGTGTAACTTCTTGAAACACGCTTATCGGTTAGGTTACTCACAAGGCCAATAGGCCATTGTTTGTAGAAACATAATGTTTTTGTTATCACATTAGTATACCGCCCTCGATTTGCTTCGGAAAAACCACGGCTTACGTTAAGAAATTGTATCTTCATATATTAAATTAATTCATAACTTTTTTTATGAGCGGATTGATATAAAACGAATTGTAAATATTAAGTGACGCTTACTACATTACATTAGTGAAAACCGTAACGAAATCGGATAAGCCGTTTCTGAGATAAGCGCGAACAAACGCACAGAAAAATAGACAAATATTCTAACAACCACTGTTTTGTGTTCAATTGCGTTAATAAAGACTTTAATAATAGTTTTTCTTATATATCCTTAGTGTACAGAAAGCATCAGTTAGAATTTTATTACATGTATGGATTTTATTACATGTGTTTTCCGCCGTATAAGGATTAGAGTGTTTTTCTGCACCGAGGACCGAAACGGAGATTCCTGAGTGTGAGCAAGCTGGGTTACTTACCCGGTTCACACACACACACACACACACATTCACACGGTCGTCGAAAAGTACGAAGCCTGTTAATTTTCTATTGGATAAATTTTTAGTAACTCACTAGCTGCTCATTACCTAAACTATAAATGTGTAAACGTATGAAGTAAACCCTATTATTATTAATTGCATTTAGAAACCATTTGTTATTTGACTGAAACTAAATATTGTATCTAATCACTTATTCCAATATGGCCGTATAAATCAAAACGAGAAGCAACTACGAACGGTTTATTTTCAACATCTTGATTCATATTCATTTTCTGTTTCATTTGTCAATATTTGCCAGAAGTGCTGGAAGCGACACTAATCATGCTTTTATTACGTTCAAAGTCCCGAGCCAAACAAACTCCCGAGCCCCTCGACTGGATCCCATTGATTTTTCCCAATACCCAAAGGTAACACCGAATTCGCATCGATCTTCTTTCTACGCGCTTACGTTTCACAACATCAAAGACTGTATAAACACTGACCTGTTCGGCCGCTAGATAAAGATCCTTTCTGAAAGTGAGCCCGAGCACGTCTAGATCCTCCCGGCCATACCTGAACGCCGCCAGGACATGGCCGAACACCTTCCTCTCTTTCACGTACTCGGGATCGATTAACACAACCCCATCTGCAATCGTTGATCGATCTCAATATTAGTAACAATATTAAAATGGGCATCAAAAAATAATAATAATTTAATAATAATTTCGAAAAGTTGGTACTAATGAGACAAAGCGAAATATATGTGACATAACGACGCATTACGGTTAATATCGACTTTGATTATTTTAGCTCACGCTACTGGATAGTTAGATGTCAATACGCTTTTCTTGTACACAAAGTACATATGTTATGTCTATTGAAGACTAGCTTTAACTCTTCGGTAGCGATGGGAACACGTGTGACAATATTATGTAATTCTAGGAAACTTTACGTCAAACCACCCGATGTAGATCAAACATTCAATATGTAAATGCAGAATTTTTTGATATCCACTTCTCTGCAAAGCAAGTTCTACTAATGTATTTTATACTTAATCATATTTTCAACAGGTAATCAATTTATACGTGTACATCAACACAACGTTACATAAAACATTGTTGTGTTTAAGTTAAAGCAACTTACCAATCGGGTCGACATGTGTAATGTGGTCTACGAAGTCCCTTTTGCCTAAGTATACAGTAATCTAGAAAACAAAAACATAAAATATAGTTTGCAGAAACAAACAAGATAAAAACATGGTACATTAATACCGAGATCATTTCTCTGATACTTCGTTCTAGTTTACTCAGCTCTATTTGCTTAGATTCGATGAGTTTTTACATATTACTTACTAGCGGCCCGCCCCGGCTTCGCACGGGTATGCTTTTATTTTTAAACATTTTGAAATATATTTATAATTTTATCTTTATATAGGACATAAACCTATTTTTTTACACCTTGGTTCAAGTTACTGAAGTTTTAGCACGGATCCCTTAATTTTTCTAGAAATAAATATAGCCTATGTTACTCAGGGATAATGTAGCATTCTAATGGTGAAAGAATTTTTTAAATCGGTTCAGTGGTTTTTGAGTTTATTTGTTACAAACATACAAAAATACAAAGTTTCCTCTTTATAATATTATAGTATGCATACATCTCGAGTATACAGGGTGACTGGATATATATTGGCAATCCGTTATGGGGTCCTAACAAGTAATTCGGTTGCAAATGATCTCCCCTACACCCCCCTAATTATATTAATCAAAATGAAACAATATTCGACCTAAATACTGTTAGGTTTAGATTTGGGATGTTATGGAGCTCTGTAACCGTAACCGAATCTATCGCATATCTGAAATAAAAATATATCCGAAATCGTAACCGAATCCGACAGTTTCGAATAATTTCGGATAGGGACAGTCTAAATGAAACAAGTAATGCCCGGTTTTCGCCGGCCGAGGATACACTAGGAGAGTCGGCCTCATTTCAGATAGTATTTATTATTTCATTTTTAAGGCTATCGTTTTATTCCGTAATTATAATATAACATAGAAATATCGTCAAACCTTGTAAATACATTATATTATTTTTCCAAGTTGTAAATCATCTAATACCCATAACCGAAATTATTTTTATTTTATATCCGTATCCGTATCCAGATCCGAAACGTCATATTCATAAAAACCCTAGTTCAGATATATTGTAGTCGTTGAAAGTACAGTTTATGTCACTAGAGTAACAAATAAATCAATAGATAAGCTTATTTTATTACTTCTAATTCTTATTGTAATTATTTTTCCATCGATCAAGTAACCTACAACTATAAGATACTAAACGGACTCCAAGTTCAAATAAACCAATCTGAGAAGCCGACCAATGAGAAGCCACGGAATCACGAGGGATCGTTGTCATGGCAGCGGGGATGAATGTCAATCTTGGTTGAACGTCGAACGGAGAAACATCTATACTAATATTATAAAGAGGAAAGCTTTGTATTTTTGTATGTTTGTAACGAATAAACTCAAAAACCGATTTAAAAAATTGTTTCACCATTAGAAAGCTAGACTTTTTTTATTTTAAAAGCCGACAAACGAGCAGACGAGCCACCTGATTGTAAGTGGTCACCGTCGCCCATGGACACCAGTAAGACCAAAGGTATCAGAGATGCGTTGTCGGCCAGAAAATGAGAAGAAAGTAAGAAAGAAAGTACTGGCTCTCAAGCCCCCAGCCGGAACACGACGAGTCGTTTGGCGGCTGGCTCAAGCAGGGGGGTGGTAGCATAATACCACTAATAATATTAATTACTTAATAATAATACTGATAATATGATGCTTACGCGAAGCCCTACCACTAAGCAGGCTGGCTTCTGTCGCCTCTTACGACACCCCAATACGGCCAAAATACATTACCCCTGAGTAACATAGGCAATATTTATTACTAGAAAAAATAAGAGATCCTTGCTTAAACTTCAGTACGGTAAACCAAGGTGTTAAATAATAGTAAGTGTCATGAATTAAATTAAAAACTGTCATATTAATCTACATGTTACTCTGTCACATATAATATATAACATGTAATTATGCTATTTTTGCACCGCAACATCGTGCCCTCTCATTATTGACTCTGGTTGGGAGTTATTAAATTATTGTGGACGAAGTCGGTACTAAAATTTCGTATTATAATATGATGGTAATATAATGAAAAGTACATGTTACCTTGCCGTTAGGTGAACTCTTCTTGAATACCCGCGTGGCTTGCCGCTGCTTGCTGCTTCCCCCGTCCTCCATCCTGCCGCGCCCGCCACAACACTGCAGACAATCAAAACATACCCGCTTTAAGTGTACTTACTGTAGCACTTAATAGATCGAAAATGTCAGCATAAGAACGGCCACTCGATGGTCTAAGTCGCCGCCCATGGATGTCCGAAACACCAAATTTATTCTTAAACGGTCAAGAAGGAAGAGGAGCATCCAATTTTCTATTGGCTCGCCAATACTACCACCGATACACGTCGAAACATTTTCATGTGACAATTGGCCATTTACACCTACTTATGAATCTAATACGTATTTAACACCAAACACGATGTAACTAACATCAACAAAATATAATAAAGCTCCCGCCAGTAAAGTCATATTGTAGTTGTTCACGCGTAAATCTGATCGTTGTTTAATGCACTGAAGTGAAGCTCGTCGCTACAGCGTTTATATTGCCATGCGTTTTCCTCATTTCGTGGCAAATGATTCGATGTTTGATATTTTTGCGGTAGTTACGGAAAACAGATGTAGGCAATGTATTTGGGCATATCGGGCCTTTACGGATTACGCGATTTGAAAACCTCGTACTAATAATAAGTTACTTTAACGCTTCATGTTTGACGCACGAATATTCGGGTACACAAAAGGAAAATTATGATAATCCTCAGGTTAGCCATGTAATAACTATTGTCTAAATTATTAAATTTAACATTAATCAATTAATAATCCCTTAGATTTAAATATTGTTTTACTTCGTACAGAAAACATTTTACATCATATTATTTATTATGAGCATCAATGGTGTGTGTGTTAAGTTTCAGGTCTACACAGGTTGAGTAGAAATGGTTTAGTTTTTTAAATTCTGTTGCAGAATGTTACCAAAACTTCGGTACCTACTAACTAACAGGCAAAATTAATTAAATACATGTAAAAATTTTATTTCCAACTTGAATGCTGTCACATAATAAACGGACTATGTGAAGGCAGGACTCTATCTTAGCATATTAATTATAAAATATAAATAAAAATATAAAATAAAATAGAAATTATAAAATAAGTTCCCTTTTTACATTCTCAATAAATCAATTAACTAACCGCTCAAATATTTGTGTTTATGTTGAATTTTATGATGCCGACTTTATAGCCTCATATAACTTATGGCCAAATGATATTATTGATGCAATTCAACAGTCAATAAAGGTATCAGTTACCAAATGTCAAATCAAAACAATCGAACATTGACTAAACAATAACGAAACACAACGCTTTCAAAGAGGTGCAAACGAAAATTTCTTTGAAAGATTTGTTTTTAATACTGTTACTTCCTATAAGGACGTCTATTGCTGGTTTGCATTGGGAAATATAATACCAACACGAGTGGAAAATGTATCTGCGGGATTCACACGATCCGCGAAAGTTAAGCTATTTGCAAATGACATTTACAGATGTGAATGCATGTTGTCTACAACAAATGAGAGCGCCTATAAATCAATTAGTTCATAATTACAATGGCAAGCAAACAATTCCACATTGGAAAATATGTTCGAAAGCTAATGAACGGACATCATTCCTATTTGTTTTATTTAAATGCTTAAACGTGAACCTAGTTCAATGAGGAAGTAATAACAATAAATTCGAGAATGGAATCAGCAATGTTGTTTGTCTATAACCTTTATTTAACATTTACAGGGGAGACATTAAGCACCTATGAAACAGGAATCTTAGTATAGTATGAGATCTTGTGACACGTGAACAGTACGGATTACCAGATAAAGAGATGCTAGTTACAAGTAAAATTATAAAATGAGGTTGTAAATCCATTCTGTGATATAAATTTACACTACCACATACATACATCACTGTGATATCAGTAGGTACATATATCGTGATTATCAGTGTAAAGTGATTATTTTTGTCACATCTGCTGACAATAATTAACGTTCTGCAGGGATTGTATTACAATACAGCACAACAATTATTACTTTTTATATCAATCTTCCATATATTTTATTACGTATAGAGTACAAAAAAAGATATCAAATTCAAGTAGGAATATATAAGACGTGTATAGATACATATGTGTACGTGTGTGTGTGTGTGTGTGTTTGTTTGGTGTCTATGGTCGTGGTGTACGTGACGCAAACGAACTCCACTCTGTCAGTACATGATTCACATCCGCGCACCTCCAACTCCGACTACGGTCAGTTGTTACTAAGAACGCCACTGCATAGCTCTCATAACAAACACTGGGATCGGGGAATGAATCTCACAATTGCGAGAACCCAATTAAATTATCAGTGTCGTCAGCATAATGTGTGTGAAGCTCGATCGCGGAAGTAAAATAAGGTAAATCATAATGAGCATGCGAATAATTTACAATATCTCAATTTCCAAACAAAACATATAGTTGAAATCCGTGCCTTTTACTTTAGTTTTCACTGTTTTTCCTATTATAGATTGTGAGTGAGTGAGAGTAGAGTTTTTCTAGTGTTTTTTTTTTACATTTAAAAAATAACAGTAAACGGAAAACTCATTTTGAGTGATCAGTCCGGTAAGAGTTACAATTTTAGACGGAAAAAAAATTACATCGCCCCCTCGACTTAACTTTGGTAACAAGCTTCGTTCTTAGCCGACCAGACAGTATTGACCACTCCATGGACCTCCATGAATTCATATATATATATACATAATTTATCATTTATGTGTTGGTATCAAAAGGTGGTACTGTCACTCAATATATTAATTTGCAAGAGCAAGCTCATAGGAGTGTACGTGCAAAGTTAAGATCAGGTATAAATCGTATATCGAACATATAATAAGGTAACATTCTAAGAAGTTTCTGAGTTTTTATTCAATACGAAATTAGAAATAACATTCTTGTGACAAGAGTTACTGAATAGTTACATCGTGCTTCCATCCTTAACTGAGATGAAACTCCGTCCGTGCAATATTATTGTGGTAACGAAAATAAATCTCTCGTGTTGTATAAAGTTTTCTTTTATCTGTGTTTAGATAAAACTATGCTCTCAACACGGTGATGCAGCGAGGTAGGTCACGCTCCAAATCTCTCACTCATTAAAAGCGCTCTATGCCTTCCAGTGCAAAATTTTAATGCTTGTTTCTTTTTAAGATTAGTAGCAGTGTATTATGAAAAAATTATACTTCGTATATGTGACACACAAATATTGATGTTCAACGCGGTTATAGTTCATGAGCTGTATGCTTCAGGCTGTACTAGTAAATGTTCCCAACATATTTTAAGTAACGAACCTTAAACCAGACTTGATCGTTAAAAACATGCGGCGTCGGAGAGCCAGCAACAAGTACATTTCTCAAGCCGACGAGTTGTTATCATCATAAAAGTAGAACGAGGGAACGAGGCCATCATGAAGCCAAGTGCGCCCCATTAAAGCAATTAGCGCTTAATTTCACTAATTAAATATAGTCTAATATACAAGCCTTATCTACAATAACGTAATCTACTGTTCGATCGGCAAGCCTTTGCCAGTTTATGAAATGAAATAATATTTATTGGAAGTTGGTTTTTGACAAACACTTTTCGAATGTCAAACTACAACATCACTTCAAGGTATCCCTACCGAGACTGGAAGTCCTGGAAGAAGAAGCGACAAGAAACTCCCAAGGAGCTTTTTTTTCCTACTCACAGGGCTACAGAGTCTATGAGACCCTGCTGGTGGCATTTTACATGAGCTGATGCGGAACGTAATTATGTTTACTAAGGAAACGTCACGGTCAGTCGCATTAAAATTTGCCTCTTCTAATTTTTAAAAGAATGGACAAGGTTGATTAAAATTACACTTGAAATCAAAAAACTGGAATCACTTTATAGCGGGTTGGTCAAGACGTTTTTTTACAATTTCTACGCAATGAACTACGGAACTGTGGTATATCATTTGGAAGGTAGTTTTGATAGCTTTCACATGATATCAAAAAGATTTAAATTTAAACAAATTTCCTACCCAAATTTAGGGAAATATCGCAATAGATCGAAGTTATGGACGCCTAAATTAATAGGAAATAATACGAAAAGATAAAAACAAATATTTACAACGTTTAAGTTATTTCCCTTTAATATTTTGTGTTATCCCCTCTGGCCCTAATGACTGCATGTAAACGGTTTTTCAATGACTGAATGTGCTTCATGTTGGAATCGGCGGAGCTGGACATCGTCTTCGTACCCACCTTTTCAGCTCGTCCCACATAATATGTTTCATCGGGTTCAAATCAGGACTGGAGGTTGACCAGTCTAATGTGGGCATCCATACTTCTTCCAGATACTGTCATGTCACTGAAGCGGTATGTCAGCGGGCATTATCGTGCATTGAAAAGAAGTTTTCGCCAAGAAACCCGGCGAAGGTGAGCAAATGGCCAAGCAAAATGTCGTTGATGTATGATAATGTCTTTCTGCAGTTACCCCCACTCCCCGATCTCCACCAGGTACGAATACAATCTCCGTTTTTGATTAAATATAGTATATCCCCGCCAATATTAAACAGGACCCACCCCCCGTATGCCACTGTATCTGCAAAACAGCTTTATGCGGATTGCTCCCCCAGTTTTCTAGAGACTCTCCGTCGAATGTTCTGGTTTCGTCTGAGAACAAGCTTTGGCTCCATTGCTCCGTTTCCCAATGTAAGTGATCGCGAGCAAATTGAATCCGGACTTGTCGGTGGGCTGGACACTTTTGGGTCCTGAAGCTGGCCTTTTTGGGGTCAAGTTTGCTTTTTTGAGTCTTTGCTTCACTGTCCACTTGCTGACAGCCATCCCTTGAACTTTTCTGAGCTGCTACTATAAATCGGTCATCTCTCGCCGATATGCATCGCTGTCGTCCAGATCCTGGTCTCCTGACTCAGTTTCCAGTGTCCCTTAACCTCTTGTATACCTTCGAGACACTGGCTCAGATGATACTGTCGAGCGATAATACGCTGAGACAACCCTTGCTGGATTAGGATGACTACTTAAAGCTTCTGTAGGTGTGGTTTCCATTTTCTTTTAACTCCTGTATTTCCAATAACGTGAAACATCGGACTGATGACCAATTTTCATAAACGCCTGCTTTTAATAGGATTTCAGGATTCCAAACAAAAATAATAGATTGTTTTAGAAATTGATGTCTTTTGTTTTTACGATCCATGACTTTGGTGAATAATCTTAGGTCATGATATCGAAAGAGGTTGAAAGTTAACAAAATTATCTTTCAAATGATATACCACAATCCACAATCCCTTGCATAGAAATTGTAAAAAATAGTGTTGACCAACCCGCAATGTAGTGATTCCAGTTTATTGCTCTCGGGTGTAGATAACTAGCCAATTCTAAGAGTTGCGTTTCAAAGAAAATAAAAAAGTATAAATGAATGCGTGTGCTTTGACATTAAAAAGCGTGTTCCTGAAGCAGGAATAGACAGATATGATGACGGGCGCCGCATACAGCACGTGCTAAGCTACTATTACTATAGCACAAGAACTTACGCAGCTCCGTGGGCGGCTCCAGGGTGCGCTTTACCGCCACACAGTGCCGCTGCGCAGCCGCGCCGCCCTTGAACAATAAAACAACATAATTTACATACTACACAATTGTATATGACCGGGGATCGAAGATTTATTTTCTTTTCATTTCCGTTTTATAATAGTGGGTGCGTCCGTTACTGATAGTGTAATTCGGAATGATGTGACCCACTGAGGTTTTATTAATTTATTTTTTAAAATGAGGTCCACCAACACACGAGACAATGATTTCTTAACATTTACATAGTATAATGGTTAATGCGTGTTCCTGCAATTTCAGATGAACACAGCACGCTACATTAATTTAATACTTTCATATAATCGAAATTTATTTTATGTTATACATACTTGTTGTATTGCTGTATGGTGAAGCAACCAATTTAGCGGTGAATAGTGACCAAGGTTTAAATTAGTTTTACTCGGAACAAAACGTCTATAATTACCTGATCAAGGTATTTTAGGAGACATGTTAAAACTTTCTCGTTTAGGAACTCCCGGCAGTTCAACATTCTAATTATAAATTTGTAAAGAAAAATAAAATCCTGTATACAAGTCTGCGGCTTTCGAGAGCTGTCATTTTCAAGTATGCCAGGCTACTACTGTAGTTGTCAAGGGATCTTCGTCGTAACTTTTGTCGGTGCAATAGTATCTTAACAAACTTTTTTTAAGATTCTTTCAATGCGGTCTATACATACTTGGTAGTGTAGATTCCAAGCAACACAACGATATTGAAAAAAACTTCTAACGCAAGTGCTCTGTATAAAATAATTTTCTTTCTATTTTTATAATTCTTTGGTATGCTTAAGGACATAACCGAAAGATTTAAAACCTTTTGTGGTGACATAGTTTATAAGCCTATCAAATCGCAAGTTACAATCCGAAATAATTGTAATATTCACACGATATATGTGTTGGTTTGTTAAGACGACGTTCATAGCTATTCTAGGATTTGATCATGTTACGTTCTACGAAGCGGGCCAACTTAGTAAGTTGCAAATGTTTTATATTGTTAAAGATTATTTTAAATGTACATTCAAATATACATTTATGTAAACAAACAAAATTCCGTATAACGAAATTGATTTGTCTCAAAACATTTCTTTAAAGCACAATCACCAACCCGAGCCGCAGTATCACTCAGCCCGTAACCCCGCCTCTATTTCGCCAAAAGACTTGTTCTCATTAAAGTCCAAAATGGAAAGTAAATGCAAGTAGACGTTTATACGGGAACGATAAAAAAAGTCTCACTCGACCGCCTTTTTATTCCATTACCCATATTACATAACATTAAACGGATGAAAAGAGCGCCGTTTCATTTCCACGCGCCGTTTACGATGTTACAAAAAACGCACGCCATAAAGCGAATATATATGAAATCGTCAAATACAATTTATTACAGAGTATTTTTGTTGAGTTATTCATATGTACGCGGCAAGGTAGGCACTCCGACACATTGCACGAAAGCTTTCTCCTCATAGGGTGTGGTTATTGTAACAGGATAAAATAAATTAATATTTTATTTGGTGAACAAAACGATACCTGACCGTTACCGTCATTTTCCTCGTGGACAACCCAATTTTAATTGTTATTGATTGTTAAACTTTGTGACGAGCACCAACTGTTTCATTGAAATTTGATTGATAAAAAGGAAATTGTTTAATTAAAATTTATGTTATGTGAAATACATAATAATTACGAGTAGAAACAAAATATATACCACCTGCCCGTGTTCGTTGTGTTGTGTGTTACAATTTATATATATATATATATATATACGTGTGTGTGTGTGTGTGTGGGTGTTGGTGTGGGTGTGGGTGTGGGTGTGGGTGTGTGTAAATTTCAATATACATTCACAAGTTACACAAAATATAACTTTACACATTAATTACAGGAATATAATGTTTTGTTTACATAAACGATTAAGGTGCACGAAACAAAACGCGATGCTTACTACAATCTTCTTCGATTTGTCATCGATAAACTGATGAGATGATTCGCTAGTGCTATAAACTTACTTCGATTATAAAATATGTTTAATTTACCAAAACACGAGAAAAAAAAACTTGTGTGCCACGAAACGGAATCATAAGTTTGTTTCAATGTTTATGGTATTTGCATCTCGATCTATGTACCAACAACTAGTGTACAATAACAAGATTAATTTCTTTGTTACTTGAGCAAACCGGATGAAGTTTACGTTGATATAACTAAACTATACAATACCGAATAACAATTCGAATCACACTTGGACCATCAGTAATCGAGATATCGATACTAGTATCGATACCAATATCGTAGCTCCATCATATTTACGCACCGCAGCAGGTGACGGGGCTGTAATAGGATTGTCAGATTCGTCAGTCGTCCGACCGAGGGGACGCAACGTATTCGATAACATGTCACCGAATATTAGATTCTATCGCTATCGGCTGTCGAATGGTACAGCGCTGAAACGAATATAACTTTCGTCATGAAGTTAACAATCAAATGTTAAATACAAAGGGAAGATAGACCAAACATCAATATAATGACAATGATATATGTAAATAACTCATAAAATAGTGAATACTACGTTGACGTCATTCGTAATTTTCAAGTGATATAGGGGTGAGGTAAGAAAAGAAAACGATGGTAATTGATACCATCAAACTGTTTTATTCGTTGCGTGGCTAAATTTTTATAAGTTCTTCATATAAATATAAAATAAAATAGTTGTACATTTCCCAACATCGTTGCATGCGTCTATATGATATTTGCGCACCGCGGCGGAGCTAATATTTTGCTAACCGAAAAGTTCCAGGCGTAAAATGTTGTGTAACGTTTATAAAACAAAACGTTAATTCGCGTCCGCTTCGCCTACAGGCTACCATATTGTACTTCACATATTCAACAAAAAGCCATTTCATTGAATTCCATTGCGCCAACCAAGAGGCGCAAACACTAACATTTGACACTAAGATTTCACACTAAGATTTGGGACAGAAACAAAAAAGCTTTGATAAAATGGAAGAAGACTTTTCTTAACTACATAATATTCACTATACACATTATATATATATTTTGATTATTATCATCATAATTTCAGGTATATTTGGAATACAAGGAAATCTCTTACATCTCCCGTACTTACTCTTATAGTATAGAAATTACATTACAACTGTTTCAATAAAATGTTATTCTTATGGCTGATAGAATCAACATAAACTTAAATAAATTATTCGAATTAAAAACAGCAATTAATCATATTTTCAAGTAGAGCTTCGCAAACCTAAATATACGCGATCGCTGTCCGGAGTGGATAAGGGCTGGATACCATATCTTGTGGACTCCTCAATTTATATCTCATCCTCACAACTTAAGTCGTGCTACCTTTGTCCCTGACTTGATAAGAATTTTCTGACAATAATTTGAAACCTAACCTAACGGTTACAGATGTCCAGGTCAATTTTTTTACCAACACAATATGCACAAGTATATAATTTTGACCATAGAGCAAAAGGATTTTTTTATTTTTAATATCAGTAACTGACAAAAGAGCAGATACGCGGTCTGATTGCAAGTGGTCATCACCACTCTGGTTGCAGGCCATGTAGGAAGATATGAATCTATTTTATTTGGCACTCTGCTGCAGTCGAAACACGACAAAAATATTTCGCGCTGGATCTAGACCGAGGGTGATAGATAGCCCGGCGGATAAGGAAGCCTACCACCATGCACGAATACAAATGGGCAGAATAGAGCAAAATGACCTCAGCGGGATGGAATTAAAGCCATTTTCTCAGAAATTATTTTAATTTGCAAATATTAATAAATAAAAATTTTAAATCTTCCAAACTTTAATAACAATTTTTTTTAAATATAATTCGCTTCAGATGAAAACGCGATAAAAATTGTCAAAGATCCCAGCTGAACGATCAAAGATGCCAGAACATGAGAACAAAATTAAAAAAACAATTTTTTTAACAACGTTATTTGTGACACGCAGAAGGATTTTCCGAAGAGTGCTTCTGAACCTTTGCCCTTTACACGTCCCAAAGGTAATTTCGAATAGTCACTACACGTACGTTTAGGGTTTCAACTCATACGACAGGTTTCCCGTTAAAGTTTTTAATAGCTTGAAATAGCCGACTTGCTTTGTACTTTTACGATTGGATTAACCCCTTTTTAGGTCAGTTATAAAATTACAAAGCTTCCAGTCGTTAAAGTAAATTAAGGGATTTTCAACATCTGGAAACGTAACTTGAGGCAAAGGAAATCTTTCATTTTGGGCCAACACTTTGTACAGAATGTCAAAAAAAAAGGAAATAATTCATAGATTAATGGAAAAATATAGTTTACTTGATTAAAACAACTGTTGAATTATTCATTTTGATAATTTGTTTAGTACTATGGCAATTTTCACCCTGTTTTTAACTAAAATCTATTTGACTTTTTTTTGTTTGATATGTCCGTTGACATTGACGTTGACGTATACTGCGCGTAATTTATGTGGTGGTTACACACCTTGTAAATACATTATATTTTTCCTAATCATCTAACATTCGAGTCCGAAATTATCCGAAACAATCGGACAGCCCGAAATAACGTCATGTTCGTAACCGGAACCGTAACCGGAACCGGTAAAATATTATTCATATTTCCGTATCCGTGCCGAGATTTCCCCTACATTTCATACCTATAACATCTCTAATTCCGGTTGCAGCGGCTTGCGGTTTGAGAAAATATACCATCGGATAGCGTGTTAGCTTGTCTGCTAGCTATTTAACACTAAGAACACCTTTACCTTTTCAAACATTATTCAAAAAAGCTGATTTAACCTAAACACGGTTTTGCATATCACAGTGCGATATGATCCAGTAGCCGGCTAGCCATTTACAACGCAACGACCCGTTGACACCCGCTGCGGTGATCTACGAATTACGAGTACTTAGTTCAGAATTGGTCAATTCCCTTGAATCGTCAATTTGTACAGTTAAGTGAGGTTGTAAGCTGCTTTTGCAAAGGAGATTCTGACTATGATATCGAAACGGTTGAATAATGAGAGTTACGAAATAGAGGCATTTGCCCAAGGAAATATTATAATAGGTTGATCTGTCAGTAACAGTGAGAGCTCGTATGTGTGGCCGCGTACCGTCGATATGAACGGATGATATGGGACGGGACATGTTGTCCCTCCCGGGTATAGCCCGACAGGGGCATCGTGCTCACCGAACTCCGGTTGCATTCCTATGGAGATCTCGGAGTCCTCTACATAGCCCTGAAAAATGTCACCGTTTAATGCAGTAAAAATCCCACGTAATCCGGCGTTACTCCCACGGCACCGGGTACCTGTTGAAAGTTTCCCCTTCGAAAAAAAAAGGTTGATCTGTCAACTACAATATCATTAATGAAAAAAAAAACCATTGGAAATTTTCCGCTCTGGCCAGCAGGTTAAACATTCGTTTTAAAATGTTTAATTGCATGTTTCTCTATTTCGTGGTTAAATTTCACATAAGAGAAGCGGGAGAAGTTTGCATGTTTCATTTAACCGTGGTCGCATCGCGATCACAGATCCTTTTAAACGAGTATTCTTGGAACGGCAGAAACGCATTAGTGCTAATTGAACCATAAGTCGCTGATGTTTTAGTACGCCTGTACTATAACATTACATCCAATAATACATCCATATTGTATTCAATGTTTTTTGTGGTATTAAAGTACATATTATATAAATAATAAATAATTGAACACTGAAATTATTTTATAGATACGAATAACAAAATAATGATGTGGAAGAGGCAACCCTAATGTTTAGCAGTTTGAAATGGAAATGAGTTCACTTTGAACCGAATCGATTTCTTCGATTGTAAGTCAGATAATATGTAGATCAGAAGCTTATCATAGATTCCTTTGTTTCCAGCAATATTGACTCGATTACACGAGTCACTCGAGAGTTCACTTTTAACACAATAAGTTTCGTCATCACTACAAGCAACTTGCCCTGCTGGGCGCTACTGCGCTGTCCAAGTGTGGATTGTCGGAATTGACATATCTTCGAAAACAGGAAATGGATCAAGTATACGGAGTTCCCAACAATTTTTACCTTCACTGAAGCAAATGACAATTTAACAATTTGTAATAAGCGTCTCCTGTTCAATAACATCCATATATCAAATCATTACTCTGTGAAGTAAAAGTTTAATCACATCTATGTTAACAGTAAAATTTTGACTTTTATTGGGCCACTTTTTATAGGTTGTATGGGTATGAGGTTCAAATTACATCAACGTCTCCAACAAAAAGTCCGAACCTCGGTCATACTACGACTGCACAAATTAACAAGAAAAAATATAGTAAACTTTTAAAGAAAAAAAATATCCCAGCTTTGCCCAACAATCATCTGAAGTTTGAATCGCTTACGAAAGTTGCCTGGATCGGTATTTTTACCCTCTAATTAATATGAAGAGATCTGAAATCCTACAATAACGTCATCGGTGGCACCAGGGCACCAAGTTTTTATTTTCATATTATTATTGTTTGCGGTGAATAAACAATCAATATTAAAAACTTTTAATAGAACCCGATCTCAGTGCTTATAAAAGTCCGCAAACGAGGACGTTATCTGAATTTCTGATGGCTTTGAAACATTGTTATTAAAGTAAACTCATTTAACTTGACAAATAAAAGTTAAATAAAACTTAGTTGTGAACAACCGGGTATCATTTTAATCCCACTAATAAATATAAACATAAAAAAGTTTTATGATCTGTATATCTATATTTTTTAATTTTGACAGCTGACTAAAACATGAATTCAGGAGACATATATTTTATAATGGCATGTTTAAATGAACATTGCGCTGTGTTAAACCTATTGTTCTTTGACGTGTTTGATTTCTATCGCCTTGAGTAACTGTGGGATTTAGTGCCCTATGAAAATAATGCGGCAAAATACAGTTAGTTAGACAGACCAATATGTTCGTTTCAAATGTCATCTGTCACGCCGTCAAGAGTTTCTCCGCGCCACCGCACATATTGCGTGATGTGTGACCACAATCGGTACAGCTGGGTGGTATACATAATATTTATCATCACGAATTTACCTATCGTGAGAACTCTTATCATAATAAAATGTGAAATGGTTTAATAATTACATCGCAAATATCCCAAAAATACTTTTAATTAATTAAAGTTCTGCGGAATTGAAAGCCTAGTGGTTTGGACGGAGGTCTCCCGCGCGGGAGACGGGAGGAGACGGGAGATAGAATTCTGCGCGCGTCACTAATTTTTCAAATTATTTGCGTATTACAAATGAATGATCACATGGTTCGGTGAAGGAAAACATCGGGAGGAAACCTCACTGAGACAAAACCTGAGAGTCTTATTGTAAGGTAAGATAAAACCTGAGAGTATTTTTCAAAGGTAATAATGTTCTCAAACGTAAGTTGCAGTTGTAGCCTGAAGTTTACCAACCCGCACTTGTACAGAACCCGAGACCAGCAGTGGTTGATGTTTCTGAACAGGGACTGTAGTATTCTGATTCCAGTGACACATGAAGAATGACACCCTGAGAAGCCACAATGGCATCAAAGTGATTAAACAATAAATAAAGTCTTATTTGCAATGTAATAAAATAGTAGCTACCTGACAGTGGCGGGTCTAGGATTTCAGAACAAGCCTGAACAAGGCAAGCTCAGTTATGTCGTGCCGTAAAGATAGGTGGCCCTTCTTGACGAACTCTACATACGACATACGTATAATATTACACAAAAATACTTAGGATAATATGACTGGTACCCGCCAGACTTCCTGTTGCAGTTACTGAGGTGCCTACAGTGCTCCAGATACATTATTTAAATCATTATACCGAGATGTATTCCAGACATTTTTGTCGCTCGAAAGAAATATGCAAGGCCAACAGTACCTTTTGTTTGAATGTGAACATACTACAATCCACTAGCTTTTGTACACTGATCTATTAAATGTCGTTTATGAGATTTACTTATCTGATAAATACACAAATTAGGTGTCGGTTTCAGCGAAGAAATTAAGTGGACTTTCGGAACAAATTTTAAAGAATTTTCCTTTTCCTCGTCGATCAAAACTTGAACACACTTTAAATCCTCACAACGCACAATTACCTCCATTATTGTATACCTATAAAAACTCAATCGCAATAAAATAATGAAAACAAACAGCACCCTTCAATTCACCCTCAAACAACCCGAATAATTGAAGTGAAATTATTACTAGAACTGTACGAATATAACGTTCACTTCACTGTGTAGAGTGCATGGCTAACTTCATTGTTTATCAACTTTAGAACGCAAGCCGAGCTTAATTTTTAGTAGTAATTACTATATAAACTAACAAAGTTCTGTCTATATTTTATTAGACTCGACAGTAGTGTAGAAAGAGACATACGATGCTTGTTCGAAAGCCAGATTACAAGCCAACGCGTGCGAGCGAGATAGATCTAGCTCTCAGAGATCTCGTTGCCTGATTGATGAGCGGTACTGGCCGACCGGCACGAGATACGTTACAATACCTATGGATTGATTTGCACTTTGCAGATATGTAGGTATGTGTGTAGGTATTATGTGTAAAATACAACGTAAGCAAGGCTTTTCGGCTTTTTTTCTCTTAATTGGGGTTAAAAAAGCAGTACACGATATACATCATAAAAAA
This sequence comes from Megathymus violae, assembly GCA_003671415.1. Classification (NCBI taxonomy): domain Eukaryota; kingdom Metazoa; phylum Arthropoda; class Insecta; order Lepidoptera; family Hesperiidae; genus Megathymus; species Megathymus violae. Next base: position 1,770,317 of record PDGT01000044.1, read on the forward strand.
TAAAAATTACTTAAATATATTTTCATATTACTACATGAAAATGTATTGAATGTAAAAGAATTTATAAATTAAGCGTTGGTGGATTAAAATCACCCTCGACAATAAAATTTAACGTCAGGGGCCTGGATAGTGTGTGTGAGATATATAGTGTGTGTGGCATATATTTCTGAGTTTAGGTTCGGTGGAATGTAAGCAGTGTTAACAATACAACAATAATCACGGTTGCGCAACTCGAGCAATACAAATATTCCATAAGCGGTGACGGTGCCGGCGGGGCGCACTTAAGACGCTCTTAAGACGATACAAAACCATTGTAGCCAATAAAATCAAACTGATTCAGGTAAACAACTTCCATAAATCGTATTTCATTATATCATTTTAACAATAGCTAACTTACTTACTTGTTGAGAGGCGTGACCTTTCGCTGAAGTTTTTTCAACAAACAATACACTCCAATTACAATCACGAATCACGTCGATACGAAATTCCTTGAATATCTCGTTGTGGTCGAATCAGAAACTTTATATTTCTCGCGGGAATTCGGGAATGGCTTAATTAAACGCTCCTCATTATTTGTCTTTACCCTTTGCTTCTGTTCCCTTTCGTATCTAGCTACGAAGTTATCTCATAGTAATTATTGATATACCGATATTCTGGCATGAAGCAAACAACTGATGAGAAAACTTTATCGGTAAGAGTTCTTTCATTGCGAGACAAGAGACTTAGTACACGTCGGTTCCTCAAACTCAATGTTATATTACATGGCGTGGCAAAAAATATTAGGTAACAACTCTATCGTATGTTTCAATAAAGATTATACAATGCCATATCAATTTCCTACAGTGCATTCAGCGCCGTTGACCACAAATAGGCTCTAGAGATTTTAGCTTATGCAGATCGCATGTCGTAAACTTTCCTCCACAAATCCGTGTGAGCAGAGTTGTGTGGCGTACCCCGTAGGCCTCTACAACTACGAGTAGACATCCGATGCCCTGTACTGAATCACTAATGAGGTTCTAGCGGGCAATGTAATGACATTATATATAAATTAGTTTTTTTCATTGCAAACACCCATGGGGGGGTATACACGAAGAAAATATCTTCCTCACTTAAAATATCGCCATCGTCAACATCAGATGCTGACATTACAGCAAACTACTCCAGTAAACTCTCACGCTTTGTATGTACCGCGCTGTAATTAGTCTTTCTATAATGGAAAGAACCAATTCGCGACGGCGCGACCTCTGCTCTTGGATCGGTACAAGCTACAAATGCAGTCATTACACGCTCTTCAAACCCCCGTCCGCGAGCTCTCACATCCTCTAGACCACTCCACCGGTACTCCACGTCGTCTAGCGAACACCGAGAGCTGCTTTGTAGCGAACAGCGCGTTTTAATACAGTTGTTGTCTTAACTTCACCGACGGGACCGATCGATTTTACACTTTTTTTAGATAAGTATTAAACAAATTGTTATAAATAAACAACTCGACAGCTAGTACTTTATTTTAAACTAGCGGTCGGCTTCGAATCTCTCGGATTCAACAATTATTTATATGTAAACATACATGATATATGGCCTATGCCCATCCGAAATAATGTACCTTTCAGATGGTAAAAGAGAATTTTAAAACAGGTGGTGGCCGTGGTGCCTCTCTGCACTACCCTCCGCATACACAAACTCAAAAAAATTCGCACTCTCTCTTTATAATATTGACATTAACACTTTTAAACGGATTAAAAAAGTCAAAAACACTACACTACGGTAAAACAAAACAAAAATCGACAACCTATCGGTTTTAAGAGTTCTTTAACATCTCTACATTAAATATAATAACAACATTATTATAACACACAAATAAATCCCTGTTCCGTGATCAATTTCTAACACATTCGTAGTACGTTGTGAAAGTGTACATGTACGTACATCGACGCACTCGTACCTACATGATGATGATCCGTCGACGACTCCGCACGGGGAAGTGTCACGTTGCTGTCACATACAGTGCTTGCGACGTCACACGCTACCGCTGCATTTGAAACATGTGACAGACAAAGACAGCACTGACAGACAAGGACGCAGCGCTAAAATATTCACTAAAGACAATCCAAACTCTTCGTTCTCTCAAACAAAACATATGAAAAATAATTATTTTTTACGCATTTAGCAGGCAAACTAGCTGACGGGCCACGGTCGTTATGAGTTTTATGAGTGGCCAGATCGACGCTCAGACATTTTTATGAAATAATTTCTTACCATGTTTTTACAATTTATTTAACAATAACAATTATACAAGTCAAGTTCTATCGACACTCACGTGGGATAGAGTTCTGTGACGTGCGCGCGGGATAAATGGGCAAACAAACAAGACGACAGACATAAATGAACGCGAATGATCTTTTCATCACTACCCAAACTGTCACACTTGCTGGTCTATCACGCTGGCCAAAAACATGATTCCAGAATCTCATCTCATGTCTTAAGAATGCATGTTACGTCACGATGCTTTCCTTTATTAATAAAGATAGTAATAATTAATAAGACCATGACTAATTAACTTTTATGTAACTGTAAGTGCTGTATTTTTTCGTCGTAAAATGCTCAGAAAAGTGCTATTGGGGATACTAAATGATGTACTAACACTTGAAATTGTGTTGTTTTTCAACTATTAATCAAAAGAACAGAAAATCCAACAAATGGAATTGGACCAGCATAAAACGAAGCAAAATAAGTATATCTCGGCGCGTGGTCGCGAGGTTCCATCGTCGGAGAACAAAAAGCAATAGAAAATAATAAATTTCACTTTATTAAGTAACACAATAAAACACAATTTCACTTCGTTCACTAGAAATAACTTTATTTAAGTATCACGCCACAACATAATTCCACTTTTATTCACTAGAGACGTCCTTTCAAAGCGAAGGTTGCAAACAATGAAGCAAAAATATTCAATTGGAAAAACGACAGATAGCTTTCGTTTTAAAACGGAAGTGAAAAATGAAACCAAAATTAAAAGTAAGTTTAACTATGTCTCTTATTGTTATAGCTACATCTAAACTTCAACATAATAATAATTTAATTAGTGAATAATATTTTAACTGCTTACAATTAAATAACAAAAATAATAGTAATTCGAGTGTCTTCAAGATTTTCACAAGTTGATGTTCTATTGCCGGCGTGTCAATATACACTATGTTGCTTTGTTTAGTGGTATACTACTTGTCAAAGATCTCATACGGTGGCGCTACATCAAACAGTGACGTAATAAAACTGTCAGTTGGATAGTACACCTTATCCAGTGCATTTAGAACGTCAGGTGTGGTTTAGATTGATAAAATACAAAGCTAGAAGTGGTGCAGTCAGACCAAGAGCAGCTGGATAAGGATCTCGGAGACAGAAAGTTCGACGGCTCTGGTTCGCTGCTGCCATTTTGCCTCGACTTCGAGCTCCATTCGAGAACGGGCAAATACAACTCCGATCAACATTGTTAATAACCTCAAGTTGAGTGAAGTGCACATGTTTCTATGTTTCTCATATGATCTACGGCAAAGCAATACACTATTACACCAAAATACTGTCTCTACATATATATATATATATATATATGATTCAGTGTACGAAAACATAAGAGTTGTTTAATGTGTTATGTAAAAATTAGAAATCTAATTAAAAAAAAAAACATTGGGAGGTAAAACATATGTTTTTCACATAAAAGCAATTGGTCAGCTTGACGTCCGTTGATTGAGTTGCGATTGTTTCTTCCAATTATTAACGAAACTGTTTGCGACGCGTGTACACCATCAAACACGTTATACAAATACGATTTAAATGGCCCACAATATGGCAACAGCTTTACGAGGTTCACATTGACGTGAATAAGTGTAGTAAGTACACTGATACGACATAGAACATTATAATATTGCAGAATTCAGCCGCAACAGCAAGTTGTACCAGCTACTGCACGTTTAGATATAGGCGAAGCTGCTAATGCGACTACTTTCCGTTGCCATAGCTATAGACGTCACTCGAGATATAACATCGCAACGTAAACGGCATCTCAAAACACTTCTGACACGAGTGATGAGCTCCACTGAAACCATAGAACAGAGAATATAAAACCGGGCGCAAAGTGCTATCGAATCCTTCGGCTTACATTAATCCAAATAACATCAGCGATATGGTAAAAACCTGACATCGTCCCCGAGGCGCTTTCACGTACGCGAAATCTCTGGGATACATTTCAACACAATTCTCAACACGCGTTATTCCCTTTTATATTTCAACGCGATTTTATGGAGTAATAACAATATTATTGTGGGAGCACAATGCGCTGAACTAGTAAGAGCAGCGGGGTGCGGCCTCACTGTGACGCTAATATCAAGCGCAGGCCGTGACCGTAACGGTGGTACGGTGACAGTAAACCGAACGCAGCGCCCGGGGCGAGTGTAACGAATGTTCTCTATATAACGAGCTGTGTCACTACAACCACCCCCCGCGACGCTGGAACGGCTCACCAAAATTAAAACCGCAATAACTTTTTGTCCATTTACTTACTTATCTCTTAAGTGTTAATTTTTTTTAAGTAATCAGATGTTACATCGACGCATGATTGATCACATATATTTAAATGGATTTAAATTCGGTTTTGCTTCTTAACTTAATGTATATAGTTATGTTTTCTGGAAAAACGCGATTTTACATAATTAAAATACATTTCGTTCCAAGTGCGGAAAGTACGCAATTTCTTCACGAGTCCCCCGCACCTATGACTTGCGTCAACAATAAGACATTATCTGAATACGAATAGGTTGAATTAATTTAATTTAATGTTTCTTTAACATTATTCGAAAGAACTCGATATTATAAAAAAAATCCTGACCAAAGCTCGATCTTAAAGGGACTGTGTTATAAAGTGTATTAAGCTTAATTTCATTTATATTCAAAATTTCAGTACTCACGGCAAACATAGCATATATTTAATGTGTTCGATGTAATTGGTAACTTTCATTTTTGGTTTCGAAATTCCACCGGGTATAGTGGATTCCATCCATAATCGAGTCCAAAAGCCAACCCCACCCGCCTAGTGTACACACAATACAACGTACGAGGCGATGGCACCACGCCTCCACTGCTGCTGGTGCTGGTGATGTTATTATCTGCTTGACCATCCTTGTTTTAGGCATCAATGTCTTTAACGGTTGTCAATGTCGGAGAGCCAATTAAAATCATTTTTATTGGGAACGCGTCAGCGATATCTTTGGTGTATGGTGGATGTTCATGGGCGGTGGTGACCACTTACCATCGGATGGCCCGGTTGCTCGTTTGTCGGCTATTACCATTATAACGTTTTTTAATTAACCACATGAATATCGACGGCGGTGTTCAAAGAAACAATTAAATTACAAACCACAAAGCGGGAAAAGTTTTGTTTACTTCGTGAACCTGACTGCAAATAATTATACATATATACATGATTAGTCAAAATTTTTTGTTATTTGCCTTGATCTCACGTGTAATTCAATTTTACATTATTAGGTTTACTGTTATTTTATATAGTCTGCGTATTTCTAAAAAAAACACTGATGTTTGTCTAGAGGGTGTAAGAGTTGTTAAACGTTTTTTTATGCATCTGTAGAAAAATGAAATTTTGCACGATGTTCTTTCAATAGCTATCGCGAGTATTACGAAGGGTAGAGTCGAAATTCGGCTTTTTAGATTGTAGCGCGCATAATAACTTGAAAGTTTGTGTGTTTATTTGTTAAAATAAATAAATATTCACACAGTCACATTCCTGTACTAGGATTTCCAGTGTTGCGGGTGGCATTGACATACATAAATATGACATCATAAGTCATAGGTGTTAATGGAATCTCAAAACGAATACATGCATTATTCGTAGTTCGTTAGTATTTATTTTTCTGTCTGAGTGCACTTTACTTTTCACACTTGGCCAGTTCGAATGTCGATATACCGACAAATAACCAAGAAAACCAATAAAATCACTGAATCAGTGATTTTGCTCACATGAGCAAAAGCTCTGTACAACATATAATAATATATATGTTCGACAGATCTATTGCGCTGTAGAGCACAGCAAAAAGAAAAGTAAATATTAATGTCTGACATCACATGGAAAATTATTTTCACTTTTATATAATGTTTCCTTTTATAGGGAGTGTGAATATAAATAATTTGAACACATTCGCTCAGTACTCAGTATATTATATTGCATCAGTTTTTCTTTCACGATCCAAATTTCGCTTCACTAAAACCGCGTACACATATTTGGCGGCGATTCTAGCGAGGAAATTTTAACTCATCAATACTCGATCACCTCTCCAACAGCGCGTACACAAAACATTAAGGAACAACGTCATAATCTAAAAGTAGTAATAGAGCGACAATCGATGCTCGCAATATGCGCGACGGGCGCGTGAGCCCGTTAACTGGCTCAGTTTATAGACGAGGGTTTTGTTTCGAACGTGATCCTAGACTGCCCGGTCCAGTTCTCACGGTTAGCTGGTGTACGCGATGAGCGCTGATGACGTGTTCTAAATTGCACAGCTGCGATTGATATGATAAGTGAAGCGAAACACATGGGGGGAACCAACGAGTTACTCCCACGTTATAAGCAAACTATCATAACATTTAATATTAGTCTAGTGATAATATTTATATGAATCTCAAGGCAAGTTACTTAAGGGACAACTTAGTATTAAAAATGTTGCACCTTAATATCATAGTGTCGTACGTAGGTATGTGTTGGTACCAAACGATTAACTTTTCAAAAATGATAATATACAATATAATATTGTCACCGAATTAAAGTAACGTAACTGCATTACGTTATTGGGCTAAAAATATGAAATGACTTTAAGTTTTCCTTAAAGTACTGGGTCTTCGTTTCATTCCGCTTGCTAGTATTTGAAGTCTAATTAATCCGGGCAGTTAAGTTTGCATACACTTCACAAATGTCATCATACGAACTGTGTGATACATTTTAAATTTATCTAACAAGAACCACACAGAAACAGTTATTTTATAATGGAGTTTCATAAAACGCTCAATATCTGGATCTATAAAAATGATCCCAAGAACGAAGGCGCTAGCTGTTATTAAATAAACGAGGACCTTCTTGGTGTACTGCGACTTTACACCACTACACTACAATACCACCAACAATATATATTGTTACTTTATTTTGTAACGAAGATAGTTTTAACGCTTTGACTATAATTTGTCTCAAGTACAAGCTTCTCCTGTTAGAGATATTCTCAATGACATTCGGTAAATTACAGTTCTTAAGACCTTAAAGTGAGAGTTGTACCTTCTAATGTGATTTTATCATATTCTTGGTATGTGTGTCACATGTGACAAAATGACATTTGACATTGACATGACAAAAAAATAGTGTAACACACGCCTATATTTAGAAAATAATCGGGACGAGTGAATCAAAGTATCGTTAAGATATACATATTACATATTAAGAAGGTTTGACTTCACAATCATCCGTATATCACCGGACAATAAAATAATGTCGTTGATTTTATGAGTGAACACTTTTTTGGGAAAAATATAATAACTATTTACATATATCAACAGAAAAGCTTTCATGAACACAATCAAAACATTATTAAGCGTGATACGCGCTACTTCATGTTTACTTATAACTAAATATGGCTGTAAATACACTTACTAAAGCTAGGATTATGAATTTTGAAAGGTTAACATTATGTAACTAATTAATTACTTAAAAAGGAATTTTTAAACATCATACACCTAAAGGTCGTTGAGGTTTATTTAGAACTTTTGAAATTAGATATTTTAAATTTATATTGTAACGTTGTATGTTACATTAAGTAACGTTCGAGAACTAAAGATTTTCGTTATGTAGTTACAACTAATATGTTAGCGATAACAAACGAAAAATCACTGTAACACTAAAACTTGATAATACAATAGTTTTAAAATAAATAGTCGCTAAGAATCATTAAGAATAGCAAAAAAGTGAATGAATTTTTCAAAAAGGTGCCGTAGAGATTACTCTCCGTATACACGTAAAACAACAAAATTCACACTATCTCTTTAAAATATTTGTATATATTTCATAAACTTTACTATCTTTATTAGGGGTTATGTAATGTAATTCATAATCTTTACTATCTTTATTAGGAGTTATGCAATGTAAACTATTGTGAAACAACGATAAAGTAAAATGCAGTGTTCGTAGCGCAATGCCGCTACGACAATACGCCGTAGTCGGCGCGGCGTCATTTGCCTGCTACGAAGCCAATTAACTCAAAACTAGGTCGAATTTAATTTGCCACCTGCGCGTACTAATTACATATACACGTGAAATTATAAAAGCACTTTATTAGTGTAAAGTAAAAATAAATTTTTTATTCTTGATTGTTAAAATTGCTTGCTGGACCGGAAAATAATTTTATATACATATTACAATACGTAGCAAAAATGGGTGTTAATAAAGAATAATACGAAAATCCGGTCAAGTCCAAGTAGGTCCCTCGAGGCACAAAGTTCGGAAACGTAAATGTCTTCAGCAGTTCTTTTTATTATTTATCTTGCGAACTCCTGTAAACTCTGAGTATAAGGACCTAAGTTCTTTTTCGAAGAACGCCTTTGGTTTCGGAGATAGGTAAAATTTCGTGCATATTCAATTTTATTTAAACTATCTATCTATCTATACATATACTGAAATCCTAACTGATCGCTTTCTGTACATGAAGGATACATGAGGAAAACTATTATTGAGGGCCTTTATTAACGCAATAGAACCTAAAAAAATGTTATTAGAATTTTTGTCTGTATGTCTGTTTGTTCGTGCGTTTTTGTGCGCTAATCTTAGAAACGGCTCAATCGATTTCGTCTGATTTCATTTTGGTTTTCACTAATGAATCGTTGTGAGCATCACTTAATATTTACAGTTAGTTTCATTACAATCCGTCCATAAAAAAAAGTTATAAATTAATTTAAAACAATATGCATACTGTTTCTTAGCCTACGGCGTAGTTTATCCGAAGCGAAGCGAGGGCAGATCGCTAGTTTCAAATAAAAAAATGTTTATATCCCCAATTGATATTTCGATTTGACAGATCACAAGGAACACTTAATTTGAAATCTTTTTATATTTTCTAACAAAGCCCTCAAATAAAACCTCATAATCAAAATCTACATAATCATAATTCAGTTAAAGGTGAAAGACAGACAGGTTCGATGTTTCGCCGCATACAAGGAATATTAAAAATATCAGTTAATAGCGCTGTCAGCGGGCTTCGAGATCCTTACATAATAATAACAAGACCAAAATCAAGCAGCACCAAGTTTCCAAAGATGTATGCGTAAAATATTCCATCATACGATTGCATTAACACCGTCGCTCACAATACTAATAGTCTGTTTTTCTTGAGTAATTGAAGAGACAACATATGTAAATGTAAATCAAGCTGCATTCTTTCAAATTTTTTTAACAAGATGACGCTGAGGGTGTGTAGATGAACGACGATATTATGATTTTGAATTAATATAATCAAGCATTTTAACTGTAACTAGTAGGTACTCACGATATTTGTGCTTCGTATCGATATTTCAACCCAACTATTATTGGATTATGATGACTTATATATTTGTGCATACAGCCCCTGTCGTTCATTGAAAATGTTACTGTTCTAGGATATCCAGAGTTTTATTTTTATTTGGTTGAATTAATATCTTTTCGAATTCAGGAAAAATAAAGGGATTAATCTCACTCGATTTGTTTATTTAATGAATAAAAAGTTTGGCGTTGCTCCAACACCTAAGCGTGGCACTGCAAAGAGTACGAGTACACGTCTCCTCCTACTTGAGGATACTTGCGAGTTCTGAAGACTGTCGAACGTAGCGCAATAACTGTTATCTATAAATATCTATTATTTATATAAATAAACCACCTCATCATTGCTCCCAGAAACTTATTGTGTCTCTATATTCTGCTGTTTAGCTCTAGCAGCTAAATGGAACTTTTGTTAAAAAGTTCCGTTTTAACGTAAAACAGGTTACACACATAGCAACATTTTCGTACTCTTTCATAAATGAATCGATACCACAAACTATTGCTACTTGCACTCATCGAATAAATTTCTGAGGGTTGTTTATAAAGTTGTTTCTAAAACACTAATACAAAGCAAATCGGACATCTGAAACGATCCATAAAGTGATTAAGACTTTGTCAATGTACAATTTAATAAGCGCGTTAAAAAAAATACGAAATCCATGCCCATTATAACAACATTTCACGTGGCCGTTTGCCGCGGCCATTATCAACTGGGATCTGCCATTCAACCGCATAAATATATTTTTAGATTATCCCAAATAATTCCGACGTTGGGCTGGACAACGAACGCAAACACGAACCGATTTTAGACGTACGTATTTTAACCATTTTAGTGAAATACAAACATGTATTGTATTGTTATAATACACATAACTGTGATTATCCACGGGGTGTGACCGTCAACAAAAACATATTTTCCAATCGATAGTTGGTAGCTAGTATTCATATCCGCAAAAATCGAAAATATAAACTAGTATTCGCTCTTCAATCTGTACATGAAATGTTGTTTGTACTCTAGATTTAGACATTTTTATCTGTGGTTTATAACTTCATTTTTAGGCGCCTTGGAAACAAAGCACTCTTTAGAACACTATTTGTAACTTCGAGGTACTGAAAATTTATAGAAACAGTCGACAAAGTCCACAATGCGTACATTCCGCGCGGCGCGCTGTGCTCTCTCCCTGTCAAGAGCGCAGTTAAAAGTGATATACTGGTTTGTGCTTCCTATTAAAAATACTACATTCTGCTACCACCGAGTTTATTCTTTTTTTGTTTATACCAGAACACACATTCATAAATATAACATTTTTGCGATCTATTTCAAAATGTAATAGGACACGAAAAAATTGAAAATAACCCTAAATACATAAAATATTCGAAGACCATCCAAAATTATAAAAGGCCGTTGGATCTGGGACAAAAGCTCCTATGATTTTCAGGCAAAATAAGCGAGCAAAAAATATTTAACAAAAAACTAAGCGCAAATTTTAAAGGCCATTAGATTGTTATCAATGTACTTATAGATATCTGGGGTCCGTTACTGATGTATGATGGTATGATAATCCTGAGGAGGAGAATATGACCACCCTTCGTATCAAACACGAGTTAACCAAGTTTTTCAAAGCAAAATTACGTGTAGGAGGTTCCCGGGCGGCATTAAAACTTTCAATACTAGGATCGGCTAACATCTTCAACAATCTAGACCTCCTCAATCACATGCGGAGGCTCGTGCTTTACAGCAAGCGACTAATAAGCTGAACTCAGTCATTGTACAATATTGTAGCACTTTTCAAGAACAGAGAAGGATACGTAATAGAAGATACGAGTAAATCCAAATAACGAAAATATACACTCATGCCTTTCAAAGCTTATTCATTCAGATGATCTTGTTACAATATGTCTAACATGTGATCCTCGAGGACACTAATAAAGTTCCAAATCAGGGCGTTCTCTCTTTTTGTGTGTTTCAATTCGTCCTTGGAAATATAGTTAGAAGTTAAAATATTATTACCAGAAATGCTGAATATTATTATGAATGAAAACAACTTTACCGAGTGTTACGTGTACTAAGTGAATCACCGCTTCTATCTTTGTCGGCAACGTATCGGTAGCACTTTTGATGTTACGGATATACACGGGCAGCAGTGGCCACTTACCGTCGGGTGACTTGTCTGCTCGTTTGTCGGCTAATGATAAAAAAAAAACCTGCCAAAGTCAAATCAATGTCCAAGTTTTGCAATCGCATAACACATTTATACTTTGAAAATGTATTTAAAAATCACCAATTTATTTTGTTCCATTCATAATTATTTCGTTTAATTTTAGAAATATTTAGTATAATCTACAAGCCACGTCTAGGTAAACGGCAGGTTCGTGTAATTGACTTAACTTCAATTAATTTCTAATTTGACAGAAAACAGATCTGAATCATCATTTAAACTGTGCGCTAATTTCCCAACGTGATTTACGTTGAAGCGTACATCAGAGATGTTTTTGTTTACACGTAATCTTGTTTGATTCGTGAATCACAGCGGGGAGTGATAAGGTTTCATAACTCCCACGAGTTGTTTTAATGTTAACGATAAACGTAATCAAGACTTTGATTACGATTGACGAAAACTAAATAAACCGACGAAGTTAGGTGACGATGAAGAAATAAATAACTTAAATTATGATGTAATACATCAGAGAGGAGCTTTGGGTGTTACTAATGAATGAGAGTGAATTGTAATAACCATAATTAAAGTATAATCATGATAATATACATTATACGTACAGATATCAATTTGTTACTAGAAAAATACCAAAATTATTTTTCAAGCATTGTGTTGTTTGAAAATAAGGAACCGAATTTGGAGTGGTCCGACAGCACAAATGAGATATTCGGAAGTCAATAGTAGCAATAAAACTATAATGGAAATTTAATTTGTACATTAAAGACTTTTAGAAAACTTTAAATGCAAGAAGGTTAAAAGGTAGTATTGTTTAGGTATTTTTTTGTTGTTCCAATAAGCATCATGAAAAAAATAGGTAAATGGATTTTCAAACCGCCTCATAAAAACAGCAATAATGTTTAATTATTTTGAGGAAATAAATGTGGCGATTGTTTCTTAAAGCGAACGAAGTTAGATAACTAGTGAGTAAAGATGGTTGATAAATAACTGGGTTGGACATGAGTTTAGGCGGGCGGCAGGTACCTACTCCGACGTTCTGCCACTGAGGCTTTATTCGATTTCAATAATAAACCTTGTTATTCAACAAGCTCTGTACAAGACATCCCGTCGATCGCTTATATTTAACACGGTAGATATTTCAGTGAATATTAAAATTATTAAAATACGCTATCGGCATTGGAACATTTCTCTTATACGATGAAACTCTTGTATTTTACATTGATAGCTGGAAAACGATCAGACAATCATTATCGATCACACTATTACACTTAACCTAACAGTAAAATTATTTAAATAAACACAAAGCTCGCTGGTCGATTCGCATAAAAAGAGAAAAAATGATATATCAGTATTCGACCTTGTGTATTTTGCACAACAATAATAATAATAATAATATCGGACTGAAAAGTTTCAAATGGGAAAATGTTAATGACGCCTATACATTATCTGTACCAAGCACGCACCAGGATCCGTCAATTACACCCGTGTCCAGCGACGGGCCACTAAGAGGTTAAAACTACGGTAAGTAACCAATATAATACTGCGATCAAAGTTACAACGCTGTTATCTGCGCCGAGGCAACAGTAAAAAATTTGATATGAACGCAGGCTACGTAAAAGACTTGCATGCGACCTTTTAAAATATGATGTGTACTTTTTATTCATATAACTTTTTTATCAGATGTATGGATATTGAGATGTATACACTTCAAAGATGCCACCAACCCTAACTGCTACTCCCTACGGCGCCGCGTAATCGAATCATCGCCGTTCGACTTACTAATATAATTAATTACCTCGTAATGGAAGAGTGAGTGTATGGGATAGCACTGCAGTCGTTTGAAGCTATCAGCTGCTCGCTCATGCATTTTCAAACTGATAATTGTTGAAAATAAACGTCAATGATATGGGAAAGAACAAACAAATATTTTTTTAAAGCAACATAGAAGCAAATCAAAAAACGTCACTTTAAGGCAGACCACATCTGCGGAGAACACTCGCGACACATGAAACCAACGCAACCAACGTTTCGCTGGTTGTGCAGAAAAATGGAAATAGGACAATTTGAGAATAGCAAAGGCTGCGAATGTACGTTTTGCTGTTGGGACGTATTACGTCCTAACCAAAGAGAACCCGCATCTTTAAGGACACTAAGTCATATCGATTTTTTATTTGAATGCTTAAAAAATGGGATCACTTTACTAGAACAACGTCATAAAGCCCATAAAGCTCGTTGCCAGCAAGAGTGCTCCAGCGAGTGTATTAGAAAATTGAATATCCGGCCCTATTAGGTCACACGCGGAGCCTGGGAGCCCCAGAACGAGCGCAGGAAATTGATTTACGTCGTTTTAATAGCGTTACCCAAGCAGTACAGAATGGCAACCAGTATTCGAATTCAGACAGATTCGATCAGACAGAACAGACAGAAGAATTCGAACAGATTAATGTATTTAATTGATGTATGAATGTGATTGATAACAATGGAATAGCATTGCTTGAAGTTTGAGTTCTAACATGTCTATACAATAAAATTGTCCGTCAATCTATATTCCATGTAAGAAAGATCACCACTGGAGAACGGCTCCACAGATTTGGTTGGTTTTTTTTTTTTGTTGTTGTACTTGTAATTGTGAGAATGTTTTTATCGAACATGTTATTGAGCTTAATAACCGTAACTATCGGATGATTACGGAATAAAAATATATCTGAAACCGTAACCGAATCCGATAAAAAAGTTTCGAATAACTGTTGATGGGAACAGAGTATAAATAAAATACGTTATTATAAGTTTTCGCCGGCCGAGCCGACACAATATTGGCATCGCTCTTATTTTTACACAGTTTTTATTATTTAATTTTTAGGCTATTGTTTTTTTCTGTAATTATAATAACAAATAATGCTGATTCAGAGATAAAGTCAACTTGTTACCTTATATATATTTTTTTCCAAGTCGTAAATCATCAAATATCCGTAACTGAATTTATCCAAAACAATCGGATAGTCCAAAATAATTTCATATCCGTAACCTTAACCATAACTTCAATCCGAAATTTCATAACCAAAACATCCCTAATTTTTGTTTTTGTTTTTGGGAAAACTTCCGGAAAGTCAAAAATTTCTATGGTAATATCGTATACAAATCTCAATAAAAATATAACGTTAAGTTTGACAGTTCTGTTCAATGCACAAGATTTGATTTGATGGTGAAAACTACAGAACAGAATAAGATAATACTTGATAATAAATAATCTTATAGTTTTCATTTTTCATCTCAGGAAATAGATCTATTCTTACGGTATTGGAAATAACAAATGTAAATGGACATTTTGTTAGGAAGGTACTAAACAAAACTGGATGTTTTTACGTATCTATGGCAATAAATGAATATACCAACCCAGAGAAGTATGAAACTGATCTGTAAAACAACAGAAAAGGGCAAACATAAAATTTATGACTTAAACAAAAACAGCTACGAATATACTATGACTATATACATTATATATTATTAATACAACACATTTATATCACTTTATTACTTATTATTACATTGGTAATTGCACCGCTGCCCTAGAGTAAAAGAAGCAGCCACCGTTTAATAATATAGTATCACGCACACTGAATGTTTACTAGGAAAACAGAATCGTTCATTATGTTAAAGAACGTACATCGGAACCAACCTCGAGGAGGAGAGCTGCTGATTAAAAATAAATGTTTTTATATATAACAAAAAATGTCATACAGAAATCTAACAAGAATGTTGTATACAATATGAACCATGACCGCAGCCATTTGAACCTGCCAGTAGCATGAGTTTCTCCTCACTACTAAACAGGACTGCAGGAGGATCATTTTGTCTCAACGTCATTTTCTATCATAATGCTTGTGATATAAAGGAAATCGCGATATACATTTTATGCATTAAACGCGGAAATTTCTATTATTGTAAATAATATTGATATTATAAACCGAGAGTGCGAATTTTGTGAGTTTGTGTCTATTTCAGACTGTTACAAAGTCGGGCCAACCCCTGGTGCTATATAAATGTCATATAGAAAAACTATTATTGCTCCCGTATTCGTCTAAATATCATTCGTCGTTATAATATAATGACTACGAGATAAAGTGTAGTCGTGGCAAGCACGCTACGCCTGCAGGATCGTACCTCCTCTATCCAAATCGAATTATTTAAAACCAATTCAACAGTTTTATGATACACAGCAGTGCAATAAAAATTTATATTTACATAAAGTTGTGTTACGGGAATTACCTCATCCAATCTGCATATTAATACGTGAAGAGAAACCTTTGTACCCCTAGTCCTCCCCTGTGTGTCAATCGATTTTCTTTATTTTTCTTTTGTTTTTTTTTTATGTTAATAGCCGACAAACGAGCAGACGAGCCACCTGATGGTAAGTGTTCACCGTCGCCCATGGACATCAGCAAAACCAATGGTATCACTGATGCGTTGTCGGCCAGGAAATGAGAAGAAGGTAAGAAAAGTAGAACTGGCTCTCAAGCCCCCAGCCGGAACACGAGTCGTTTGGCGGCTGACTCAAGCTGGAGGGTGGTAGCTAGCCAGGCAGGCTTCACGGAAAGATAATAATACCAGTAATAATATTAATGACTTAATAATAATACGGAAAATATAATCTTTACGCGAAGCCCTACCACCAAGCAGGCTGGCTTCTGTCGCTTCTTACGACACCCTGTTTTGCCAGCATGGGATTGGGGGGAGTATTCTAGGCCGCCCCAATACGGCATACATTTTTTTTTTACATCAAATAAGTTAATGCGTAACAATAATTCCACCTGATGATAAGCGGTGATAAAGTCTAGGATGTTGACACTACCGCAACATAGTACGCGAGTATCTAGACAACTGTTTCTCTAATTCATGGATTGGGAGACGTGGCCCTATTGAATGGCCCGCACGTTCCCCAGACCTAACAACGCTCGATTTTTATGTCTGGGGACGTGCTAAAGAGTTGGTGTACGAGGTAAAAATAAACACAAAAGAAGAATTGGTGACGCGAATTGAGGACGCCTTTTCAAAAATTAAAGCAGAAATGACGCTCAACACTACCACAAAAGAAATACGCGGTAGGTGCCGAGCGTGTACCTATTCGTAACAGAGGAGCTGTGTTCGAGCAAAATTTGAATTAAAAATAATTTTGTATTTATTTCTGTTGTTTGAATTTTCCTTGATACCTCATTTATTCAACAAGCTGGTAAGTATCATACCAACTAAGTATGTCGTTATAATAAGTGATAAATAGAGAAGTATTTAAACGCATATTACCTCCAGGATTGCTTGTGGTTTTTTTTTTTAAATCATTGTCAAGGTTGAACTTTGATGTAAAATTTATTTTTATTTTTTCACTCTATGAGCTCTACATCAGTTAGTTAGCTCTGATTGTATCTAATTTTACTTTGCGTGACCTAAAGATGTATCAAAGACCAAACTAAAGTAAAAACATTCAGTCTAAAACAGATTTTAAAAATGTTAAGGAGGTAAACAGGTACAATTTCGGTAAAGACCGAAAAATTAACAAAAAAATCTTTAAAAAAAATACGAGGGTCAGAGATTTTTTTGGCCAACTTCTATTCTCGAAATGGGTCCCCGAACACGCCCACTTGATTTTGTCAGACCCTCTACCAAACACCCTGTATAACGTCTAACAAAATAAAACAATCGACAGTGTCAGGGATGATTTTTATATGTGTATGACGGCAGTTCTTACTTGGAGGCTGCATTAGAAGAAGTTGGAAAAACGTAGACAAACGGTACTAAAATTTGCGGCTGAAGTTTAGAATGATTTGTAAGATTTCTCCTTTATTTCATTTCCAAGTAGTGCCGCTCCCGCGTAATATCAAATATTTCCTCATTCACTGGAAGTTGTGGAACTTTCCTTTCAGTAATTCGATGAATAATAAAAGCGTCTAAACGGTTTCCAAGGATTCCATCAAAATTAATATCACTATTAACGTGTTGTTAATATTTTAAAAGTTTTATTTGGTACATATTCTACGTCACCTGAGACATTTTGCATCTGCATATAGACTAAAGTCACCGTGCGTCTCTTTGCATATTTTTCGCATCAATTGCCCGCGCTGAATATTCCATCGCGAGCAAAGAACGCGTCATGTTTGATGGATGGATCCTCGGGTCACATTTGCACACGGCTGTTTGCAATTCTATTGATGATTGCCAACGTGCGAGCAAAATCAACTTTAAATACGACGTTTTCGAGTTCGTTTTCAAACTAACTAATATCGAAGCGCGCGTTATTTCTTATGCGAATGGCGCAAGATGGTGTTGATAGTTTTATATTCCGATTTGCATTCAAAACAGGCCGCAAGTACGAAGGTTCAGAATTAATATTAAAAAAAAACTGTTACTATGAGATTAATTCTAGTCTCCACACATAATTGATAATGTTAGTCATGACAAACAAAGATGTAAAGAAAGTTTAATAAGTATGTAAAAACTTACGAATTATATGGCGGCTAGGCGGCGCGATCCTTTAGAATTGTGCGAGCACACCGGCTGCATCCAGCTGTTGAACGAAGAAAACATCTTGTTTGTTATTACAATCATCAAACACTACTTTATTTTTAGATTGAGTCACTAAACAGTCTAGTTTAGTAAATAAAACGGTAGATTCCTTGTGCAACAATCAGAGAGCACAATGTATGTATGATGGTATATACCTTTAGACATGCTTAATATGTATATGCTTAATATGTAAATACCCTTCTATTTATTCTTTTTTTTTTAATTTTAATGTAGGTAGGATTTATAATCGATGTAGACGTCAAAACATATTTATTTTGGAATTTTTGTCTGTCTGGCCACGTATACACGTACCCGCACGTACCAGCCGGTGATTTCGATGAAACTTGGCATATTAGTAACTTATATCATAAATATAGTTCATAATCTAGAATAGTTATCATTACGGGAATTAGATCTGTTCCCATGGAATCGGAAATATAAGTTTAAATGGACATTCTATTACCGACTACAAAAATCACGATAAATTAATGTTTTTAATTCATAGAACTAAAAGAACATAAAACAATGCAGATGTTACTTCTAAACGTAAGATTTTCTGAAGCGACGCAACTGCGGGTTACTAGTGTATTTATATAAAACAGAATGTATGTCTGTATGTATGTTCACCTAAAGCCCAATTGATATGATAACTACTCCGACGATCATAGTTACACTAGTGGTGGATAGATGGCGCTGGTGGCAGTTGATTTTTATCTTTTGAACCATACACTACCGGTCAAAAGTTTGAGACCACTAATAAAAGATTTTTGTTATTAGTAAATATTCTTAAAATATTGGTGATAAAAAGTAATCTGCACACCTGCATATTCTATTGTTTTTAAAGATTGCCTAAAAGCTAATTCTTTTGTATATAAGCCAAGGAAAGGGCCATAAACCAGCATTGTTTCCAAACTGCAATGTGAGCCGAAGAAGAGCTAGTCTGATAATCGGTTGTAAAAATTTTATTACCTCATTACCGCAGCTGACACTTCGTTTTTTTTTACATCATTTTACAATGGGATTGTTCTATATTTTTAAAATATGTTTTTAAGTTTATTTTAACCCGATATTTTCATGGTTATCTACGAATATCCGCTGTTAGTCTGATTTTGTGATTCCTACAGTCAAGACGTCTCTAAAATGGGAAAAGTTTGCGAAATTAGTATCAAAACGCGATCTGCCATCGTTGTTCTCCATAATGAAGGCAAATCTGAACGTGAGATTGCATCTCAACTCAAGTTATCAAAGACTTGTGTTCATTGCACTATTGTGCGGTACAAACAAACTGGCAGTAATCAAGATCGTCCGCGCTCCGGGAGACCAAGAGCTACGACTTCTAGTGAAGACAAATTTATTGTGGTAACCAGCAAGCGAAACAGACAGCCCCAGAAATCCGTGTTGAAGTCAACAAATCTCGGGAAAAACCTGTGTCAGTGTCTACAGTGAAAAGACGATTGCGAGACGCCAAGTTGTATGGTCGCGTTGCTGTTCGAAAACCTCTTCTAAAACCGCAGAATAAGAAAAAACGGTTGCAGTGAGCCCTAGCCCATCGAGACTGGACCGAAGAAGATTTCAAAAAAGTAGTTTGGAGTGACGAATCTAAATTTGAAATATTTGGTTCAAAAAGAAGAATTTTCGTTCGACGTTCCGCCGAAGAAAACATGATGCCACAGTGTGTAGTCCCGACTGTCAAGCATGGTGGCGGATCTGTTATGGTTTGGGGTTGTTTCTCAGGCTATGGGACTGGAAATCTGGTCCAAATTAAAGGAATTATGAAAAAGGAGGAGTATAAAGTAATTTTGGAGAAAAATGCTATTCCCTCCGGACTAAAGTTAATCGGCAAAGGATTTATTTTCCAACAAGATAATGATCCAAGGCATAGTTCAAAATTATGTAGGGGCTATTTAGACGAGAAACAGTCAGAAAAAGTGTTGGAAAACATGACATGGCCACCCCAAAGTCCCGATCTTAACCCCATAGAGCTTTTGTGCGAAGAACTTGACCGAAACGTTCGGGAACAATGTCCTTCTTCACAGCAGGCCATGTGGAATGCCTTAGAAGACAGCTGGAAGAATATCTCGCAAGAGACAATAAATAAGTTAATTGCTCGCATGCCAAGATTGGTAAAACAAATAATAAAATGCAAAGGAGGATATTTTGATGAAAAGTCTGTGTAAACTCTCTTGTTTGTATTTTCTTTAGTAATTTAGTATTATCTTTTGTATTCGTAATTTTTTAATTTTAAATATTGTGTATAACATGGAAATAAAAACTGTATTTCATAATGATTTAAATATGTTGACTTTTATTTGTTTTCTTAATTTTTTTATAGTGGTCTCAAACTTGACCGGTAGTGTAGGTCGAATTAATATGAAATTTTGTATATGTGCATGTGGCAACATTGGAACACAAAAAAAATCATAAACAATATATATTTTTTATTAACGTATTTAAAATGGTAGATTTTTTTTAGGTGAAGCGAAGCGTATCTGGCACCAGCTAGTAATAATAAAAGTATATAAACAACATACACAGCACCACACACCAACAGACCAGAAATTAATAGCAGTTGTTGTAGTGAATAAGGCCACAATAATTTGGCGGGACCTTAATTATGCATCTATCGATTTAGTACAAATCGATTTTCTTTTTTCAATATTTTATGGTATAGGACCCCCATCGTGCATTCAACCCGATTTCCTCTCTATCTGTGATCCCATGTTAAACTATGAAAAAGAAAATAGAGCCAGATCCCTCTCATTAGAAAACGCCGAGCACTGTTCTTGTGCTTGGAAACGACTACACCTCGAAACTATAGCGTGAACCGTTTCTAAGTTGTTATACATTAGTTGCAGGGCTCCAGTGTCAGTAGACACGCGGGCGGGATCGTCGCTCACTTTTTAACCGGCAACGCCCCTGGTGTTACTGATATCCGTGGGCGCAGCTGACCACTTACTATTAAGAGGCACTTTTGCTCGTTTGCCACGCTTTTGTGTGCTCGTTGACGTATCAAATTAAACTTAGCCGGTAAACTAATATATAACTGTGATAAAATCATTTCTGTCGCTTCTAAAATATTTCATATAGGCAAAAAATGGTAAAGTAATAAGCCAAAAAAAGCTTCATCCCCAATCAATATATTAAGGGTTTTATTACTTTAACCATTTACGAGCCCGGTAGATCGAGTAACGTAAACATTTTCTGAAAATAAATTTTTCCAATAAGTTTTCTATCAACGATCTATCATTTGCTCGGAGCGCAAGAATAATAGAGGATTCAACATAATGGCGCTCTCGTGATTTATTTTAGACACCTTTATTTATTCTGATACTATCTCGACACAGGGATACGGTAATGGGCAATTGATTGCTTTTGCGATCATTAAAGAATATTCTAGGACGACATAATGGAAAAATATTTTTAAATACAGAAAAAAACGTTTACTGAAACCTCAAAACAGTGACAATCTATACTGATATTATAAAGAGAGCTTGAATTGTAAGGAACAAACAAAATCATAGTAAATAAAAGAAATTTAATTTTACACAGATATAATCGTTGCTGACTCAGCAGCTTGCTACGAATTTAAATAAACCTATATTTTATGTAACACTAGGAGACAACATGTACTGTAAAAGGTGTCATATTCCCACTCAGCACTGAAATAACGTTAATCAATACGTACCATTAACAATACAACCGTGAACCGATGAACGGAGTGGTCTGGCCGTGTGTGCAATTATTAAACAGTTCTGTCAATCAGATTTATTCAGTACAAGTAAGTACATTTAACATAATAGGTACAATAATTAATAATAACTCAACTAATATTAAAATGTTATTTAAAAGCTATCTATTTATTCATTCGCGATAGGAACTACATGCAGGGAGAGCAACAAAATCAAGTTAAATTTTACAAAGATGGGCCTATTACACCCAGCCCTGTAAACAAAATTGAAAATACTTCGTATGTTATAAATAAGAAAATTAGAAGTTGAATCGAATTATATAGTTTTTCACATAAAATCAAAAACAGAAAATCACTTATGATATTAAGAAGTCGGGCGATCTGTGACGTCTTTCAGAAATTACTGTCAACCTTAATAATTAAATAATTATCTTGCACTGTATATATATAACTTTAAAGAAGTTTACGATGATAGATGAAGATAATTAAAAGTAACATAATTCCTTTATTTAAATAAGAAGCTATAACGCTGGTATAATTTATGAATGGGACCCTGCAAATGTCTGAGCAATACCTATTTTGAAAAAATAAACTTTGAAAAAGTAAACGTAGAAAACTTTCAAAAAGTAACACGTAAAATCTTTTTATACCAAAGATCTAAAAATAGGTTAATGAAGACATGACATATTTTATAAAAATTCGTTAAACACTCACCTCTTACGTAGGTTATATTGTGTTTGATATACATATGTATGTATTTGTAGTACCAGTAAAATCTAATGGGTACTGAACGGTAAGTCGATATTAATGCAAGAATATAAATTTTGATACGTGACATGCACGCGCAGTCCGACACTAACGTACAAACTATAAAATTCGGAATAAAGTAAAAAAAGATATCACAACAAAAATAAATGAATACTTTAAATTGGATAACAAAGAGTCGTTAAAAGGAAGTCAGCTTACCTACTGGTCATATCATAAGCTATTAGCGCAACCATTAACTTGATAATTAAACTGGCTTGTTTTATTATTCGATAGTAAATTTTCCTATAATCGTTTTACGATGTGAAGACTAATAAAAAACGGTTTACGTAATGAGAAATGAGATAACAAAGGAAACTTGGTAATTAATTATCTTTCCTAGTTTTGTGTAACATCTGAAATTTGACGCCATAACACAAAATACTGCAATAACACGCTACGGCTGCACTGTTTAACCGTGTATCATAGATATTGTTGATAGTATCAGGCGTTACTTTGCGGAAATTCATTGTTATTAAATTAGTATTAATTTAGTTTGCAACAATCCGCAAGCACAATGTATGATGGTATATACTTCTGTACCTCGATATTGAAACCTCCCTCCTTTCCACAAAGGAAAACATGCAATAATGATAAAAGTATATACCAACACACATACCGTCACCAACACGTGTTTCGCTCCGAAACAGAGCATCATCAGGCTGTGTAGACAGTTTGTTCGGTAGGTAATAACATTAGCAGTCCGCGCTACCTTATGTTAGATGTAAATATTTATATGTATGTATATATATATATATATATATATTTAAGTAGCATTATTTGTTAGCTTATGAAAATACTGTAACCTAATTGAAAATTTGAAATTGTTTAAAAATTATTCTTCGTTACATTATTCTTGATTACGCCAATAATATCAACATTTTTATATCAGTGTTATATCAAATGTTAGATAATATTATAATATTGTAAAAGTATTATTTGTGTCAAGTAAAAATATATCTTAACAACTATGTTTAAATTGCTTTATATTCTCGTTACCTGTGTTAAATGTAAAGTTATTTTTTGTTATTATACCTATGGGAAATTATGTTATTAAACTTTGTTCACAGAAAGGTACCAACGTCACAGATCCAGCTGGGAGTAGTAAACATTATCTTGAGAGTTTCTTGCTATTTCTATATTTTCTGGGCCTTTTAGAGCTTCAATTTTGACAATGATTTGTAAAAAACGACTTTGAATAATATACTTTCATTTAATTTCATAGTCGCCACTGGTGGCGCTCATTTTTTTATCTAAAACATATAACCTATTAGCGTGGAGGCTTCAGGTTTGCATCAAACTCAATAATAGACTATGGGTAATTAGAAACAAGTCACAATACATTTTTTGTATACTGCGTTTATCAAATCGCTAAATAATTTATTTATGTATATATTCATCGTTGCTTATGTTAGTGAACGTATAAATTCTGGACTAACTGAGGTCATGTTTCCACAATCTGTTTATTTCATTGAGATGACGGTTTAAAACTATGTTAAAATCAAACAGAAGGCGCTGTAGTCCAGTTCTTCAAAAATTCAATATTTACGACAATAATATACTTGTTGAAGTACATCACTGACATCATAAGCAGTACCATTAAAACCGATGGTTCGGTATTTATTTATACAAAATCGAGCGAACGCCGTAATGAAATATGTACGTCTATTTTGTTATATAAAGCTTTTACGATAGGAAACCACTATCCGGTACCGCTTTATACTTCATTCAAGGCCTATCGACAGAATAATTTGATTAACCCGTAATACATACAAACATAGTAGAAAATACACTCATAAGTATATAATATATCCTAGCATATAATATGATTAAAGAATAAAAATTGCTCTTCACTGATGTATCTTAAATTTGAATATACCTACTACATAGTTATCCTGCTTCAGATTCAGACAACGTAGTATTCAATTACTAACACCTATGTCGAGTGACAATAAAGTCTGAGATTTTACTCACAATTGAGAAAAATAACGCGTAAGTTAAAAAAAAATCTGTGGCGAATCACCGAGTAAAAGCAGTCTTTAATCCAATACTGATCCTTCGAGGCACATTTAAGGGTACTGATAATATTAACACAGTAAACATGATCTTCTACAGTATTCATAGTCGTTATCTGCTCTTATATGTTCAGTACACTGAACACGAAATGCATAAGCAAAGGCGGCCTTGCGCTGATGCTGACGCAAACCGTAGATGACTTAACTTAAATCTATTGTACACGACTTTGCAAAACCAACACGAATGACGTACATGGTACCAAAGCTGGCATCTACTGGAATTAAAATAAAATACATTTGTGAACAATACAGTTGCACGTCAGGGAAGTCTCAAATTCAGTTTACATATTTATGAACCCTCAAGTTGCACAAAATCATTCATGCGTACAGTAAAACCATTCACTATGATGATCGTAGGAAGAATCGCATATTGTTTGTAAATATAGAATACAGTCATAGATACGTTAATTAATAGTGTGTACAGTCATCGACAATTTTTTTACAAAAATAGTCACAAAACTTATGAAAACCTGAAGAATCATACATTTGTTGCTAAACTGCTATCAGATATTCTACAGCATGTTGCAGTGGCCTCCATAAATCAATACAATCGCGACGATCGTTTCTATCACGTTTCGGTCTCACTGTCTTCTTTATTTATTTATATTTTTTGTGACGTTTGTCGTACAGGAAATGTTCGGAAATGTGCTATTTTGAAAACAAAATGTGTCTTAAATTATAGTATTAGCAATTATTGTGTAAATTGGATCTTTGATTTTTTGTCATATTGTGAGTCGTCACGGGCTCATTTTAACGGACCGAACGTGAATATCCTATCTTTTTAATCATATTACAAATGTCGTACATACTTAAAATCATCCCTGAAGAAATTCTAATAATGATAGTAATAAATATGTAGGTATATTGAGCTTTTTAAAACTAAGAATAAAAAGAGATATAACGTTAAGAACATGATCATATTATCACGCACGGAGACCGATATCCCTGCCCGTAATCACTTTGCTTCTTCTGAATATTCTCTAATTCGGTTAGTAATGGTCAACAAAGACAAATTATAAACAATTCTTATTTCATGACAGTCAAGTAAGATGATGGAAAAATTTTGCGTATATAAGTCGCTCGAGCGGCAACATTGTAGCAGGGCATTGCTCTTCTCTCGGCAATTAAACGCCAGCGTCATTTACGAATTCAGCTCCTTTGCTCGCTGACGCGTTCAACCTTACTCGACGCGCATTCGTCACGCCCATCTTCTAACAATGGCTTTAATAAGATTTTTACACAGCAATCAAAATAAATATATTTACTGTACACTAAGCATAAACCATTGTTAGCAATACGTTACGTTTTAAGATCAGCAGCCTTACTCCCGACGCTTTTGAGTTTAAATCAATCGATTTGATTTCGCTCATATGTCAATTTCGTACTCTTGAATGTCTACCCTAGCGCACGATCGTATGGTGGTTCAAATTGTAACTAAAAATCGTTAGGATCGAATAAAGATCGAAAATAGCGTACTCCCCACACTTTCTGACAATCGTCAATCGAGTAGCAGGATAGAAATCAAACGTCAAAATTCATGGTAGCAAAAAAGGTTCTTTATTTGCTTCGAGTTTTGCATTTTGTTTAATTTTATATGGGTTTTTCTAAAGTGTGGCTCGCCTTACAACATTATTTAATATTTTGGAGGAAGCGCATCGAATAGACATTCGAGAAAGGAAAAACTTTCTTAGAATACGTCGATATAACTCTCGGGCACTTGCAATGGATAGTGAAGAATTCCAGAGGAATTATCATTTGTCCAAGGATATAAGTGAATATTTAAATATATTCCGCGACGTCGCAGAGTTAGTTGAGTTCCGAAATAATGCATCGTTATACTAAATAATAGTTTAATAAATAATTCATTTATCTGAAAAACACAAAAAAAATATACACACCAACGCGTTTTTTAAATTTGACGACAAAATAATACGATAGTTTCATGATCACAGATTAGTTAATTAATTACTTTTGTCAAACGAAAACACAATTTATATTCATTTCTCTATCAAAATTCATATAAACAAATAGTAAATACAAGGTTTTTTAAAAGAAAGCTATTAAATTTAGCATTTTTTAATTTTAGCATTTTTTAATTATTTATATGTGAAATATCCATGTATTTCTCGCACTTGACTGTGACGTCACTAACCAGATACACTTAACGACGCTGATAACGTTCGATCGTAAGTCGATCTTGATATTTGATTCGATTTGGTTCGGGAGTACGAACTTTAGATCGAGTTCGAATCAGGAACAAAAACAAAACTAAAACGTTTTCGGGAGTAAGGCCCCAGTTTAGGCTGTAAAAAAAACCTACCAAAGATTCGTCGTCTCACATGTGTGATAAAACTATCAAATATGAGCAGTGCACTTTTAAGCGACACACACGAAGTACATGGTGGAGGTAACAAAATATCAACAAAGTATCAACACCGGATGGACGCGAGTTTGCAAATAGAACTATAGCAGACCATTTCAATAGCTCTTCAGTACAACGGTCACTGTCATTCGGTTAAAGAAAGACCTTTGGAGAATGTATATATTTATTTTCCACTATTATCACACACTGTGCTAATACGTAAATATGCGAAGCCCTAGTAGAAATAAGTTACGCCAATAATTTTCAACACTACAACACTTTTCACACAATATGACATTTTCAAAAAGACACTGGAGCTGATGTCCTTAGCTGCATATAGTTCGCAAAATGTAATGTAGGTACATATAAAACTGAAAGAAATAGTTAATATAGCGGCTTTGTTAAATTTGCCACATACATTTTCAGTCTTGACGTGAATCACTCTACAAATATTTACATATCTATCTGACGGTACATCGGTAATCTTAATTCGATCTATCAGCGGCGTGCACAGGATTATGATACTGGGTATGCGGCGGAGTACTCGGTCACAAAAACTTTTTCTTTTATAGATTTTTAGCATAGCCACAGCGATGCGACGGATCTCTAAGTCGGAAACCATGCCAACAGAACAAGTCTTAGATGTTATTTTTAATTTTTAATAAACACACATTTTAACACAAACCTCACAATCAAATAACATTTAAAAAAATCAACAAACGCACTAGTAAAAGCAAATCAGTACAATTATTATAGAAACTCAGTAATAAACTGTTAAATGTACACACTTTCAAATGTTAAAATGAAAAATCTTTTAAGAAAACTATAAATATACTGGCGCAAACAAAATAGTAAACAATGCTTATCACATGAAAACAAATTTAAACAAATAAAACCTTAGTAAACAAAAATGCATAATGTGCATACGTGATTTATTAGATTTCCGTCTATTATTTTTACTCGGATTATAGGCAACGAACATTAACGAACGTAGCCTGCCGCTGGAGTCGCGGCTTTTGATATTCATGGGTGTGTGCGTTTGCGAACTGTGCACGGACACCAAAATTGCTACACACATGCGAACAAATGTCCTGCGGGACGCGACCTTGACTTGGTTGATTAGGTACATTATTTTGCAGCGCCGCTTGCTTGTCGCGAAACGCCTGGCAAACATAATGTTTGTCTGCTTGCAAATAGGTGCTATTTATAAAATATTAGGTGTTTTTAAGTTATTATATTTTGTTTATTCATTTATTTACTATTAATTAAAGTCTTCTAAAACGTACGAACGTTTTATTAAAATATCTGTGAATGGCAAGTAAAGCACTGCATTTCTGCCTACAAGGAGCGCACGCCCCTATGATCTATCAAATAATATTTATAAGCTTGAACATCCCTTTGTGGAGGAGAAAATATCAGGATGCTAAATAAAACGACAGGTTCCACAAGAACATAGATATACACACATATTTTTCATGAAATAATTTAATCACTGTTTTAAAACATATTTGAACGTGAATTACATTTTTGTACTTTAATTGTGCTGTATTGTCTTTGTCTATTTAAAAAGTGAACTTTTTAATTTTTTCATTATAATTATTACATATTGGAATAAAGTAATTTTATCCTAAGCCAACAGATTTTTATACAGACTTTGTTTTATAGCAGACAAATGATATATAATTTTGTTTTTGTTTCGTGTTTTGTGTATGTAGTACTGACACAAGTAAAAATTACCGTCATAAACGAATAATTGATATTTCGATTTGAAGTACCATACATATTTCTATGATATTGAAATGGAATACGGACAGTATACAGTGTAATCATATTTTGTTTATTAAATTGAAATTGAGATGATTTCCCTAACTTACTGTTAATTGTTATAAATATTTCAGTAGGGAAAGAATTTCAATTTTATAGCGTTACATTCTTACCTCGGGGTAGCTATTAACCACAAATAGGTACTATTGAATCGAAGTTAATTTTAAATTTTGAAATAAAGAAAACAACTAACATATATATTTTGCTAGTAACTGGTACCTAACTATTAAGCATAAAAACGTCCGCGATTACAAAGTTTAAAATAATACACAACGTAAGCGTGTTTTCTATTTCGTGGAAATAACGAAGTACAGATACGCATCTTGTAAATGTTTACACGTACATTGAGAACAGTACTTATTAAACCTTATTTCAGCGGGACCTTCCGCTAAGCGTGATTTCAATATTTTATATTTTCCTCTGAGAATGTAGCTAGAGTACAGTAGAGTAGCGAAAAACTTAGTAAATATTTACAAAATTTTTTTATCGGCATGCGTCGCTATATCTGAACTGAAAGTATGTTTGGATCATCGTTTATTTTTGTAATTAAATTACAGTACAGTACAGCTATGGAATATACAACAAAACATTACAGTATCAACAATTATACAAGACAGCTCGTTATTCTATAGGCATGAGGACTTTTATGTGATCATATTTTATCGTATAATATTAGATTCCGCATACCACTCAATGATCCGTGCCTCGAATTATCGACACGTGTAAAATTTACATATGTGCTCAGACTGATTTGATTACCAATGGAGAATTATCACTTAACAGGGACGTAACGCGCATCGCAATACCAATAACGATATAAACGCAGAATACTAACACCAATAACAATATATTTTATAAAAGCGAAACAGGAAAATATCAGGTGAAGGAGAAGTAGTCATTTCTGGTTATGCACATCTGCACTAAGAACTTGCCGAGAAACGATCGGTAATCTCACTAATCAACTGTTCCTTCAGCACTGAAACCAAAGGAACTGCAGCTAGAAAACTAGGTTAAAATCTGCCCATCAGTACTGTCGGTGTTAGATTGAGTGGTAAAGAGCGAAGCGAACTTCAAAAGAAGGGATTTTACCGTCCTAACCCCATTACCTCGTTCGTTATTCAGTAGAGTGCGGCATAATCAATAAATTGGCTTGGACTCAAGGATGTACAGAGCGTCTCACATCCCCAGTTCGTTTAGAAAATGCATCGACTTCTAGGCCGGAGTGTTTACAAAAATTTCTTGCTCTGTTCGTTCTCTTCTTTGCAAAGGCACCTTTCGGAAATATTATAAACAACATTTTTGAAGTCCGTACACATGAAAGCCTTCAGCGGTCATATAACACGTCTTTCTGTATCGGAGTAAAGTATTAGATATTTAATACATATAATTGAAACAGCACCACAATACTAAACTTTGATACGATACTAGAGCCAGCTAGCTTCATATTTCAGTTACAATCAGCACATGTCCTCTGGGAGTTCCAACTCAGATGTCCGAACGTTTCACTGGGGAGACCTTTCTGTATAACCGTGATAAAGCAAGTTCTAATTTAACTTGAATAATGAATGTTATATATATATATATATATGTGTGTGTGTATGTATACATAGAAGTCGAAGGTCGAGCGCCAATGTGTACAGCGTTCATATAGACCGCGATATCGTCTTATTTATACCAGAGTATCCAATTCTGTGAATCGATTTTTACTTAAAATTGACTATGTTAGTATAGCATAGTATACACTACTGTTTTTTAATTACCAAAACGAAAAACTGGCATATATTATATGTCAATATTTCTTCTATAATAATAGTATAATTATGTCTTTGTGGATTAAAATATTTGATTTTTTTTTAATACTCAATCGTTTGCAGTTCTACCTAAGAAATTTTTTACGTTTGTGTCCTCTACCTTAATGTTTGTCTGGAAAAGATCGCTACCACAGCGATAACACCGCCTTACTGTGTTCATAATTACTTACACTGTCCTGTATATTATTCTTAGTGTACGCAATAAAATATATTGTTTTATATTGTATTGTAATGGCGATACCTAGTAACTGCGATAACATATTCATGAAAAAAAATTGTTAAAAATCTTGTCCTAACATTAAACGTTTACACGATCACATCCCCGCACTAGGATTCCCTGTGTTACGGGTGACATGGACATACACATATATGACATTACAAACACCTATGACCCGAGAACAAACATTTATCTGTCACATAAATGTCCGCCCCGGCCGAGAATCGAACCTAGGGCAGATCGCTCGGCAGGCAGTGTCACTACCAACTGGGCTATGGGGTCGTCAATCAAAAAATAGGTACAAGTAAATATCAACGAAAAATATCAAATTCATTTTATTTATGAATTCATAAAAATTACACGTTTACTCGTACTAAAATGTGTTCGTGTCGACCATTTCATTTATAAATCGCGCGGCAATCTCGAGACGAGATAAACTAATCCTCGTCGTCCTGGGGAGATCTCGGTAAATCCCCGTGTAAGACGTCGGCGCTGGCGAAGGTTGGCGAACATAAAACAGTTGGCTCGTGATCACGCACGAGTTAACGCGTCATAATAAGTGATTAGTGCTTTCGCACATTGGAATATTCACCCAACGCGGCAACATTCGTTCCAATATCGCTTGTGTTAATGTTTTGGTTGGAATTCTAAAGGACAGACTCGTTGGCCTTTATTGTGGCCGGCACGTTTACCACATTAAACTCTCACAGATTTATTTTTATATAGCCAGTGTGTTTTTAGTGTGTGGATTGATCCTTTTCGTGAAGTGAAACGATGAGTTGTACATTTTTTGTTAGGCCATAAGGGCAGACGAAAACGCACCTGATGATAAGTATTCACTGTTGCCTATGGAGCAGAGGAGTCACCATTGAAACACCGGCACTGGAAGAGAGCTCTTTTTACACCATTTTGAAGATCTCAATGTCATAGGCCTCCGGGAGTGCCTCCGAAGGAAGATCGTTCCACAATTTGCATGAACGAGGCAAAAAAGATCGCGAGAATCGGACCGAACAGGAATGCCACGATTCCACTTGGTGTAGATGGAACTTTATTCTGCATAGGGTGGTGCAATGATGGAAGGTGACGTGGGCACTAGGCGGAACGATTCCTTGGAGCAATCAATGTTGTAATACCGATAGAACTGACAAAGGGAACCTATGTCTCTCTTAAAGCTCAAAGATTCAATTCTGTCGATGTTTGACGATTCGGACCGCGTGTTTTTGTACGGCGTCAAATGGATTGAGTTGGTGCTTTGGCGCCCCTGCCCAAAGGATCAGTACTCCATGTAAAACCTGACCTGTTTTTGTAAGGAATTAGCAGGAGACTCAAAGTGAAGTAACGCTCCAACGCCAAGCTTTTGTGAAGCTAGCTTAGCTTTAACTTATAGATGACGCCAGTACTGCACATCATTACAGATGTCAACGCTTATAATTTCGATATTTTCGCTAACGGTGAGCGCTATTCCTTGAAACTGAGGCGCCATCATAAAAGTTTCAGCGGTAAACGTAACGTGCTTATATGTGTATCGACAATAAAGGTGAACATTTTGAACCATTGTTTAGGTACAGAACATTACCTACCTTACTGTAAGTAAAATTGTAAATACCCATCTAGCAGTGCAATCATAAATAATAATCATTTCAAATAATTAATTATAACTTTTGTAATACGACAAAATCCCTTTTGTCTATACATTTCATGTTCTTACATTTCGTTAAATTATATTTCTATGTATGTGTAATGTGAAATAAATAGATAACTACCTATCGAGCAATAATTTATTTTATGAATTTAATTTACGTACATTCATACACCTTTCTATACGTTGCTGATTGCTCGTGACGTCACGACAAGCGGGGATCGGACGCGGCGCAAGCGGGATTGTTTATTACGCGTTCCCGTAGATAAGCTGCGCATAGTAATTGCGTTCGTAGTGAACTACTATGCCCATAATTTTATGTAGAATATTTTAAATTTCAACTTGTAATAACTTCGTACCAGTTTTAAGTATACGACAAGTTTGATCGCACATTTACAATGTGTTGACTGTTCTGCATCGCCCGACAAAACATTTTTTATAATTAAAAAATAAAGCCAAGCCTTGTCAATTGATTTGTATAAGTCCTAAATCGTGGTGTCTTCTTAACCGAGATCATACGAAAGAATTGGATACTCCGAAACAATTTAATATTCGGAACTGTAATCGAAACCGACCAAACAGTATTCATCCATAACCAGATCAGCAATTTCATATCCATAACATCCCTAAACAATATATCGTAGAAAAACCTGCATACGTGAAAATTCTCTAAGATATACGCAATGGATAGTATTGGTTTACGAGGTACGATATTCCTTTCTACCCCCTGCAAAATTGTTATCGATACGAAAATG
Source organism: Megathymus violae (assembly GCA_003671415.1). Taxonomy (NCBI): domain Eukaryota; kingdom Metazoa; phylum Arthropoda; class Insecta; order Lepidoptera; family Hesperiidae; genus Megathymus; species Megathymus violae. Next base: position 1,803,834 of record PDGT01000044.1, read on the forward strand.
TGTTTCTTATTTAATTTGCGTTCATTTACATTCGACATTCCAAAAACAAAACTGTCGGTTTTTATGCAAACATCTACGTGTACGAACATTATTTTTCGCCCGCAATATTACGGCGTGTGTTTTTGAATACCAAACTGGCTATAATGCATGAATAATTTACTTAAAAAATATCGATATTTCGGGCACGTCAATCATATAACGCGTCGAATATGATATTTGAATTTGAACCTAGTTACTCGTTATTAATTCGCATTTTCAATCGTTGCATGTAGACAATGGTGATTATAATCGTGTTCAGATTTGGTCTGTCCGCGATGTCTTCAGTGTCTATCCATATCTGAGGAAACAAAGGTACCATGTAATGTATTATAATATATTGGCAGACTTGATTACGTGTCTAGATATAATTGGCATCATTTAATACAAAGTTATACATTCCGCATAACTAATTATAACCACAAATCTCTAGGTTCTTAATATTGATAAGGCAATATCTAAAGGTGACCGCGGTGTGATGAAAAGCGACTCCAACCTGCCGATACCGTAATAACTGACCTCAAATAGAAAGAACATTGATCACAGATTACATAAAAGTTATCTCCGTTTATCATGTAACAATACTTTACTCCACTGTTACTTCAATGGCCTTATACGTTCCAAGAACACCAGTGCATAGTTGAATAAAGTGTCATATTTCTGAGGAGGAATTGTTAAATGACGCATGGTTAATTAAGTCAAAAACTGAAATTGTGTGCTTAATATTATTAATGTAACAATCTATATATATAAAAATGAATGTTTGTCTATATGTCCTTTGATAGAATCGCAAAATATGCATATGATCATGTGATGATCTTTAGCAAAGTTGTTGTGCACGGGCCCACGAAGGTTTCTGAGTTGGTACGACCAATTTTCGACAGATGGCGCCACTGTTTATTTTAGTTGGTGGCGTAGCAACGCGCGCAGTGTACAGCTAGTTTAAATGTAACAAGAGATGGGGAGGCTATCAAACATCTCACAAAGAGGAGATAGAATGTTATGAAACATTAGTAACATAGAAATATATTCTATCTCAATGTCTCGTAGACTAAATCCTATAGATGTATACATTTGTCTTTTTCTACTGTCGCCATTTCGTTTCATTGATTTTAAAATCACAACGGTACTAAAGAAGGTTCACTTTAAAAAGACTCTCGAATATTGATCTCTTCCGAAAAAAAAAGTGGACGTAAGACGAGGACCCTTCATATATGTATATGGTAGAAATCGCCAAAAGAACAGGAAATTATACGCGATTATTTAATTAATTAAATTATTTACTTTGTAGCTTTATTTTCTCAAAAGATAATCGCGTTTTTATACAATGTTTTCTACTCGGTAACAATGAATAGCTGTATAAGTTAAACTCGTGTTTCCTATGTAGGTTACGTCATAAACTGCCATTTATTGCACCCTTGGGGTTACGATGAACAACGCGGTCCTTTTGTCGAGCACGCCACCAACCACTACAGTATTCACGACTTTCATGAGGTATACAAAGATATTTTTTTATACTTCGTGACGTCATTCTTCCAACGGAAAATCGATAAAGACATATTTCAAGCTGGCTTTAAAACTCATTGCCACGCATACGACTATAAATGCGACCCACATAGAAACGTCATCATTTTATTTACATACAATGGGTTCAAGTTTGGTCAACAGTTCTAAGAAAATTTTATTTCATGAGGGCACTTGTAAAGAAGCATGTTTTTGTCAACCTTTGCTCCTTTTCCCGAGGCATTTCACGACAGCTTTGTTATCCATATTACCTTTTGCTACTAACACGCACAATGTACAGGATACATTTCCAGAATATCATGTTTATATTGCAATAATACGATTCCATCATTTTTATAAACTAGAAGCAGCCCGTTCCGATTTCATTCGGGATGAACAACTATATATACTCGATACATAGCCTATGGCCATCCGGAATAATATACCTTTAAAATTGTTAAATAATTTTTCAAATAGGTGTCGTGGATCCGGAGTTTAACTTCTGCATTCACACAAAGTAACAAGTTTCACTCTCTCTAGTTGTAAACATTAGTATAATCTGTTATAAACTGTTTATTTATTTAGCTCGACATATTTATTGAGATAAATATTCTGAGACATACGTACCTACAATGCACTGAAAATAATCTTTACTTATAAACTTTGTCAAAGCACGCAAAATTTTCAAAATTAAAAAAAGAGGATGCGTCTTTACGGAAATTGGTTTAAAAAAGCTAATCGACAATTTTTAAATGACTGCACTAAAGTGTGCTGAACAATGACTTGTTGTATTCACAACTTTTGCCGTTTCATTTTTTTTCGTATTTAGAACAAAATTTTGGTGTTGTAGTAAAAATTTCAAAGTTATAAAATGGAGTAAATGCATAAAATATTGAATGCAATAAAATATACATTTTAATGAAAAAGTTTCCTCCATATTTAAGTTCAACCCAACCAATCTTGCACGTGGTGAACTCTGCTGAACAAACGAGGCAAAAGCGTCATTACTTCCAGCTGGAGGTCTCTGCCGCTCAGGTTATAATTCTCCTGTGCAGTGGTAGGATCTTTTACCAACTTGATTGGCTGATTAGGATAGGTACACCTCTTTCTGGAATCGACCGCGAAATGTTTTTAACGTATTTCATTTTCAATGCCGAAGCCAGAAACTACCGGTTTTCGTATTCTTCCTGGCTACAACATGGCAGTGTAACGTTTCGGTGTAACTGGTATCCGTCCGCGACGGTGACCACATACGATCAGGTGGTCAATCTGCTAAGGAGCTCGTCGGCCATTGACATAATAAGTAGTATACCTCAACAGCAAAAACGTTTATATTTCTTTTGATAATATTTACCTTCAACTAAACGTAATATTGCAGAAAGAAAGGGGGCTGATCTATATTAAGTGTGGTCAAGTCAACGTATTGTTCAACATATTTATATTTAAGTCACTGACCGGTTTTTTAATACGTCAGTAACATGAAGTTTCAACCAACTACGTCAACTGTGATATTTTAGGCTTTCAAGGTCCGGTAAAAAAATAAGAAAAGTTTTCCGTGACTTATTAATACAATTGCATACCATAGTAAGTAAACAAAGTCATATTTTTATATTCAAATAAATACACATTTAAATCTATAGTAAATTGTGGTCGATATTATTTATTTATCATCATAGGTATGTCGGCAAGATCAATGTTGTCATCAAGGGCGCAACCTTTACACTTCGAATCCATATCGGTTATAAATACCTACACTGCTGGTTCTGCAGTATAAACTAGACCAGTTTTATTTGAAAACGTGTTGGCACTAAAACCTTTTCGAAATACAGTGTTGCTTGAACCAAATTGCTTTACAACAAAATATGCAGGTATTGGCAGATACATTAAGTCACCCACCAACCTTACATCCTGTGGGATGGTGACGCTATCCCTTATTGTTAAAATTTATTTTAAAGATCATCAACTGTAGCATCAATGTTTATTAAGAGTTATATTAATTATACAACAAAATGCGGCAGATGGCGTTGGTCAGCAGGTGGTAATAGTGAATATGTCAAGGTTACGCTGTATACGGTCAACATGATCCGCGATATGTTTTAATGACGATATGAGTTCGTATCGTGGAAAGCCGCCGGGCAATTAATCGCTAATAGATACCACCTGTTGGGCGCCAACTCACACAAATGCGGGTATTAAAAAAGGAATTACTTTCATCATACTTGTAGATAATTACATTAAATCAAGATATTGGCGTCAACCTCACCGATAAATACCTAGTAAAGTTAATCTTAAATTCTTCAAGACTTCGGAATCTGGCAATCGCTGATTTATTGTATGTACTATGTTGATATGGTGATTTACCCACAAAACCCCTACTTGATAAACTCGATTACTTAATGTGCTTAGCGATACACGAAAACGTACAAAATTTTGTTATTAGAAGTGTGATCTTTCACGGTCATCCCAAGTCGTTCGGGTTAACAACGCCGCACTACGAACACGATTCTATACGGAACATCAATGGATCACATTAGGCGGGTGTTTTCATAAGACGCCGACCTAATAATAAATTCATCTAGGCGAAGCTAGTGAATAATGTATAGGACTCGATTATTATTCTATACCTCAAAGCGCAGAATATAAATGCTTCAACATACTAATAGGACGACGAATGAACGAGATGAAGAGGTATATGAAAATGGTATATAGTTGACCACGCAATATGACTACGTTTCTCTAGTGTTCCTTGTATTAAGACCTTATATTACGTTCATTTGTAATTTTTGAAAACTGTCGAAAATAAAAATCATCCTATACATATATAAAGTTATGTTCGCCTATTTAGCAACTGTGTACTTATTAAAACTGTGGTCGTTGGTCGTCATGCAACTAAGGGACCTTCAAAAATATTTCTGAACCCACGCCAACTATTAAAATTAAAATGTTATTGTTGGGCTCCGCCGTGCTTCCACGGCGTATGCAATGCAGCGTTAACAAATACGGAATAACAACCGGGAGTAATAAATAACAATTGAAAGGAATCACTCGCCTACACATTTCTACGAATGGGCTTACTGCGCTTTCAAAGCTCTGTATGAAGCAGATTACGAGACAAGTTGGCTCGTTATATATTCAGGGGTGTCACCGGGGCCAATTGAGCGGCCGCGCCTTTCCAGTCCCTGCTCACTTTAGTTATTCACATTTTCGATAATATCGTTTTCAGTGAAGACGGCTTATACCGACGACCGAAAAAATTTTTTTATAGGTTGCTACATTAGATTTATTATTAATTTAAATTTATAATACCTGTCTGCTCACACATAAGATTCCTTAAAATATAAATAGCGCACACTTACTAAAATTCTATGCTCACGAAAAAGGCTTTATTTATAGCAACACATTATTATGACTTGAAATTTAAACAATACTACTAATCTCATTCAGTCTATCCACATTAGGGTTACTGCATGAAATTTGTCTTTAGTCGAGACGGAATAAAAACGAGAACTCGAGAAATCAATTCCGTGCGCTAGGTAACTAAATAAAACACGCATATATCACGTGACGAGTCTCGCATTGCCGTCACCCCGCTGGCCGCCAGGACTTCGTCTGTCAAACGCGCGTCGCTCCGTCCCACTATGGTATGGTACCAAACGGTATGATCCGTGTCAAAAATGGTTTAGACTAACATTATAATTTCAAAGTCTTTTCTATGTTTTAACATTCTCAGATAATAGAAATTTTATAGATAATATTAAAAACTGAATATATTTTAGTTCTAGATACATAAAATTAGTCTCAAACATTGAACTTCGATATTTGCTCCGAACCAAACAGCACATCATCAAAGCTTAACTTAAGATTATTATTATTATGTTTTACAAGAAAGTATTTGAGTGTTACATATGTTTTGATTGCTCAGAATCTCTACTTTACAAATACATTATGATTTTATTTAAAAAAATTGTATATTTTTTGTCAATTTTTAAGTGACATCAGGAAATTTTCCGTCTTTTTATATTTCAACTAAAAGATTCCTTATTGCCGAAAGCTGCCGGTGTCGAGTTAATTATTCTATCGGATTTCTTAACTATTCAGTTATACAAGGAAATAAAAAAAACCTGAGTCATTACTGCGCCATTTTGATCTAAAAGCGAAAATGTGCAACAGGGAACAAAATCTCTTATTTCTGTCTATTAATATTACTCAGGATAAAATTAAATACTTTTTATTTTGTGTTTCAAAATTTATGCAACTATAAATTATATTTTCACATGACTCTATTTTTGCGGTTATCATTTTAACTAGAGGTATGCTAAACATATTTCTGAATAAGTACTTTTTATCTATTTTGGTAATTTTATCATTATCTATTGATTACATTACTTCCGTAAAAACTATTTTAATCAATTGTCTCATACATTTGAAAAAGGTACTAAAACTACAATCCTTTAAATACCCGTGCTTTCAGCATTTTTTTCAAAGTTTACGGATACTTTATTTAAATCAATCACCAAAAAAAGAAAAATTAGTGAATCTGTTTGTGTTCGACGCGATCTATGTGCTTTTATAATAAGCGGGAAAAATACTTCAGATATTGAAAAGTATTTGGTAGACAATTTTCAATTACCAATACCACCAATACCAATACAATTGTATGTGAGGGAATACAACTGGTACTATATGCCGTCTTCAGTCCATAAAATTCTTTTGCACATTTTGTTGTATACATCTGATCCATATGTATCTAGCTTAAATAGACCTAGTTTTCTTATATCAAAAGATTTACTTGACGAAGCGGAATAACTTTTGGTAACGGCAAGTGATGATTATAATAAAGATAATAATTCTTTATTGAAAACCAAACATGTACATGTTGTGAATCTTCTGGTCCCTGAGGTAGTCGAAACTGTGTTTCAAGGACCAGCGTTTTCTCTCATATAATGAAACTGTTGTCCAAAAATAAGAATAGAATTTAAGAGTAGCTAATTAATTGTAATTGTATTGTGTGTGATTGATATTTGTTTTTTTTATTTTCTTATTATTTAAATTGTTTTATAATTATATCATTTAAATAATTAACTAGTGGACTATTAATAATCACTAATAATAAAATAACTTTAAGTTATTAATCATTACTTTTTTGTATGGTAAGTTAAACAAGTTCATTTTTGACATTAATAACAAATAAATATTATTTTCACTATAATGGCGTTTCATTTTTCTAATACCCATACACATTCAAAAATACCAGTAAAATGTTCAATCCAAAATGTTAAGAAACAAAACAGTTATCGATTATTGAGACGGAAAACACCGTTTGGTCCCACAGTGCGTCCTTTTGTGTTAGATTTCATTTAGTATTGTCAATCGTGGGGGGATAGATTTGTGTCGTCATAGTGAAAGTATCTATTATTAACTACCTACATAGATTAAATCAGTTCCTAGTTGACGATCAACAAATGATTTTAACTGCATTGAAATTTGAACTCATGATTAATTTACGTTTGAGAAGTCTAAATCGTAATAAAGCAAAAATTTAAAAATAACATGGTATTTTATTAAAAATCCAAAGTTTTTCGGGAACCTCGAGAAATCCTGGTTGACAATTCTCGAGAGAAACCAAATATCCTAATCTATATACATCCATATCCATTATGTCGTCAATTATGAGTTTAAAAAATAATATTAATATATTTATAAAAATATTTATTTCAGAACTTTTTATTCTTAAAATTACTAATATCCTGCAACTTACGTTACATAATGATCTATGATAATTTATTACGATTTAGGAAATTAAATAATAACATTTAACTCCACGATTTATTTTATGCAAATACACTGACTAAATTAGTTAAACCAGCATTAAGTATGCCAACTTAAAAACTCCAGTTTATAAAACGCTAAAAATATAGAAACGGAATATAATCGAAATGATATCGAGATTTCTACTGATAGAAGCATTAACTGCGAACATGTTGGATCCTGATGGATAATAGACAACGAGGGTGTACAACTCTTAACAAAGAGGACGGAGGATTGTCATGGTCCATAATGAAACTCAGGGTTTGTGTTATTTTTTCGGATACCAATAGACGAGAGATTCAATTTATTGAATTCCAAACGGCACCTAACTAAACATCATTAATGGAATCCAATTTTTTTGTTTATAACATGGCAATCTGTTGAAAATTATTTGTAAATTACGAATTGATACCGTGTACTAAGCAGACGATAACAGAGAGGCCTTCGTTTTACATACGTTTCGGTGTTCGTTTAATACACGCACAACGCACAAACGATGTTGTTGCTATCACTGTCCTCCTTGCTCAATAAAGCCGAAACAGCGAAAACCATTTCCAATTTCACGGTGAGATTGTTCCTTTCAGTCGTACACGATGGATGGATGTAACATCATCAATATTATATTAAGCGAGGATATTAACATGCGATTCAGTTTCTTTAAGGATAATACGAAAGTAATCTAACCGATATACTACGCGATATCGAACGAAAGAACGTAGCGGTGGTACAATATTTCATATAATTTATTTTTCCCACAAATCGCGCCGTGGTAATATAACGACATGAAATTCTCGGTGATCTATAAACTTATGAACGCCACAATGTTTTTTTTTTAATAGTAATCACTATACATACGAAACGGAGGGCGTAGCAGAAGATTTGTCAGCAGGAAGGAAGCAGTAAATCAACTCATTTTTAACTAATAAATGGCTTGAATCAAATGTTAAGATGTTATCTAAGTATTTTTTAAACAATTACACACACCCCCTCACTAGGATTCCTTGTGTTGCGGGCGGCATGGACATACACAAATATGACATTACAAACATCCATGACCCTAGAACAAACATTCATCTGTCACACAAATATCTGCCTCAGCCGGGAATCGTACCTGGAAACCCTCGCTCGGCAGGCAGGGACAGTACCAACTGGGCAATCGGGTCTTCAAGTTTGAGTTAATCTCGTACTTTGTCTAACAATAATTAGTAAGGTAATAATCATTGGTAGCGAAAATAAGCATATCAATGCATGCTTAACTTATTTGCGAGTCTTTAGCAAATAAACGACTACTTTAATGTTATTTTTAAATGGATAGTCAAAATTCAATTGAACACAATTAACTGTCACTCAAATTTATAATTAATGTTTCTAGTTTCAATCAAAGGGTTTCTGTTACACAACATGTATATTATAAACGAACAATAAATATATTTTCTAATATTATAAATAGGGAGTGCCAGTTCATTGCTTTTTACCATTTCAAAGATATATTATAGCGAATGGAGATGGGCTTATTTAAAACATAATACGTATACCGACCGCACCATGTCCGAGCGGGGAGCGAGTGTTGTATATAATTTGACTTTATATTCCGACACATTTATATTATAAACTTACGTCTTCTTGAATTACGTTTCGTCACTGTCTTAAAATATATTTATATTGAAAGAAATTAGAAATATACAAGTATTCCTTGTATCGCTCAATCGTATGAACCACAATAAAGTCTAAGTTGATTCTTATGTGAATCTTGCGTGGGTTTCTGTTAAACAACTGAATAATATTAACAGATAAAACAAAAATCAAATGCTCATATTTCTTTTCATAGTACACACGCACGGCACGGCCCCCGCACTTATAAAAGCTCATGTTTATCGGCGCTCACTTGACGCTAAAAGCCCGATAAAATCGGATACGTGGCGGTAAATGCCGCCAAGTTCAACAGTGCAGTCCTATAATAAATTTGAGGATTGTTGAATAGCCACAGTTTTCAAGACATCTATCTTTGCATATAGATGATGGATCTACGGTAGTGTACAATCGCCAATCGTGAAACGTCCATTCTATTATTTTATTTTGTTGAAAGAATCCTGTTCATTTACATATAATGAGGTTTTAGGTTTCCCGGAACCGCAATCCGATAAATCTCGATTGAATTCAATTTAAATAAAAAGTTCTCGCGGCTATGAGTTTGTTATTAATGAAGATTTATGGCTGGTAAACGATGAACCAAAAGCACAACGAGTGGTATTTGTGACAAACTTGTTTTGCTAACGAAAATTAAAGTAAAATCAGCGATTTCTATTAATTAATTCCGAAGTTATGGACGAATCAAATATTAAACGAGTTCTCAGTTCAAAACAAACTATTAGCATTTTATTGCATTGAACATACATGTTAAAATAGCATTTCAATGAATTAACTCAATTACCGCAGAGATCGCTTTCCATTCATGATTACATGCAACTAAAACGATTAGAGTGGAAAATGGGATGTATTATTATACATAGAAATACGTTAATGTTATATGCACATAGAATATAGTGTCAAGTACGTATGGAAATTAATATTTACATAAGTTTAAATTTAGTTAAAAGTAATACCCACTTGATACATTTGAAGCGTAGTAAAGCAATAATGAAAATTTAACATAGCACATTGACAACGACTTGAGACAGTTCCATTATTGTGCTTAATCAAACGATCGTATTATGCATTATCAAACTACATCTGTAGGGCTCGAAGCTAAACAAATCTACAGACCCATGGAAGGTGATCAATAGGCAAAGGTGTTGAATCGCGGCAGTTAGAACGCCTAGTTCGCATCGCACCGGTAATTTGGGTCAACGTCGCCTCTCCCGAAACACTGATTTTAGGCGAATACACTAAACACGTATTACTATAGTATATTTGACGACCCTATAGCCCAGTTGGTAGTGACCCTGTTTGCCGAGCTAGGGGTCCCGGGTTCGAGTCCCGGCCGGGGCAGACATTTGTGTGACAGATAAATGTTTGTTCTCGGGTCATGGGTGTTTGTGATGTCATACATATATGTGTATGTCCATGCCACCCGCAACACACGGGATCCTATTGCGGGGGTTTGAGTGTGTTGACGTTTATTTTTTATTAACACTTAAACAATACAACTATACACAGATAGAGTATCCGTACCACTCCAGTGATTTGATATGTGACATCCGCAAATAACCAAATATTGTAATTTGTACGTAGCTACGGTTTCCTCGATGTAATAATGAGTTTTATTTAGCTTCGACTATTTTGGTAGTGACCCTGCCTATGTAGTGAACAATTTCGAGTGTGATCTTCAGCCGATGTAGACATTTATTTAACACATTAATGTTCTAATCGATAGTAAATGATCGACCGAGAAATGCAGTTGAAATGTAAAACGGTCGATCGTTAGTGACAAAAAAAGATGCGCGCTTCAGTGAGCTCGTTTAACTTTTGGTGACAGTTTATATCGTTAGATAACAATCGTTAAACCATGTAGCAGGTTTTCGGGTGGCATAAGAACTACCAACACTTGGGTTTATCACTAACTCAATTACGACACCCGTGCCTTGCTGTGGTCTGCTAATGGACTAATGCCGGTCACTCACATTCGCGCGAATACGCGAACCTACAAGTGTAGGACGACCTTCGCAAATGATTATGCGAAGTTTTTGATGCATTCGTGGTTTTCCAAGCTGTGTCGGTTTTTGTCGCACATCAAAGCGCGCGAACTTCGAACATTCGCCTAGTCTCCTACACATTCGTGCGATCAGTTGCGCACACGATTGCATAGATGATAGATGTCTTCATTTTTCGTAGTTTGCAGCGTCTACTATAATAACTATAAACTTAACTACTAATACGTACTTTAGTAGTAGTTCCTGCTACTCTCTATATTGGAAATGGATGGAGTGTAGGAAAATGCGCAAATAGATTTGCACACTCATATGCGAACTCATTTGCTTATCAGCTCCTCACATACGTGCGAACATTCGTACACATTTCAAACCTTTGCGCGCATGTGAGTGCCCGGGGTAAGGTTGAATGTTTAAAATTGAATTTTGGCTATTTCTAATGTTTCACTTGCGATCTTATCACCCTCGATCGAAATCCTATTACTGGGTGGCATGTTAACGTTTATTTATATTTGATAATAAATATCAATACTGAAATTTAGTTCATTGATTCTATACATATAATATCTCTTTAACAAATACAAAATTAAGTGGAATAAAATTAAATGGAATATAAGTGAAGTTTATTGTAATCCTATTTTGGGTTCAATGCCCCAAGCAGTGCATTTGTCCGTAGGTGACGGTGTCCCCTTACGTCCAACGTCGAAGGTGAGCCTCCGCTTGTTTGACTATCTCTTATGCAAAAAAATTTTGAATTACCAATTATCTATACATCTAATAATTATAATTATCTATTAATTTTATAAAAACATAATTGCATTCCTACGAACACAATACAGAAATGAACAACAATATTCAACCTGTAGTTACCATGTAGGCATATCATTATCTCAATACTGCTCATTAACGTATGTACGTTGACCAATAACCATGGCATTTGACGCGTGATAACGTCTTAATTAATAATAACGTATTAATTAAATACCACCATTGACGCATTTTCCTTCACGCCATTAATACGAGAAAACACATTCATATTACTAATAATACTTGTAGGCAAGAGCGCGTTCCAAGTTTGCAGGAATATTCCGTATGTTTACTACTTCCTATGATTTTGGCCAAATAAATATGGTGAACAAACTGACTACTTAAAAAAATTAGAAAATTATGGTTACCGTATAGAAATTTTCAATAACGTAAGTACCTACCGACCGAATTAATAAAACCTTATCTTACGTCCAGTGAAATGGGGGTACACGGTGAATATTTTAATAATTTACCTACAATTTGAACTCCCTAGACTTCTTTAAATTTATACCCGAATTGTGTGGTCATCTGGTAGATATTTTTGATTAGCGATAAGACCGCATTTTATGAGAATCAAGGTGCAATTATGTATTTTTATTGTATTTTAACAGTTAAAGACCTACCGGAGTAGCATTTGAATAATGAAAGCGTCACTTCTCCCGTGTCGTGAAGTAATGTGGTAGTGAGTATTTTTCGTTTGTTAGTGTCGTCTGGTCGCTGGCAACCACACCCTACATTCATACAGCGACGTGAAAGCAGATGAGATACTTTGCGCAAATGTCATATGCTCAGTCTAAATTGACGATTAATTAAAAAAATGTATAAAAATATTCACGCAATAGACTTTGGAATAATTGAATTTTAAAAATTAATTCTTACAAAACATTTATCTGCAACATTTGCATTCAAATAATGTACCTGCAATATAATACTTTAAAATACAATAAAGAGGCTACAAGACGGCGTACAATATAAAATATAGGAAGGAGAATAAAGCATAAATAAATGTTCAACAGAAGCATATTAAAAGTTTACTTAATTAACATTTTCCAGCAACAAACACACGTCAAACTTTCTTATCATCGAAGGTAACAGAGAAATAAGTAAGCTATGTCATGACGCAGTATTTTCATTATAAATACTATTGTTTTACTCTATTTACACTGAACACGGAACGTTACACGCAAACAATAGAAAATTATAATTACTTATTATGAGGTAAATAGTCGGTACGGTGGTCATCTCAGGGTTTAACCAATCATGAACCGCATGCAACAATGTATGTGACTGTTAGATCCTGTTTATGTTGTCGCGCAATATGGAACATCTTCGTTTAAAAATTAACTTTTATTTGCTCATTAAATGTCTATACTAAAAAAGCACAATAAAAAAATATTTTTATAACTATAACCATATATGTACGGGTTGACAAGTACGTGAAGTTATACATTGTATAAAACAATTATTCGTCCGTTCGTCTTGCCACGAAATTTTCAAAAACAATTGCAAGAATATTCATATACGAGTAATTTCCTAAAAAAACAGTTTTAAATTCGAGTAACAATTGTTAAGTGTCATCAAAATCATCATCATTACAGACCATAATTGTCCCACTGCTGGGCTTGAATCTCCTCTGACAATGGGAGGGACTAAGGCGGTTGTTGTTTCGAGAGCGGTTGTTGTTTATGAACGTAAATATCATGTTTGTGGAACGAAGCGAGGGTAGGTTATTAATGAAGAACCTATATCCCACATCAAGGATCCCTTTCGTCTCGGGTAACAAATGTAAAACATCATTTGCCCTTTGCCCGAAATCTTTATCAACTGGCCTACAAATTCTACACGCAACTTCATTAAATTACAGATGCACAGAACACTTAGGAGGTTTTAAACTGGTCTGTCACGGTGTAAACGCCACATGTGCGATTTGTATAATGTCTACAAGCGACCGTAAGAGGTACGACGTGACATAAGCCTTACAATGATCTCTTACGCAGGGACATGTAAACTCCCATTGTTTCATTTCCGTTACATATGTATGCACCCCACGCGTATCATCTATAAAAGAAACTGGCAAAAGTGTAGCGAACTGTTTATAGTACGGCGAACAATACCGTGATATATTCTTCGTGAAATATTCTTTTATTTCCCGAGTTTACGTCTGCATTTACGATATTTGATCCATAAGTATATTAGTTATCCTCATATCACACGAGTCATGATCGGTTTTCTATAGAAATCAGAAATTCAATATAAATGCCAATGAGCGTGGCCACTAATCTAGCCAAGTGAAAGAATTTACATTATATCCCACAAAACAATTTAAACATATCTTCGTAAACTAAAAGGACATTCGAACCCAAAAAAAAAATAACTGTGAATAAGTTTGATGTATCTTCTTTGAGCATACCACTAAAACTATAAATTAATAGGTACATGAAACTTTTGTTCTCCAACTATTCCTCTGTTCGTCAATTTTTTTTTATCTTTTGTTTGATGGTTATTGACAAACTTTGTACTGTCTGTAATAACCAAATTATAATAAACATAATATTAACATGCAAGTTTAATTTGTATTAGAAAATTATTTTTAAAAAGCAATTATTACAAAAATTAAAAGTTACCCAGCGATTTTTACTAAGAAAGCCGAATGACCCCGTGTAACGAATCTAATTAATCCAAAGTAATGTATAATATAATAAAATTCTATCTGCTCGCTTTCTGTACATGAACGAAATGTGAGAAAAACTATTATTAAGGGCCTGTATTAACGCAATAAAACCCAAAACAATAGTTGTTAGAATTTTTGTCTGTTTGTCTGAACGTTTGTTCGCGCTAATCTCAGAAACGGCTTAAACCGATTTTGTTCTGGTTTTCACTCATATATTGTTGTGAACATCACTTAATATTTAAAGTTCGTTTTTTAATCTTAATCCGTCCATAAATAAAAAAGTTATGAATTAATTTAAAATAATGTGGATACTATTTCTTAGCGTAAGGCGTAGTTTTTCCGAAGCGAAGCGAGGGCAGTTCGCTAGTAATGAATAATCTTTGATCACTCAGACAATGTTAATGCTGAAAAGTACAAATTCTACTGTATTTTTTTCCAGAATCAAATCAGGTATTCCGATAATCTAAACATTTCGTTTCAAGAATCTTTCGGTCGGTAGGCGTGACGTCACTGACTGACAAAGTCAGCGAGCGTGGAACGCTTATCTGTTTTCGGTTGGAAGCGCATTCCTCATAGCACTCCCTGTTTTATATTTATAGCGGATGGTTTATCATGGAACTAAAAGTACATATATGCCGTGGCAAGCAAGACCCCATCAGTTGGGTTTGATAATAATAATAATAATAATGAAAAACGAGTTTTTATCGTTACATTTCTCATGGTTCTATATTAAAGTTTACTGCAATATGAAACATTTATGCACCAAATTAGGTCATTTAAACTTTAATGATATCTGTCGGTAGTATAGATATATAATTTTCGAGTATTTCATCACCTATCTATTAACTGGAAATGGACATAGTGTTAAAGTTATCTTTGAATTTACTACAAAATTATCTATTGTCCCTTTATAGCCTGAATCACAATAACCAAACGTTCGTAGATAACGATAAGTGTGAATCGCATAAGCAATCCGAGCTTGGGCCGCGCCAGCGTGCGGGCCGGAAACCGGCGTTTACATGATCTTGACGACCCGTGACTGACAATATGATGATCCCTCTCCCCTCTTTCCGTGCCTTCGCTAACGAGTTCACAGTTCGCACGCGCTGTAGGGTACCGTGTTCGCGAATGTCGCTGTAATCGCTTTGTGTAGTTAAACTATACGTTTTGTTAATGTACATAAAAATATTGTCGTAAAAAAAACTAAAGCCGCTTCTATAGTAACACGTACGCTTAATTTATTTTTTTTAAAGTACCGTAGCGACATCTGTGATTTAATGATTAAACTAACTAGTTTTGTAAGAAGTTTGTAGAAAGTGATTTATGATGAATGATCTTTTTGTTAATTAGGTCAACAAGACATTTTGAAGCTTTTGAATTTTGTCAACGATAACGAAATATTGTTACGAAAACTATGTCATTGCATTGTCAGACATATTTAATACTTTTGTAAAATTTCAAATAATTTAGACATGAGTCGATGAAAATTAATAACTACATGGATTATTCATTATGGTTTATTAATAGGTCGACGATAACACAGACAACAACTAAGAGAAGTGGTCAACGTTGCGCTCTGGACATGGGCAACTCTCCGGGCTACATTTGGATGTTTCTAATTGTTGAAAATTGACGCCTTAGACAGATGCTTGTGTGTGAAAGAATGAGAGAGATATTTATATTTTCCTATAACTTGGGGTTACTACGAACATTGGCTAGATCCACTGCTGGTCGTGTGATACGCATCATCCACTAGTCACGGAACTCGAACATGACGAATCGCACTGTATGTAAATAGTTATTAACGATTTGTTACAACACAATATTTTACCATTACATGGTATATATATGCAATCATAAAATTCTGAACGTAAAACGAATTCTAAAAGCTTCACAACACAACACAGTCAGTCAGTACTATGTAGAAACAGATGAGTATTAATTAAGAAGTATTAGTATGCGTTTATGATATATATATACAAAATCTTGGCTTACGACGGAATAAGAACCTCATGGTTATGATATATTAACGTATGTACACAAGGTTACATAAATATTGTCATAACATATTTGGTTATAATATGCGGTGAGCAAACATAGTTCGACAAACTAATCACGCAACACCAAGTAAAACGACGGAAATGGCGCCGACGCGCGGCGGCGAATATGATAATAAATTCACTTCATTAATGCACCTAAAACAAATACAAACACGGACTACAATAATAATAACAATAAATTAAAATTACGGAAGTACCTACCACATGAGCTTATCTTAACAGCTACTATTTTCTGTGAAACGATGCGAGTATGTCGCATATAACGCGTCGCCATTAACATTCCCTCCGATAGACACCGGATCGTTTAATCTCCAGCCCTCTAATGGGAAATGGCTGTCACTGTTCTCGCTTTAGCGTCGAAAATAGCAGACCCCAGACGTATACTGAATGACGTTACTGCCTACTGAGTACTTATGCTACGTAACGATTCAATTGCCCCGTAATTGTAAAATGCTCTTAAACGTCTTATTTCGTGTTTCTAACCTACGTCACATTTTAAAATATACTCAATATTATCAATTAAGACTTGTATGTAGTCATATAATGTATGTAATTAATAAAATATAGAAGAGGATCATATTTACATAAATGTTATGGCCACTTTTTGAACCATTTGCGTCAATATCTATCTGTCACGGGAACGTGTTGTATTACAACACTCAATAAGTAACTAAAAATATTCATTGAGACTCCTATATGCCGACATTAATGAAACGCCACAATAGATAGATCCAACTTAATTACCTTTCTCAATTAACACTCATCCATCACATTATTACTGAAAATATTTCTCCCCTGCCAACAACGGCTTATGAATATTTTATTAAGCATTATAAGAATAATTAAACTTCAATTTGAATTTATGTTTAGTACTATGGCACCAGCATTGTACCAGTTAAAATGCTGGTTGCAGTAAACTCATGTTAGGGTCGAAGAATAGAATATTTAAAAAATTATACAGATTCAGCATAAACTTGCTTCACGATGGAATTATCAAGCGTTGGTAACTTCATACCATAGTAATACCATATCGCGAAACTGCTTTCAAGATTGTCTATGATTAAAGTTTACTTACTTTATTTGCGAGCAAGCCGGTTCTTAATAGGCTCTGTGTTATATACGTAGTTGTGGAGTGTCTACGAGCTGGTGAGTTAATTAACTGGCTTCATAAGAGGTCTTAAAAACGGAATGAAGTACACACAAAACAAACCGCCGAAGCAAGACCTGAACGATGTGATAGGAATTTCTATAATTTAGAAATACTATATATTTATCTTCACTGCAATGTTTGAGACAAAATCTCCGCCTGTATGTCTAAACGCGAGGATTTCAAAACGTACTGTATTGATTTTAGTGCGTTTTATACCAATTCATTCACAAGGAAGCCTGCCTTTAACTGTATGAAAACACCTGATAAAAATAAGTAACAACTGTTCCGGGGTGCGGTTACTGTAACTGTATTATAAAATGTAAATAAAATTTTATACAAAACGAACCGAATGGCGGAATAGTAGTGTGATACACATTTATAATAACTTTGTTTTATCGAAGCAATGGTTCATGGGTATGGTTACGATAATTAGGAATTATTTCAAATAGTTGACAAATTCTAATCTACAAACAGATTTATTGAATAACTTCTCCCCTTACCGATTTGTCAACACGAAAAATACCGTAGACGAAACGCAATTATAATGTCAGGTTTACCCTGCCAAATATTTGGCACCAAAATTTACGAATGGCGTTATAATTATCACACAATTGCGTAGTAGTTTAAAAAAAATGTTATCTCTACTACTCCGGATGACAATATTATTGATTACGTAATAGGGTCATCGTATGCTTTGTCGTTCCTATTTCAACATGCAACCATTGTTTATGCCTATATGGGTATGTTATAGTAGCTGCAAAGTACGTGTACTTCGACAACATAACCACGTTATCGGTGTTGGTTCGCAAATAACGCGGTACAAATTATTGTTGCCACCGCACCAAGGATCGGCCTGTCTCCTATAAACAGGACTCGCAATTCCAATCCTTATGCCGTTGCATAAAACACCACAATAGTTAAGGCGTAGCGACTAGCCCGTGGGAAATAAGCGATCGGCGCGGTATGATGACGCAGCACAGTCCTGCTCCTTGGAACCGGACTACAGTTCTCGCTCGAGGCGTGAACAGAAAAGGGCAAGACACTCTAAGCGGTCGCGATATACATTAACTTGTTTTAAAACTGCTTAAGTATTATATATGGTGGTATATTTTGTAGATGGAGGATGTAATGCCAAACAGGCGTGCTGCTCGTTTACAGGTGCCTCATGTACCGGTTTAAACTTTGATTCTTAATACATGTAACTTCCATATACTGTACATAATGATGTTATCATTTCCTCCATCTGTACCTTTATTATTATTTTTACGTTACGAAACAGATATTGTTTATAGCACCTTGTGAAGAATTTCTTGAGAGACTCTTTTAAAGAGATTTTTTTTGCAAAACGATTCTCGTTTCATACTTGTTTTTGTTTTATACTTTGCGTGTGTGTATATATACACTTATGATTTTGCTATTTGTACACACCTATCACACTGATATGGACTTTTTTGCATGGTCCTAAAATCTAGATAAGAAGGCGATATACATGCATATCACCGGAAGTCTGCTAACATGATACGACCTCACGCGCTCACCTCATGTAAGTATTATGGAATACAATGTGGGCAATTGAACTAAATGTTAATAATAATGTCAATAAAAATGCTTGATAATAGCCTCAATAACACAATGAGTAACTGGACAAACGAAACTATTACCATCATTTTGAACTAAACTTTTGAAATTAGAAAAAAAAAATTTGATGTGTAGTATTTCTTAGGCAATGATTCGTAAAAATACTTCTACATTGGTAACTAAAAATCCTAAGCCATTAGACATAGACATTTATAGGTATACTTATTTTGTACTAATAATGTTGACATCAAACTCAACACTTCAATACACGGTATTCAACTTCTCTTGCGTGATAAGGTGGCTGAGACCCATGCATAGGGTATAAGAATCTGTGAATTTTAAATCGCGTTGTAAATGTAATGATAATACATTTTCATTAAACTATGGTTTATAACATAAAGCTGCACGAAGACAATCAAGGCAGAAATGTTAGTATAACAATAATTATGGTAAGCGTATTAATCTAAATGTTAATAAAAACTGTTTTTGCCCATTAATGCTTTAATTATCTTCACATCTATATAGGTATTGTTTAATTGGTACCATTTATAACTACTAATTATTAATTGCGACTGTAATTTCATTATGAAGCATTTTCGTCATGCCGATGGTATGTATGAACGTCAAAGATGCATTGAATTGAGTACATTAATTATAATCTATTATTAAAAGACGATATTCTAAATTTATCTGCGAAAATAACAGAAATTTTATTCAAGAAACTTTTAGTTCATAGTTATTAGTGAATATATGGTAAGATATAATTGATCACTTGATGGGGGTTTGAGCACTTATTACATTGAATCACTGACGCACAATTCTCGCTGAACTAACCCATGAGTCAGCTGTGTCCGCGCAAGATGGTAATCTATAAAGAATGGACATTCCGATAGTAACATTTGATTGCTCGTTTCATTTTGCTATTACAACGCATTATTGTAATAAAGAAGGTGAAACATAACTTGCCAGCGATTACCCAAGGGTAAACGGTACTGAGACAAAGTATTGATATCATTTTGCTCCCTCGGCTGCTCGTTGTGATCGAACGTCTTTAATGCATACGAGCAGCTGACTCAGATTTCAACGAAACTAAAAAAATCAAAAAGTTACTGCATTTTTAAGAAGCGCCTTATTAAAAGAAAAGAGAATTTCGTCTTAATAAATTTTACAAAGTATATTCAACAGACATATCGTTCAAAGGTCCCGATATTGCGCTCCTCATGGAGGCTAGTATAAAGTTATCACTATTATTATTTTTTTGTCAGGACAATATCAATGTTAGCACTAATAAGTTAAGATTCATACGCCGCCTCACTCACATCCAGTAGTAAAATCATCTCAATGCCAAATTACTAAAACTTAAACATCAAAGAAACAAAATGTATACGTCTGGAAACTCCTGCTTCGCTTAAAACAAGTGAGGGTGCTGACGGCTGTAAATCATCATATTTGTAACGAGCTAGGCGGCTAAAGAAAAATTGTTGGCTAGCAGCGCCGATGTACCGCGACTACACGTATAAATAATAGTTTAGACCGATAGAATATAAAAACTAATATAATATCTTTATACTGATAAAAACTATTTGTTTATTTGATAACAGCCTAATCGTGATTTCCCTATAAACTATTTGGTACGTAAACTGTTATACGTAATGCGCGCTCTCGGGGTTTTAGGTAAATGTTGCTGTCCGCGTGGTTTTAAACGAATCTTTCATATATTATAAAATAAGAGCCCTATATTTTTTTAAATTTACTAGGTACACTACTTATGAGTAACTGGTGCGTAATGCAGTCGTCGCGCGTCGGACGAAACGCGCCGCGTGCGCCGTAAATATTAATTACGACGCATGGCGCCGCTCCTTGTCTCAAACACTTACTTACTACAGTGAGTATGTCGGACGAATAATTTCACTCAACTTACCTCGCAACTCCCGATTAGCTCGCTCTACGTTATTGTTCCAATCGTTTTGGGCCTTCACTTTCTTTTCAATCCAAAAGTAAGATGGGACAAGGCAATTGAAACTGCTTCCCTTAACTGACTTTAAAATGAGTAAAGTGTTATGTGTAGACACAATTTCATCCATCAATTTTTGTTATCGGTAGTTACTATATGTTGTCTTATTCAAAGCAGGTTTTTGACAGAGTACTAATATGTACATATGTATTTGTATGAGTACTAATACCATTAATTGGTGAAGGACAGTAACAAAGCACAGTGAGAAAAATACAATTTACAGGGAATTTAATAGGTACTAGTGTACTTAAAAAATAGTGAAAGAATTATTTTGAACTATGCAAAAGGTTACGACTAAAAAACAAGATACTGGAACAATCTAATTTAATCTATATATATATATATATAAAATTCTCGTGTCACAGTTTTAGTTACCATACTCCTCCGACACGACTTGACCGATTTTGATGAAATTTTATGTGTATATTCAGTAGGTCTCAGAATAGGTCGTTATCTATTTTTATACGTGTCGTTATCTAGTTTTATACTAAGTGATAAGGGTAGTCCACCCCAAATTTTTTATTTTTATTTTTTGGACAAAAATTTTGTATTTAATTTTTTTTAATATTGTGGCATTAAAAATACATACAGCCCAAAATTTTCACCCTTCTACCATCAACCCCTATTTTTTAGTAGCTATATTAGTAATTCAATAATTTTCAACCCAAGTCGATAACTGTTTAATTATCACTTGATCAGTAATCCCCGCCAAGCGTCTGCCGGTGTTACTTCTGACCCAGTAAACAGCACGGAGTGGGGAGGAGAACTCTTTTCTCACTACCTACAGTTTTCGGCCATTATTATTATTGTTTGTGCATCAATCGTAATAGTGACATTTACAATTATCATTTTACTATTTCAGTGTTATTTTCAAATAAATTTATCATTAATTCATATATCACACCATGTTTTTCACACGGACAATTATATGTGGCATGCTCTTGAGTGGGCAAACCATCCAGTTTGATTGTGTTAGCTAAAGATGGGATAACAAAAAATGTTGTACACTCTATTGCGTTAAGGGATTGATATTGTTTTTTAGTAAAATTATTATAATTTGCGATATATATAATTAAAAATTTATATGGCAAAACAACGTTTGCCGAGTCAGCTAGTACTATTATAAAATTCTCTGGGTTCTGATTGTATATTTTATTTTAGTGTAGTATTTTGTGAAAAATATTGATTCTATGACTCACTGACCCAAATTCTACCATTTTCAAAAATTTTGTCTGCCTATATTTCATTCTATAACTCAAAAAAATCTTGACCGATCTTGATAAAAATTAGATTATAGGAAAGACATGTGATTACTCGAAGCTATATAATAATAAACATTCACACCCCGCACTAGAGTTCTCTGTGTTGCGGGTGGCATGAACATACACAAATATGACATCACATACACCCATGACCTGAAAACAAACATTTGTCTGTCACAGAAATGCTTGTCCCGGCCAGGAATCGAACCCGGGAGGCCCCACTCGGCGGGCAGGGTCATTACCAACTGGGCTATGGGGTTATCTGGGATATATGATATTAGTAAATAGTAAGTATAATTGTTATCAAAAGAAAATTTTTAATCATTATATTCATATTTTTATGGCAGCCATATTCATTTATTTCTACCATATGTGTATGCCCTAATAGTTCTATGCGTTTCTATAATTTATAGGTTTTGTAAACATGTAATTTATTTTCATTTATTTAAATATTAATAAATTACGTTATTTTATTTTTAATTGGTTGTTGTTTACATATACATACATTTTTTTTTAATGATATTAATAAGATAATCCTGTTAAATTAGAATATGTATTTAATAATCATCAATATAATAAGTACTTAATGAGGATATAATATGATATCAGTCAAGGGTAATTTATAATAACACTTACAGCAAAATCAGGTTAGATTCAAGTGAGTGTAAACATGAGTTTTTAAAATTCAGGGAAGTGTTAATCGCTAATATTGTGTCAAAAACAAAATCAGTACCAATTCCTTACCTGCCTAAAGGAAACAGCACCTTTAACTTTGTTAATTATGTACTTAATTCTATAACATTATTATTTCATATCCAAAAAATGGTTTTTTATCCTCCTTAAACTGGATGGAGAAGCTATTTGTGTTAACATTTATTATTATTATTATTGGCTTTCACTCTGAGACAAAATTAAAAAATTACTACATAATTTTAAACCTACATAAAGTAGACACATAAGGAGGCTGTCAACTCTACTAATAAATGAGTTCATTATAACCAAATATAAGGAACTAATAGTTTGCATGATTCATGTTCCTAAGAAACTTATTGACATTTCTTAGACAAATTTACTGAGACTTCAATGAACAACTTTGGTAGAGTAATCAAGTAATGATTGTAATGTTGTACCAATTAACATGTTACAGTTTATTACATATATATTTTACGGCAAGTCTAGTTTATAATTTGTACAGATATTTAATGTTTGGGAAATAGCAATTAAAATTGAACAGTATTTTACAGTACAAGTAATTTTCTTTCTTAGATTTCATTAGCATACTAATAAATCATTTTAAGTAAAATTATAATTTGATCCATTTACAATAATTTATCACAATTTAAACTACAACTTAATCACCAATTATTAAGCGGTCCATTATCTTTTCTTAATGTTATCTTTATTTTCATGGCATAATGGAGTATATGTATTTATTATTATTAGTTACAAATAATGCATAACTGTTTTCACACTTAATTATGTAAAAGTTTGAAATAGAAGATATATATCAAGTTTCTAATTAAATTAATTATTTTATACAGAAAAGAATGAGACATGGCAAGGCATTTCCACAATGATTTTGATTTTTAAATAGATATAAAAAGCAAAGCCCCACACTGACATCCCTATAATAGGTTACAAGCAACTGGGGCACAGGGTTAAGATTAGTTCAAATTTTTTGTGTTCAGAAATATGAAGTAGAACATGATTTACCTAACAATATTATCAATGGAAAATCTTGTCATGATAAGAATTGCTATCATAGCAGTAAACAAGATACGAGCGTAATTTAACCGATAGAACGAGAGCCTATGTTCCATAATGATTGTATAGCGTTTGTATATTTGATACTATTGGCAGCCTGATAATCATGACCAGAAAAACATAAGGCTACGAAAACTATAAATTTATTGTGGTAGAAGTTAACACGGCGCCAAAAATTTAATATTGTAAATCATATTTATAACAAACATTTCATTCTGTTTGTAACACAAAGACAAAAATATTATAAAATTAGGAAGTTAGGGGTATGACAATTTAATGGGTAATATCAGTTCACGATATGTACTTATTTTTGAATTGAATTTAAAAGTATAAAAATACTTACAACTTAGTCACTCCCTTCGTACCCGCTACCTTTACTTTATGTTAGTACCCTGTTGAGCACATTGCATATCTATTGGTGGAAAAAATATTTACAGATAGATCTGTTCACAACTGCTATAACGAGCTACTATAGTCACTTGATAACAAATATATGACACCACCACTGCACTTCGTATTATGGCACGTTATCACAAAAATTTAAAACGATCAAAGGTATTATAATTACTTCGTAACATAGAACTCACGATTAAGAAGATAAATTGAACAGTTCCACTTTTCTATTGACAGTAGAATACTACCTACCAATTTGACGAATAATTTTAAACCGTGTGTATTATAGATTATGTAGTACCACACCACACCACCACAGCCTAGTTATGGAACTACGTAATCACTCCCCTCCACACTTTCAAACACAGATAACTGTAATGGAGCGAAGTACCTAGAGGTTTCATATATTTTGTACAAAACTGTTTATACTATTGTGATGTAACATGTCGAGCATCTATGATGTCGAGTGGGTTAGCTTTGTAATGCGACAACTGTGTCTCCGATTGTTACAGTTAAGATATCAAAAGATTTAATGTGTAAATTGTTTTAACCTTGTAATTGTAATTCTTACTTTAAATAAAAATTATTTATGAAAACATATTAAAAAATATTTTAAACCACTAAATTAATATATTAAATGTGGAAGCACGTAATATTTTGTTGTGTATTTTAAAGTTCCATCTGCAATCTGATAAATATATTTATTACTATAATACTAAAAAAGTGGTGAGCATCGTAACATGCAGGCATAACGATATGCGCACCTTGTCACGACACGCAAATGTATATATGGCCTAATTTAAAATAAATTTGTGAAATATATAGGAAAAAAAAATTATGACTATAATTTAATTCTTCTATTTATATAGATACCCTCTAAATGGTCTGTGGTCAAAATCTATAATGGCTTTTGATTCGTTGGAAAATTGTATAATCCATACAAACATACATTTATTTTTTATTACCGTACTGTGTTTACAAATCTGACGTGTACTTTACGTTGTATTGTAATACATATTCGAGGACTCATTTCAAGAACTAACAAGTAAAATAATACATAAACCGCTACGACTTACGTAGTCATAAATTTACGAAATTATTTGTATAAGGGAAACTTAACAAACAGTACGGATTTATCTCGTTTTCGGTCAGCAATGGCAGAAATCGAAAATATAATAGAACGAAATGAACCAGAAGCTGGAAATGAAGCAAAAAAGATTCCAGAATCCGACCAAAATAGATCGGTCTTATCAGAACGTGAATCATACTGTAATTCGTTGCGAGTGTGGATCCATCAAGCACAATTATACCACAACTTGTCCAACTGCTTTCCATATTATATGATGACGTTTCAGGGCCTCCAGAACAATCACTCTAATGTGCCACTCTTAAACAATAATTACCAGTTTCAGGGACAGCAATTCCCGTTCCAATTACCATTTGTACCACGTCCAGGTGTACCAAATCAACCCCTACAAGAGGCTCATGTAAATCCTGCGGACGGTAAAAATTTCCTGTGCCTGTTTCTTTCTTTAGTAATTCTCATTAAATTGAATGTTACACAATTTCA
Organism: Megathymus violae; assembly: GCA_003671415.1. Taxonomy (NCBI): domain Eukaryota; kingdom Metazoa; phylum Arthropoda; class Insecta; order Lepidoptera; family Hesperiidae; genus Megathymus; species Megathymus violae. Next base: position 1,830,097 of record PDGT01000044.1, read on the forward strand.
ACACTCTTACTGCATGCCATGTTGAAATTGTCTAACAATAATGGTTAAGGTTCTCCAAATATAACTATGAAACAAGTAATAAGGAATATATAGTATTAGGTGATATGTACTGCTTATAGTAAAAATCCTTATCTTTATTTTCATTACAGTGATAAACCGACATGGTGGATATGAATATGTCATACCTCCTCTTCACAAAAGAGTAATAGCCGAGCTAATAGATTTTGTGCTTCTCTTCATCTTGAAACTCTTCATTACACTTGTTGCTGTTGATGTATTTGATCTTATGTAAGTAATATTGTAGAAAACTCCTATTTAGTTTCAGTATTGTTGATTATTGTTGTTTTAAAGATGTGTGGCTGAGGCTGTGGTGGACATAGTTTTTTTTTACAGAAAATTAATATAGATCATTGAGCAATTATAACATGATAAGTGTAGAAATGTAATTTGTTTGAAATACTTAAGCTAGTGATAATTTGTAATACAAATATAATTTGAAAAAATAGAGGTGCCTATAAGATTTGAACTCATGTCCCCCAGCCAGGACATCAATGTTCAAACCACTGTTTGTGCAAAATAAAAAAAGAAAGAGTTTGTTTTTTGATTAAAAAATATAAAACATATCTTCATTTTTGATCAGAACTTGCCTTTTTTTTTCAAAAATAGCATCTGTGCAAATAATATAACTGTGACAATTGCAAATGAAATACAATAAAATAGTGTTGGTATGGCAACCACAATAGTTATTGTAAATCAGATATTATAGTCCTGATTTCAAGGTACATACTGACTGAGGATTTGGAATTCAAAATCATTGTTAAGAGCAAGATTCTGTTGGATTCAAAAATGTTTAATATTAATATATATGTGTTCAAGAATAATTACATCTATTTTTTTTTAACCAAACAAAATTTGTAACTATAGGAATGTATAGCAAAAGTATCTTGATAATATATATTTTGCATGTATTGTTTTAAAATATTTTGAAAAGAATAACAATATTTTTTTCCATTTCAAATTGTACACCAAAAATACATTTTGTATTTGATTTCTTCTGATACATCATTTAGTACACCTTGAGTTTGTTTTAGATAGTATGTAATATCTGAATCAAATAAACAAAATGTCCATATCTGGCTGACCATATTCAATTAGAACCATGATTTTATTAGATGTTGTTGTAATTAATAATCATCAATATGGTATGTTATTTATACTAATAAATAAAATTGGAGTGTCTGTTTGTAATATTAAAATAACCGCTTTTTACTACATGCATATGAATGTATATATGGTACATATACCAAAAGAACATTTTTTACAATTTTTGTCTGTCTGTCTGTTTGTTCCGGCTAATCTTTGAAATGGCTGGACTGATTTTGACGGGACAGGCAGTGATTTGACACTGACTGATTTTGACACTGGCAGGTAGCTGATGTAATAAAGAGTAACATAGGCTACTCTTATTTCTACTAAATAACTTTTTTGTTAATTCCACGTGGACTAAGTCGCAGGCACAGCTAGTATATTATAAAACAAAAACATGTGTGATACATCTACACTGTAGTTGTCGTTTATTCCTTTTTTTTTTGATATAGAACTTAACTGTCCAATTATTAACTTTCAGTGACATCAGTAAGTTTGACCTTCACAAATTGAGTGAAAACTATGAAGACTACAAATATGCCATTGACCTCACTACGGAAATCTTGTACTTTGAACTTATGTTCAGGCTCTTTGTGTGCATTTTTGAGGTAATATTAATATTTATATTTATGGAGTAATTTGCCATTGAGGTAAAGCTATTATTATGGTTTTCAAAGAATTTCCCCATATGATGTGGATGTGGAATTTGCTTAAGTTGATTCCTACTATTAAAGAAACCTAATTATTTTTTGTTTTCTACTACTAACTCGGCCTTGTAAAGTTAAAAATACCTATGATACACTTTTATACTCATCAAAGTACTGTTATTAATTTTAATCACACAAATCTGTTAAGCTATATTAAAAACAAAGCATACCTATATTACAATAAAAACAAATATTAATGTTCAAATTTAGTCGTGGCACAGTTTTATTATTCATATGGATTGTATTGCTTGCACTTGTATTACGATATCGCACCCTTAGAATGAGAGGGACTTAACTCAAAAATTGTAATTTATGGGAAATGACGAAGAAAGTATTCAAAAATGTATAGTCTTGAGTAAAGAGTGTGATGTATGAGATTTTCCCTTTTTCCCTTTCTCACTCATAATTCGGGCTCTTTTTCACCATGGGGTTTTAGAGTAGGCTTTTTTATGTAAATTTATAGTAAAATCTGGAATTTCAGAAATTTTGAGTTAAGTCACTTTCATTCTAAAGGTGCGTATGTCCTCGGCTCACAAACAGAAGTTTTTTCACGTAATGCATCTTTTTGATCTTTGTCGATCATCCGACTTTGAGAGATCTGCGTAGTTCGGTATCGGTACCGTAGGATGTGATATCATTAAACAGATCGTACGTAATTGATTTAATGTAGCAATAATTCCGACCTTACCGATGAATATACTGTATGGATTGGATGTCGAACAGATCGAAGAGCATCCTTTACGGCTCATCTGTTGGTATCAGAAGACCCGTAAATTGATTTTAACAATAAAGTGACTATAAATTATTGAAAAGTAAAAATAATATTATCTCAGCAGGCTTACTCTCGAATAAATCGATTATTTTGTTAAATTAAAATAGTAATTTTAAATGAAGTCGTTTTTTAAACTGTACTAAATATGGACAATTTGGAAAATTATTAGTTTTTGTATACACACAAAACGTAGCGTAAAATAAATCCAGATTTTTTTTGAAGTATTTGTATGTTTCAGGCTTTTTGCTTAAGCGTCAGTTTCTTCAGAACTCCAGGGGCTACTCCAGGCAAATCGTTAATGGGTTTGCGGGTGGTCACCGCCACTGCTGTTGTACAAGTTGAAGGTCGACCTAAAGAGACCGTGCTTCTGTACCCAGGCACACCTCTCACTTTTGGTACTTCCTTAATAAGATCTATCATAAAAAATTTACTAATTTCACTGTTGTTTCCCATATGCATTATCTTTTTTGTATTCCGATTTAATCGTACTGGTTATGATTTGCTGTGTGGTGTTATAGTTGTTGAAGAAAACATGTATCCACCCAGAAGGCATGCACCTTGAATTATCATCACATATTTTTTTCATAGAAATGTAGCATATATAATGTGTGACTGCTCTAGAAGGACCAACATCATATGTTTAGTTTTGTTGATAACACAACAGCACTTCAAGAAACCAGATGGCATAAAAAAAGGTACCATAATAAGCTCTTACCATCATTATGACAATACAATTGTTTTAAATTATAAACTTTCAATGCAATGAATTTTAAATTTAAAAGCAGTAAAGGTAGATAAGTATATTTAATTCAGAAACTACACCACAGTACACTTGTAACATTACTTTTTTATATTTTGGGCTTTAATTAATACCCTGATCAGTGTATAAACATTTGTATAGATACAGTAACTAATATAATCATGCATAGAGCTAGGTAACATGGATATGTGATATAAGTGAGAAATATCAATTGACTAGTTAATTTATTTTGAGTAAATTATTTATTATTCCTATATATTGTAAGATAGATATATTATTGTAAACCACGGAATAATCATTTCTGTGTGCTTGTTTGAATTGAATCCTTTATGTTTTATTATCAAAATGTTTTTTTGGATATAGAGATTTAATGTTGGTTTCAAGTTATGTGTAGCTATGTACAATATGTTACATAAATGACATGAAAGGAAAGAAAAGTCTGTCACCAAAGACCGAGAAGTTTTAATCTATGTTATCACCAACATTTTGCAATGAATTCACAATGAACGGGCCAAAAGATTGATATCTCCATGAAATGTTAAACTTGTATACTTATTATAAAATAAATGGTTTAAACCAAATTTGTGGTGTGGTAAACATGAACATTACACAGTTTTATAAATCTAGTTAGACTTTCCAAATTTATGAAGTAACTAAAATTCTAGTTGTAATATAAAAAAATATTTTACAGTTATTTCAATTGTGAAAGTCATGCCTAAGTTGCAATTTATGAGCATATGATTTATGTAATAAATGGTGAGCTTTAATTTTGTACATTTTATTATCATAACCGCTTTTAAAGTAATAAATAGTGTAAAACAAATCTACGCGAGTCTTGCGTTGGTAGTAGGTTTGGACAGGTATGTTATAATCATGAATAATTATATTTTGTACTATAGCTATACTATTTTACAAACTAAATGCTATATCTTGCCTCCTGAGGTATACCATATAACCACTATTATAACGAAAATAAAATTCTAGTTAATACCGTCTATGTAACTAATATTGTATTGAGAGAAAGATTAAAACACTAAATGACTTTTTCCAGTTTCATGTAAAACTTAAAAGTTAGTCTGTGAACTCGCAACGGAATCGTTCGTAAATTAGAGCATAATTTTATTGCAAAAACGTCTTGTGAATTTTTGATAAATTAAACTTTTTCAATACCGATATAAAATCAATACCTTGTTCTATTTGGGAATTATTGAGTGAGGATATGCGCATGACCATGATTAGATTCAATAAAGAAAACATTAAGAAGCATGCTGTACAAAACTGAACTTCTCTCAAAAGCGCACAACAATAAAACGATATGATCAATTTTAGTATTCAAGTACAAAGAGATAGTTTATGATTTGAGTATTGATGAGAGCAGTATCATGTCCGAGTTACTACACAATTTGCTTCCTTTAACCTGATTAATCTTTTAATCCATACTAATATACGATAATATATAAGTAACCGTTGTTATTTATGTACCCATGGTTTTATTTGTTTTCTCATGTAACCGAATGGAATTAAGGCGTGTCATGAGTTCATGACAGGCCCCAACACATTAATATATTGATATTATATTTTAATAGCTTCAAATTGTTGGTTTCGGTACTTCTTTTTTTGTTGACGAGGGGGAAACCTTCAAAAGCTGCCCTGGGAGCGACGACGGGTTATATGGGATTCTTATCGCACTAAAACCCCCCGGTGGCCTTCCTCGGCGCTATAATAGGACTCTGGGATCTCCAACGGAACAGAACTGGAGTCCTATGAGCGCGTGCCCCACCGGGTTCTGCTCGGGATGAGCTTACGTTCATCATCCCTCACCTTCTGCTGTTTAAGCCGGTACCTATGCGGCCATGCATACTGGCGTCCTTCGTGGGGTCATTGGCTGGACGATTCGGGCTCCCACCCTAGCCGCCCACGGCCCCATAAGCCCCCTTTTAGTCGCCTCTTACGACGGATAGGGGATACCGTAGCCCTATTCTGGTCCCGGGCTACAGGGACGAAAGGGACAACTTTTTTTTACGCTGGGAAATGCATTTACGCATCCCGACGCGGGGAGGCGGCGGGTATGTGGGACTCGCTGGCACCCCACAACGTGCCAGATTACCCACTAAATGAGCGTATTTTAGTAGTACAAAAATGCGTATTTGGGATTTACCGAAAACAGAACGTTGCTGCGGTGGCGTTAGTACGTAAGTACCTTGGTTTCTAGCGAAGGCAATGTATCAAAATTAATGCATTAAATGTAAAACATACTTCGGTACTCAAACTTTATAATGTGGTACTGGTAAAGCGGTATAGGTAAATAGGGTCCGATTTTCTTAACCGTTATGTTAATGTCATTATGATTTAAAAGGATTACTACTTTTTTAATGTTTTTTGCTACAAGTCACCGAGTATTTGAGGTAGCCCATCAAGTTTCACTACAGAAAAGCACGTTGAAAGGGAGGTCATGGACACATTTTTATTGTACTTTTTGACTTAACTTTTTAATTAGTTACACAGAAAAAGTTTTGAAATCTTTATCATAATTGTAGATTTTAGTTTGAAGAAATGTTAAAAGGAACGCCAAAGGAGGAAATTGACTATACATAGAGGTATAATTGGCTAAGCGCGGGTTTGGTTTGATTTTGATTAAGATGTAAATTGGAATTCCTAAATAGGGTTGTCAAAAACCACAAACGTAAATTAAGAAGTAAATTTAATATCATTTACCTATTCTATGAGTAATGTAATTTATATTTTGATATAAAATGTTAAATTTCTTCTTTAACAGTCACTCAAATAAATATTATTTTACATAGATTTTTAATGCGATATTTTTCTTAATATATTGCTTTACCTACAATAAAAATATTTCTGTGGTTAGATAGTGACAGTCCTTATAAAAATTCTGTAACCTCCCTCTCGAACTTATTTAACTAATAGGAATTTCTTAAAATTTGACAATAATTTGAGAACCTAAAGCTACTTAATGTCTAAAACAGCTTACCACACATTTTTAACTTTACCTTAATATCCTATAAGGTAAGGAAGAAGGTTGAAATTTCAAGTGAAAATTGGACCTATTTACCCCATCTTACGTATATTTAATTTTAGGACGCGTTCAATTTAGAGCGTATAATTCCACAGAGTACATTTTAATTTTCACATTTAAAAAAATCGTAATATTGTACATTATCGCAAGTAAATATAAAATGATAACCGTTTAAGAATTTATAGTTTGGAGTTATTGAAATATAAATATGTTTTAAATAATACAAAATAAAGTTAATTTGCTGAGTTGGCGTAACTCGTAGCGCCGTCAGTCTGCCGTAACGTGGCGGCGCTGCGCTCGTGTGTCGCAGGAGTGGCCCGTACTGTCATTGTTCATGTAGTTTTCTGTGATAAGAATTACTGTGAAATTATAGTTTAGCGTAATAAGTAATTTATAAACGTTCACAATGTCTGCATCTGGTGAATTCGGTAACCCTTTACGCAAGTTCAAGCTCGTTTTTCTCGGAGAACAGAGCGGTAAGTGGCAAGGGAATTTTTGCTAGGTCGTACATTTTTAATAGATAATTTTTGAATTTACGATATGTAGGTAGGCTTTAGCCTAGCCCTGACTAAATTACTGATATGTTCGTTGTTGAGAGCTTACACGATAGTTATTTATTTCTGATAGTAACGACATTTCGTTAAAAGCGATGTAGGTTACTCTTGAGAATCCTCGGCTGCCAGTTGCCTTAGCGTATTCCCACGTAGAGATTGCCGTTATTTTTTGCCTTGTCTGATAGTACAACGATCAATTACCGGTTGATCTGTCGAAGGTGTTCTGATACGCATTCTTTGTTTGCAGTGGGAAAGACTTCGCTCATCACAAGGTTCATGTACGACAGTTTCGACAATACTTACCAGGTGAGTCATACCATATTTGCTTTTGGTATACTTCTGCTGAATCAGAACCTTCAGATGAAGGTTACCCAAAGAGTAGCTAATATATTAATTGTGTATTTTTTGTCTCATGATACTTTGTTCATGTTTTTCAAAGACTTGTCATATGTTACTGTATAAAATACTTTAGTTTAGTTTATCGATAGACAAAATTACAAAATAAGCACTTAAAATTGCAAATCTTTCCTTTTCTAATTAGAATAGTATTTACTAACAATCATTCATTAAAAATGTAGGTGACCTATGGTCTTATAACTTTTTATCTGAAAGATGATTACACTAAAAGGGGAGTCTGAAAGTGGCAGTGAGAGGATTGTGTTTTAGATTTTTAAATAAATAATATGCACAGTGAAAGGTTATGTATATCGACCTAAATTATGAATGTAGTTACATTTATATAATGTAGTTAAAATATACTTATATTCATTATGATACGGTTTTTAAATACTACATAAGTTAATAATAATATACATAAATAAAATGGTAGATACATTCTTAGATTAAACATGAATTTTATATGGTTCTTAGACATGTTGAGGTATATATCATAAACATGTTTAGATTCAGTGAAGGTTTAACAAATAAGTGTCAATCTATCAGTATAGTAAACATGAAATGAAGAAAATTTTGAAAAGATTGTCATTCTATTTAAAAGTGCTTTGATCGGACTTACTAATCCCCATGAATCTAATGATTTCCATTACAGAAAATATATAAGTGAGGGTAGGATACATTCTACTTTGGTTTGAAAACTTTTTTATATCATTCTCAGCTCTTAATTACAATCTATGATTGTTCTGGTTTGTGGCTCAGGTCAACTTTCAGAATGAAAGAAATTAAAGCCTTAGTTCAAAGTTGCTGGATTGTCTTTACGCCTTTGAGAGAAGAAAGAGAGGACTGTCAGATTTAATATCGAAAATAGAAATGAAATATATAGCAAAAAACGGACTACCATTACAATTTATGCATATATATAACATATTGACCAATTTAATTTTATATTTTATTATGTTAAATTTATAATATTTATTTATGCATTGTGATTTAACTAGTGCTGTTTGTTACATAGGCAACAATTGGAATTGATTTCCTGTCAAAGACAATGTACTTGGAGGATCGCACAGTGCGACTGCAGCTCTGGGACACAGCAGGACAAGAACGGTTCCGTTCACTCATACCCTCATATATCAGAGACTCCACAGTTGCTGTTGTCGTCTATGATATTACCAGTGAGTATCATACTACTTATGTTTACTGATTTTTATAGGGCCAGCACAGCATATTGTGATTAAGATTAAATTGTGTTACATGTAAATGCTACAGGTATCCTTATTTTCCCTTTAATTTTGGTAAATACAGAAGATGTAGAAAATAAATAACTTGGAAAATCTGAAACTCATATGGTGACAAGATTCACTACTTTCATCATCAGAAGCTCCGTGTACTGATCTTATCTATACATTTAGACTGCATAGTTTTGATTGTATGATTGTTTGATAAAAGCCAGAATACATCAAATTTAAATTGGCAAAGCCTGATATCAGTGTGCGTGTGCATTTCTTGAAATCTTAAATTCAAGGAAAAGGTCTTGTTTCCATATCATACATTAAAGAAACAACTTTATAGCAAGATTAAAATTACGTAGCGCTAAACATATTACTATCTAAATTGTTTAATTTCCTTTGTAACTGTGTTTGTCAAACTTATTTCACTCACTGCCCCCTTAAATAACTAAAAACTTCTAGACCCTTTAAACTTTTTAAGTTGGATACACATTGTGGAATTGTGGTCATTAACGCAAATAAAAAAAAATACTAATCTATTTAAAATTTGGATTAGCTTATTGGAACAAAAGCATATACAAACAGAAATAACCTATGAGACCATTAAAACAGAGAATACATGGAGGCATTATTTCCCAATTTAAAAATGACTTTTGTAACACATGTAAAATAATTTGCTATTAATGCTGGCTAATATAATATTGAACTCTGTGACAACATAGTCTTGTTTTTTCAGTAATTATGGAATTATATGGAATATCATAAGAATTTCTAATTTGTTTGGTGTAGAAACTGAAGTGACTGAAAATTATGACTGTATAAAGTTCATTGAAGTTTAAATGTTAATGGTGACATTTTCTTTACTGACATTACACAAGTACTTTAGCAAGGTTCATTAATCTAATAAATTTATTTGAATAATCTCTGACAATGAGTTTTTATTTTCTAGAAGTGAGGCCACTGGCTACCTGATGGTGAACAGTCACTGCAGTCTGTGGGTTTTGTTAACACATTGTTAGTCATTGGAATTTTAGTTCCTTTTCATATTTGAAGTTCGAACACAGCATTGTAGCTAATATTGTTTGACTAGATGTAATATTTATAAAAATGACTTATTGAACTGTACAATTAATACGATAATAATATTGATACATAATTATGTATCAGTCAATGTGGAAAGCCTCTGTGTAGGAGCCTGTAGGCCTCTGTGTGTGTGACTGTTAACGGAATGCGTCATTCATAAGCGTGCGATTTAATTGGAAAGGAATGGCCGACGCGACCTACACCGGTGCTGTTACCACCAATGGTTACATAACGCAGTAAGTGCCATTTCAATATCAGCCTCTCCGAATGTGTCATTTGGTTCTTAGACTGGATAAGTCATTTCTAAAGATCTCATACACAAATTTGACGTATTATATAGACAGCTATCTCAGCTGTCCAAACGTTTTAACGTACGAAGAAAACTAATTTTCGTTATTGACAGTTAAGTTGTCGATGTGTTTCGTTAAACTCTCGACAATCAATACAACTTATTAGGCGATTCAAACTAGCGTACAGCACATGTGTGTAAAGTTAAAGATAATTTATAACAACACTTGAGCTGTGGTGGTGCGACTTAAGAAATATCAGTTTAAAGGTGTTCTTATAATTTGTTGTTTATTCTGATATCTTTCTGCGCAACGCTTCTGTACCGATTTTAGTAGGTTAAAAATCTTATTAATCAACTTAAAATACTGCAATGTCAAGATATAGGGGATAGTCTCCGAGTTACAGCTTGATTTGTACATCGCTGCATCATACTCGTACTACATCATAATATGTATGATCTCAATCGGTCAAGTCGTTTTAAAATTACCCGATCATGAACAGACGCAAAAATAATTATGTAATTATAAAGATTTTTAGGTAATGTTAAGCGATACTGTAAAATCTTTCACTCTCTTACAATTTGTCAGCAATCGACGCTTCAAAGTGATGTCTCATAATCATTATTCACATAGGCGTCGATACATGAAAATGGAAAAGTTTAGCTTTTATAGGCGTAACGGTACTGTATAAGTGTTGTCAAAGAAATTTCTATTAAACTGTAAATCTTCAATATCGACATTAATACTAGATTCTTTCTCAGTGGTTTCTTTTTGTGTCTGCAGTCTCGCGCACCGAACGCTATCTTTGAGTCAGCGAATCGGATAACTTTCGATTGCGTTCCGTATGAAAGTTTGACAGAATTCAGCATAAGAAATCTAGTAATGGCTGCGTCGAATTATTTTACTGTGCGGGTAAAATTTAGTTTCCTGCGATTCATTTAGTGCATCGATAGGTCACAGTTAAATTTTTTTAATGAATATAAAGATCTCAATTCAGAGGAATCGATATCACGACAAAATAATGATGAAGGAATAATATCACTATTAATATTGATTGCCATATTGAAGATAAATATTTATATTATTTTACTCTAATCGCCTTACATAACGCCAGTACCAATAACTGGAAAGTCTTAGGTATTTAATAAAATGATTATGTATTTAATTTGATTAAAATTAATAAAAAATGAATATGAATAGGGATTGCATATATTGGTCAATTGATTAATCAGTGATAATGTAATGTTTGAACGTCGACCTTCCGCACGATGGCCCGGGATCGAGTCCTGGACGTATGTGAATTTTTTCAAAGTTATGTGCGTATTATAAATTAATCATCGTCCGCTTTGGTGAAAGAAAATATCATTATTAAACTTACAAAACAGAGTTCTTAATAATTTTCTCAAAACTTATCAAGTGTGACAGTGAACTTGGTTTTACCTTTCGTTGTGGTTAGAGATCCTAGGCCAATAGTGGGCCAGTTATGTTTGGAATACCGAGTCAATTGTTGTATGTGGTCAGATTCGTAATTATTTCATAAAACACTATTGTTAATTTAAAGGATATTAAAAATACTCATATCATAGTATTAAGACTTTACTGGCTAGCATAACGGTCCCGGCATTATACGGATTAGTTTTCTTTTTGCCAAAGTATTTTTTATCACGATATTTTTTTTAATAACTTGTAGGTTTAATACAGAAAGGGTAGTTTTGTCCGACAGTGTGATAGGATGAAATATAATTTGTCAATTACAGCCAGACTCGCAATATATTAACAATTTTTAGTTGAATCTAGGCGACGGTCCATATTCAGTACATTTCCATATAGGATTTTGACAATGTAGTCAGCTTACTGACAATTTCAATGTTAATAAATGCAAATTATTCATATTAAGATAGGTTGCAGAATAATGTCTGCGTTATTATCTAATATTACAGTAATATATGTAGTTGATGAGTAAGGTTTGCTCGAATGAGTGAGATCGTTCCATACTTAATATTCCTGGCCCTTAGAAGGGAGGTGGACGGACTGCATCAGTTCGGTTTGGCGGGTGGAGTGGAAGGATCATAGATAAAAATGTTACGTAACTCCTCTCTACTGGCAGCCGCGGTCATTGTTGCTCATTGAACCGGTATATAAAGGTTGACGAACTGTCAATTGTGTGAATTGAGATTTAACTAAAAATGTGAATATCTCCCGTCGCAGGTTAGATAGATCTACCGTGATAAGTCCTTTTGTATAGCGTGGGTACGTTTCCATAGGGTCACCGTATTGCCGTGCCGTTTTATGTTTTTTTTTTAAAAATACTGCTGTTTGTATCACAACGATCGCCGCTTCTCGTCGACGAGAATATAAATCGCCGCGTATTGATTTGTTTTTTAAGTAATTTTAAATAAGTTTTTCATACTTGCGAAACTATCGTCAACTTGTATTTTCATTAACGTTATATCTGTAAGTTAAATGACATCACATTGCTATTTTGTAAGGTGTAGTCATACTTGAGATATTTTTATGACTCATGTAAGCGTAACGTATTCGTAGTATCTTATGTATTGGTGGAAATCCTTGTTGTGGTATAAATTAAGTACGAGCATCTTAGTTAAGATTAAAATACTGAGCCTCCATGTCGAAGCGATATGAATGAGTGAACATTCCACGGTTGATCTTAGTTTTCCCCGATTGTATCGTGTATAAAACTTACGATGATTTACAATACAAAATTATTTTAGATATCTACAACCAAATTAAAAAATATCACATTCATTTGAAGTCACACAGGACTATTTTAAGTCGACCACAAATTTGTTTCCAGAAGAGATGGGACACCGAAGATTTGTTTGTAACACTAGTAATTTGTAGCCGACATCCGCGACTGCTAATTTTGTTGTCAAGTTTAAACCGCATCATGCATTTTACATCTCAGGCTGACTGTTATTACTACGGCGCTGTAAGCCCAGCAATCGATCGCCTCCAGGGCCAATTTTCCGTGGAAATGAACTTCTGACGTTTGATGATCATACCTTCGAGAATTTCAGATTGTTCAACTTCGAGCAAATCATATGAGCCAATTGAAGCTGTTTGTTGTTAAAGTCTAACTATTAAAGTCTAACTACTAAAGATAACTCATTATAATTTTGGAAGTATAGAAAGAAAAGGAATTGACGGTAGTAAGCTTTAATGAACACAGTTCATCCTGTCATAGGTTAACCATGCAGCAATTAGAGCAGCTAAAATATTCATAGTTAATGTTAAAACAATTTTATACGCGCTTGCTGAACAAAGTCCTCGGTTATTGGTGACAATCGATTGTTACAACAATATAAATAAAAAACCTTTTATGATTGTTATTACGCAAGAAAATATGAAAGGTTAGTTGGAATGCACGTTGCAGCCGAGTAATGTCTCTCGGCCATCGAAACGGGGAAATATAATGATTACAGCACATTGCAGCCGGCAGCCGGTTGCATGAGGCACTGAAACGCTGAAAGTGTGTCGCTGACCTCGGCCTGTCGATGCGTCGACTGCGCCGAGGGTTGCACCGAGCGCCCGGTGCGCGCATCCGGATTTAATCGTTGCATTCAAAACATTATATATTTTACCCCCACTCTGTAGTGGCTGATGAGTGCACTCGATTAGAATTTTTTTTGTTATAGATTTAAGACGTGCAGGCCTAAAAACAATTTTTGGATATAAATTTAAACCGATTATTACAGTACCTAATTAACAAACTGTAACTAACACTATCATAGAATACTAAAAAACTACTCCTTCTAATACGGTCACGTATCTTCCCCTGTCAAACGTGGTATAGAAGAAATACGTCAGAAAATCGGGTCTTATGAAACCACTGCATTGGCAACAGCTGAGCAGCTGTGCGACATGTGGTCGTAGGTAAGAAAATGAATTATTCTCTAGGTGTACTTGTAAGAACTTAATGAATCTGCCGAATGAAATCTGTATCTGTCGAGTCGAAGCAAGTACCAGTTAGAAGGTTATATCTTTTATAACTGTGTGAATATAAAATATTCTCTGTCAGTTGGCGAGTTATTGGAATAGGTCGTTTATTTCGAACCACTAATAATACTATTACTTAATATAATATTAATATTTGCTCACTCGGTACGATGCGTTCACCAGAGGTCTTGGAGTCTCCATATGTTCCGGATGGTTATTTAGGGGTTTTTAGTGTGTAGCGAAGGCGGATTCTCTTATCGTGGCGCCGGGTGTCATTTTAAAGATAAAAAAATTATCACTACTATGGTATATTATGTGGTGTGTGTGTGTTATATTCGTTTTGCTAAATAAACGCTCCATACAAACGCCGCTGTTATAATCTCAACTTTATCTTAACAAAATAAGGGTTCGACTCTAGCTTTGCCGATGTTGACAAACAAAGGTGGTTTAATTTGTGCCGGATTGACCTTCAGCGACCCCAATGTAAATATTTGGCTCATCCCCCTAGCACATTGAGTTCGTCTTATTGGCACTAAACCTTAGTTATAAGGCAAATGCTATTTCGCTGGACTTTTCCTAACTTATGGGAATAGTTCTTTTTATACAATAGCAACGGTCCGTCCCAATATCGTTCTATATACAATACATAACCTATGATTATCTGGAATAATGTCTGTTAAATGGTAATAGACTTTTGTCAAATAGGTGCCGTGGTTCCAGAGATTACCTTCCAAATAATTATGCACAGACTTCCAAAATTAGTACTCTCCCTTTATAATATTAGTATTTAAAATTTTCATCGCTATCTCGCTAAAGTAAAGTAACTATATCCTGAGCAGACGGTGAGGTTCCATCCATTAGCCTTAGAGTTTTACTGTTTGACATATTCCTCTCTTAACTCGGGCTCAGCGATCGTTCCTGAGCGGATACCTATTGTCTTTTATAGGTTATCAACTGCGGTTGGGGGTGCGTGGCCAACCTATTGCCTGATTAGTCGCTTAGTTCTGCAAGCTACGAGTATGTAGTGATAAATCTTATTCGTCTATGGATTACGGATTTGATGACGTAAGTCAAAACGTGGTCATTAACCACTTGTGCCATTATTTAATTCGTATTGCAATAACTTCAGCTCTCGCTCGTCATTCTTGAGCGCTATCCCCGTCATTTAAAGTTTTATTCTTTAATTCGATTCCACCAAATCAATATCAACTCTACAGCCCTTTGATGAACATATCCTCTTTCAGGCAATTCATCGATCATTAGTTTTTTTCGCTTCAGATTATATTATAAATTGTAAAAACGAAACTCATTTATTTGGTACTTTCTTTACGTAATGAAAGGAGCAACCGAGAGTAAAGAAAATACTTTAGTTCAATCTGTTATAGAGAGTATAATTTAATGTTCTAAAGAGGCTTCTGTACATTCAGTCTGGTTTTATTTGACAAACAATATGAATTCGTTATCTTTTTACGAGTATTTAGTGCGTCTGGACGAACCGCTGAACCCTCTTGGCACAATGCCGGCTGCTGTAGCTGTGGGCGTTGACGTCAAAGCAAATTCAAATTCATTTAATCATATAGGTATTTAGTAAATACACTTATGAACGTCATTTTTTGCTTCTACCACCGTTTCGAAAAGGTGCTTTAACAATGAGGAGAAGAAACGGCGAAAGAAACTCCTCAGCACATCTTTTAAACAACATATGGTAATTACAAAAGTTTAGTTAAACCTGTGCGGAACTGGTTTCGACACTAATTTAGTCCAGGTATCCTTGTCATTCATGTCAAAGACTATATAACTTTCAGTATTCTCTCATCTTTATCGAATTAATATTGCTCTTAAATTTATCGAAATGAAATAAAATACAAGGAGGTTAAATGCAATCCATATTATAATAAAAGCAATACTAGCGGTTTAATATAAATTTTCATATTTTGAATATGTTATTACGTAATATTAAGTTAGGATATTTAAATAATTGTTCTTATTACACAGGATGTTATTTTTAACTAGTATTTTAGACGAAAATAAAGTATTTCTTTAAAAATTTAAAGCAATTAAATAAACATAACTTTTAAGTGCGTGCGACAATCATCTTTATAGCAAGGTGATAAAGACGATAAAGCGACAACTGTTTAATTATACACAACTTTCATCGGTTTAAATAAATGTAACACGATATACAGTACGTGTTACAAATATTTGCATCATTTTAATAAATCCAATAAAATACACATGGCTATGAAATATAAATTGAATTACTAAAAATGTTTCGGAATTGAAATATGATTATCTAACGTTGTAAGGGCGAACACGAGCAGTATAATTTGGGAGCTTTTCTTTATATTTCCTACAGCCGTAAAAACGGTTCGTGGCGTCGCTTCAGATGCTTTTACTTGGATACACAGTAAAGAGATTTAGGGTCTTATCTCTGGAATTTATGAAATTTAATTTCATTACGACGTTATTTGAAGTTTTCTAAATTTAGCCTTCATTTTCCCAAATCTTATTGTCAAGGCAAGGAGGATTCGTACAGCAGAAATACTTAATGAAGAAGTTACTTTGCTAACAAAACTCATTTGTAGTTACGGTTGCATGTATTGAAGTAGACTGACATACCATAGCTTTTTTAGTAAATTGTGTAAACTCATAAGCTTTAAACACATAAAGAGAGATAGAGAGAAGGAGAGAGCTACGGCAGACGACGGCTCGTTTGATTGTCCCAACCGTCCGCTTCATAATACGATCGATCCAGCGTTCAGGGAACCAGGAATCTTGTAAGAACACTTTAATTGATTTTGTTCGTATCTGAAATCACACAGGTGCCTTGCAACAGAACTAAGACCGAAATGCATGCTAAAGTCTGTAAGACCTACAGACTTGGTCACCTGATACTGTCACATATCATTATATCAGTACATATTGACATATTGACGTTGCGGCATGGCTTTCAGATGCGAACTCATTCCACCAGACGTCGAAGTGGATCGACGACGTGCGTACGGAACGCGGCTCGGACGTGATCATCATGTTGGTGGGCAACAAGACGGACCTGTCGGACAAGCGGCAGGTGTCCACCGAGGACGGCGACCGCAAGGCCAAGGAGCTCAACGTTATGTTCATCGAGACCAGCGCGAAGGCCGGCTACAATGTTAAACAGGTGAGTGCCTAAAGAAGAAAAATGACCACTGCACAACTTGTCCACACCGACGCTGACAGCTGACGCCATCAGCCGAACAGTCGAATTTACTGTTTCTGCTTTATTGTTAATACTCGTACCTTTCATGTTGTTTGTGTATAATTGTCACAGATCCATTACAGTTGGTAATCGAGCAGTTCCTATTGACCGTTTCACAGCACCAGTTGGGTAGGTAGATTGTATTGATCCAATAACGTTGGTCCTGTTTCCTAAATGACTGAATGTCTAAACGGTGTTGGATTTTTTCCACATCAATGGCGATGGAACCCTAAATTCTCACATTGTGCTATTTGAGCGCGCGTGGAAAATTGGGAACATCTAACGCGCCTCCGCAAGGTGTAATAGAATTTTAGAGGACCGGTGACATCACAGTGTACATAATTTCGATTTCTTTATAGGAGTGACCAGGATATTATTAACTTCCTTATGCCGTCCGTGGCGGCCTAGAATACTTCCTCCAGTCCCATGCTAGCCGTACAGAGTATTGTAAAAGGCGACAGAAGCTGGCCTGCTTGGTTGTTAAGGCTTAGCGTAGGGATTATATGTATAATCAGTATTATTATTAAGTCATTATTATTATTACTGGTATTTTTGTCGTGTAGCCTGCCTGGCTAACTACCAGTCTTCAGCTTGAGTCAGCCGCCAAACGACTCGTGTCCCGGTAGAGGGCTTGAGAGCCAGTACTTTCTTTCTTACTTTCTTCTCATTTTCTGGCCGACAACGCATCAGTGATATCTTTGACCTTGCTGATGTCCATAGGCGACGTTGACCACTTACCATCAGGTGGCTCGTCCGTTCGTTTATCGGCTAATAACATAAAATAAAACATCGAAATTTAAGATGCCTTAGTCCTTGTAAGAAATACGAGTTAATTATATAATGTGTTCTTTCAAACTTAATCCGTAATCTGTATATTTTGAAGATTTGATATTACAATGTTTATTACTGCGCAGTCATGACTGGAAGATAAAACAGTGAACTCATCAAATAATTTAATTGCAATAGGTACTGTTTGTTTTATTCGGTACTTATTGCGGCTTCAAAGTTGCAATTATTGTATTGTTGAAGTGTGTCGTGTGACATAAAAATATTATGTTTTTTTTTTATTCAATTTGCTGACTGTACAATGTGTGAACTTTTCAGTTGTTCCGACGAGTGGCGGCGGCGTTGCCCGGCATGGACTCGGCGGAGAGCAAGCCACCCGAAGACAGTATCCTTTACCTAATGATATTTCTTTCATTGCAACGTTTACAATTGAAATTTTCTAATAAACTCCACGTGTCGTTGTCAACACGTAACACATTCATTACTACATTCCACACTCGTCATCACACGCACCACTCACAGTGTGATTTTATATATAAAAATTTTGTTTGTGTCGACGTGTGTCGTAACGCTAAGTCGGCGGTATGTTAATGTGGGTGAAGATCATCGGTGGGCCCCGTATCAATGGTCATAGTGTGCGTAATACATATCCGCCATCATTATACATTAGCCTGTGTGAGATTAGCGAACGATTATAAGAAATCAATCGTACCGGATTGTTTATTTTTAATTGCATCGTTCATCGCCTGGAATCCGCGCCAACCGCTGGTCTACTGAACAAACTACTCGTTAATCTACTACAAAGCTTCAATTGGTTACACTTAAATTTATGTAAACGGATGGTTCTCGGTCTCGTTTCGTACTAACAAAAGTAATTTATGCATATTCTATCCACTGATGTTTATCACAGTGGATATAAAAACGCCGCTAACGTTATCTTTGTAATTCATACAAACGGTTAATTATTTATTAGCGTATCTTTACAAAGTGTTTTATCTAGTTCTGTGCTAATCTCACACGAATCGTATCGGCGTTATATCGATGCACTAGCGCCGCCCGCGGCTCCGTGGTCGGTGATGGTACTAACGTGTGTTGTAAGTAAACTTACATTACTAATGTATTTGTGTATATGTTTAAGTAATACATAGATAGCCATTATATTAGCTTTAATATTAGCTTCGTATCTATTTTATGTATCATCGGGTTGGTTCCAATCGCTTGTTTTATATTTTATCTATGTATGTTTAGTTTTTGCTTCATATATTTGCTTTATGGCTACGTAAATTAGCGAGTAGGTATGTATGTCTATCATAGAAAATCATTATTCATATCATAATGAGTTATGCATGTAAGTGATTTAGATATGTCCTGGCTTACTTTTCTACTTAGCGATTTTCGGTGAACAGTTGTTAATATGTATTAAAAAATATATTATGTTATATATTAATCTTTAGCAAAATATCGACATCATTTTTGATCAAGTAAAATAAAAAATAAAGACACTAGAGTCTTAAGAGATACATTTTACGCTCCAATTGTAAATCGTATTGGATATGGTAAATTTGGTATAGTTAAAATGGCGGTACAGCTGTGTAAATACTTGAACAAAAATGATTAATAAATTTCGAAGACGGGAGTTGCCGGCGAATGTATATTATAGATTAATGATAAATATTTTTGAAGTGAAGCCTTTATATAATCGTGGGTCACGTGCTCGGATGCGGATGAATGAGATCGGGAAAACGTCGGAGTCACCGTCAACTCCCATTCTTGTACATGAGTTATTTGGGCACCTGACTCTTACATACACATGCTGCTCTGCTAATACATCCACATTTATTCCCGTTCCCACTTCCCCCATCTCTTCGTTTATTCCTCTTTTCCCGTTCTCTCGCCAATCTTACACGAACTCCGTCGTAGAATGAGTGCTTATGCGCCATATATACAAAGTGTTTGTGAACACTCCGATATATTTAAAATATCCTACTACATACATACATGTTTAATATAACTTAGAAATATACATTTTCTTCAAACAATTTATAAAAGCTTCGCTTCTGTCAGGCGTCCATCGACGTCACAATTGTTTTCCGTTACAAAAACGAATAAGTGTTGTTTTAGTATTTTTTGTAACGTCTGAAGGCTGGCAACTCTGCCGCTTGTGTCACGTAGCGATGTGGTATCGTATCCGTAGTTTCTTTTTATTATTTTCCTTAATGTGGTATGTGTACAGTGCATGAGGTGATATTGCGACAGGCACCCGGCGACAGCAAGGAGCCCGACAGCGGCTGCGCATGCTAGCCGGTCTCCGCCCTCGCGCAAGGGTTGCCATCTCTAACCGAGTCAGGAATTAATTTGAAACAAAAAGAAAAGAAACGCTGCATGTCGCCGGACACGCTTTTATTTTTTTTCAGCAACGCAAAAAATACATAGATTACTTGTTAAAAACCTCCAGACGCGATGTCGTGCGCTGTTCTGTAGACGTCGACGGTGTCCGAGGCACGGCGGACGGGACATTGGCGGGGGCTTAATGACGTGCACACTTGTCCGTCCTTCCGGTACAGAATAACCTTCGTGGACCAATTTGTGTTGTACTCCGTTGAGATGTGCCTTCGCCGTTTATTTGAAATTATAGTTTGAACGAGACCGCTCTTGTCTACGTATATACATGTGTATGTTGCTTTAAGGCCCTTCGAGTTTTGTCAATTATTCTATTCTCACATTTAAAATCGTAGTTTCGCGTGTTTCGTCCTCTTAAGTGATATTAGATTAATATACTATGTTCGATAGTATCAAATGAAAATGCTGTTGTATAGATTGTTCTGGAACCGATGTCAGTATAATGATACGTGTATCCGAACGTTAGAGGCTTCGAGTAACAACACGCATCGTTTTCAACCTATTGCTGTGGTGACAGATAAATGTCTGAACGTGTTGGTGTATACTAAAGGAATGTCAATTAAATTGTGTATAATAACCGATGATATTACCTGTACGTCGACAATTAGCCGAGCTGAACACTGTCCTACTTATTATTATTGACTAAAATCATAATATATACATAGGTAATACGAAATGTTTGAAATAAAAAACGTGGCGTTTACCGTACATATTCGAGAGTAATATTTGTGACGTGTTTTGGGTTCAACATTAATCTTAAACACTTAGAAGGATGTAAGAAAATTTGTTTACTTATTGACTTGACGGAAACTAAAACAATGTTTCGAGATTGTTTACAAGTTTCACAAACAGCATATCGGTTACCTTTACAATTGTTTACATTCGGTTATCGAGTGAGGAGATTAAATCGAGCAATTTAAGTGAGATCGTAATATATGTAATATCTGCGTGAAGCTCGAAGAGTGATGGAATTCATTACGTGTTAGTGACGGAGGTGAGATTCCGTCGACTGTAGGGCGATTTATCGCGAGCTATGTTGTGGATGAAGCGCGGCCGTGGCGACCTCTGCATCAGAAATTGATCTCTCGTTTATCCTAAACAATCTGATTAGTAACGATTCAATATGACATTTATAAACAAAGGAAATTGATACAATTTTAATAAATTATGACTTAGAATAGTTAATCGTTTTAAAAAACAACGAAGACGAATTTCCCAAATATTTCACGAGGAAATTTAATTTTAATGAACTAAAGTTATATATAATGTTCATTTATAAAATTATTTTTTTATGTTCTCGCTCAATTCAGAGGTCGCTCTGTGTATGGTGTACATTAGTATTATTTATTTACTTTAGTGCGTAAGAATTAAATCTTATGATTTTTTAATTTTTATGTTTTAATTAGTGTCAGATTCACATATAAATTTTATTCAGATTTATGCGACAAACATTATATCTATCAACTTGTCATTCCAATGAGCTTTTATAACGATATTAATAATATCTATGAATACTATATTTTTAATTCGGGCTTTTGGCTTCGAAATGTATTAATCTAAAAGTAAATAATTTAATAATTTAATTGTTATTATTTATGTTCAGATTTAATTTTTAAATGTCGATATATTGTTACTTTTATTCTATTAAGTTATTAAAGAATGTTCTGTCCCCACGTTATGACATTATGGCAGCATTTTTACCAGTATCAGTACAGAATATTTTAAAATATTTAATATTATGATGACAATTAGTGACAGTCTACTGCAGGTTCTATTGTGGCGGTTGAGTATCTTTCGCACTTACACATTAGCACACTAGTGTATGTTGCTGAGCGAAAGGTACCGGTGTTGCTTCTCCTAATTAAAATGCAAATCAGACGCACCGACCTCTATATATTAAATATACTTTATGGCGTCTCGTTATGCCACATTAATTGCGAATTTTTATTTTTTAATAAAATTCGAGAAATAGTCATCGCGCGTGTGTCCGACACGTCCACTCGGTACAGCTGCCTATTCAACAATGCGTTCGTCGGCCGCTAAGCATGCGCATATTTGATCTACCCGCAAAGATCAATTTATATATATGTAGATTATATTAACAGATTCATCATTCGACCATGCCCAGGGGACTAATATTGTTATCTACTATTTTCGAGATCTTCAGTGTTAGTTTGACAAAAATTACTTCTTCAGCGGCAAAATTTCGCAAGTAGGCACGGCACGTTATCACGACAGCCTATCCAGAGTATTTATATTATAGAGATCAGCGTGGTATTTGTATTATAGAGATCAGCGTGGTAATTCTCTAACCAAACAGAAAAAAATCACTGCTATTTCCGTGATTAGATCGTTATAATAACCAATATTGACTTACAATCATTAAAAAAAAATACATCGTATAACGGTTGCACCACTGTAGTGATTTTAATGAGTGATTCGAGAATAACCATGCCGTGATAAAACTATATAAAACCGTTCCATTTGGATCCTGTTCGCTTTTGATAGTAAGGTGGTGAGCTGAACACGTGCGTGATGCACAGCTGTCCTCGTGTCGTTCGTGTAAATACCTCACGCTGATTATAATACAATTTCAATAAAACTTTTAAAACACTAGTTGTTTTCTTTGTTCCTATTGTTAGCGGCTGTCCGATACAACATATATTTGTTCTACGTTTAAACTGTTGTGTTAACAAACAACAATTTAAAATCTACATTAAATTTTCTGGTCTTGGATATGTTTTGAAGCGTATAAATTTTTTAAGCGATATCAACCGTATTGCCCTGCGAGTTTCATTTTTATATCCCATATGGATTTGTTTAAAATAGATTTTGTGCTTTCGGGCTAGAGCGTTTAAATTATCATTTTCTATTTGTCCATATTTAGTATATCATTTGAAATTTCCATTTAGTACAAATTTGTATTTTATAATTACAAAGGTTTACGAGGATAGTACCCCGACCTATGATTTTCGATAAGCTTTAAAGGTAATAATTTCTTGCGTTTTTATGAAAGATTTAGTTCGAAGTGTAACCGCTAAGGAAATTTGTTCAAACACCCTTACAATTATTTACAAATACTTAAAGCAGTGACTTAAAAGGTTAATAGAAAGTAAAAGTTACTTTAAAAATCGAAATACTATTGACCAAGCCGTTGAAAGCTTATAAGAATCTTTCAGGTACAGATCTCACCAATCTTTATGGCTCCTCTGAATTAGTTTCTCGCGCGTATACTTGCACGCTCCACTGATGCACAGGGACCTGCGCGTTTCAGAGCGGCCATAAAATTGGCACGCACAATAATTAAGTTGTAATATAAGAAAGGATTTATATAAGGTTTCCTTGACTCGTGGCCAGCGGTGGACCTGCAGACCCAGGCGCCGATGGGTGCGGAGCAGGAGGGCGGCGAGAGCGGCTGCGTGTGCTGAGCCGCCACGTCCCGCACCGCACACCACCCGCCGTCTCCTCCTCACTCGTAGCATGCGTATGCTACATTCGGCTTACTGACGCTTACCGACACCCCGCGCCGGTGGCGCTGTGGCGCTCCGATTACGATTCGTCACCACTTCCTTTCAGCCCGACCACAGTTTATAGCGCATCATTGAAATCTACCGTTAACACTGTATCGGATACAAATACCTTTTTGTATTTTGATTCAAAAGTTTCGTACCCTAAGACCAAATAGAGAATCAATAGCGGCGATGTTCGAATATATCGGTTGGATGAAAAATAAATATTGTTTCGAGGCTGATACTGCCAGACATGTCATTCTGCGGCATACAGTCACAGTACGTTAAAATATTTATTTGTCGTTCAACGTTTAAGACCGCGTTCAAAGAACGTCGCGAGCACCTTTCATTTCGCCGCATCCTTTAAATTATCGCACTTGCATGTTGGTGAATGTGAATCCAACGAGTTAAAAAGTTTCTGAATGACATTTGACATAAATACACGTAAGGAACTCTACAAACCAATAGCGAGTTAAGAGATGCGGGAATGGCTCGAGGTAATATAGGTAAATGACGTACAAGTATTATATCTTAACTAACACGGAGATTTAGGAACGGCTCCGCTAGAAGCAAGTAAAATTAAGTAATAGTTACTTTCAGTCTAGTTAAAACAGGCTAAAGCAGTGATAGTACGAAGTCGATCAGCTAGTCTTGTAACTATCACCGCGGTGTGTGCTCCGATTGTTCTGTGCCGCATCATGTTGTGCGTTGTCCTTGAACGCAAGTAATTCAATAAGTTTTTTTTGTGATAGAGTTTTTATATTTATATCACTTTATATACACTTCAGGAGTGTTTGCTTACACTCAATATTGCAATGTTAGAAGTTCCGTTTTTTTATATTTCGGCTAAAGTGGCTTACCGTGTGGTGGGTGTCTGAATGATTGTTGTATTTTTCATATGATATTATAGTTTATATATTTTAGTTTTTCGGTGAAATTACTTAGTATACACAGTTTTATATTATAAAGCTCTATGCAAAAACTGTATTTAAAAGCGAACTGAAAATTTTGTTGAAATTTTTTATTGTACACATACCAACGAGACCACGCAAGCATCGTTAACTTTGATATTCACTATGTATCATCGTTGGTCGGCAGTTGTCTACAGGGCCGTAAGACTGAAATATTTAGTTGAATGAATTCCTGTTCGGAATATTTCCTTGCAAGTTTATGGACAGGTGATTGTGGCAGTACCCTCATTTTGATACAGGTGTTTTTGGCTTCGACTTTACATATATTGAGCTTGAGAGGAATTAGCCCCGAACGAATGTTACGTATAGGAGTGGACTGAGGTAGGAGAGAGAGATAGAATGCCGAATAGGTGCACGACAGTTGCTCAATATACTCGGAATTGCTATCACTGTACTTTTGAAATTTTTTGTCTAAGACTTTACATGCTGACATAAATGAGTAGCAGTCCGCAGATAAAGCAGTGTCTAATGCTTTTCGATAGCTGTTAAAGATAAGTTTTGAAACGCTATACTTCATCAGTATAATTTTTAAAACATGATTGATTCTGCAATCGAGGGAATGAAACATCCTGTCGGTACGGCAAATGGTATGTGGTTGGCGCCGAGGTAACTGCAAGGAGGAGGAGTAATCGTGAGGAGCGGGCGATCAAGGGCGCCTCGACAGAGCTCGTGAGCGAATTATATTTATTAGTAGACATCTTTATTCTATTTTCTTCTACACTTTAGACGGTACAGTAAATAAACTTTAGATTTACAATGACGGCGATCATTCAATGATACTTCGAAATAGCAACATATTACATAGATACAGTAGATACTTATTACTTCACTTCATAAAATGTACTCTGTCGGATTAGGGAAGTTTTTATGACTATTTACTTAGATACAGATCCTTCCGATTCGCACGTTTCGTCAGCTACGTAATAAAAGTTACGACAGCTGTTTTTGGATAGATTTTTGAGGTTTAATAAAATAGGCTCGATTTCTGGCACTACATTTCGCTAATCTCGTCGGAGAAGCGGTTCAAGTGAACGGCACGGCCAGCAGCGCCCCTGCCGCTCGCCGCGGGCGAGAGCGAGCGCCGTGTCTCTCGTACATTTTGTACATAAGTTGTTGTTTATTTAAATTTTAACGCTTGTATTACATCGGCAATACGACATCTGCCAAAGATAATAGATTTTATATTGTCTCGTCTTGAAAGAAGACTATGCTATACTGTAGTATAGACAGATATATCTGTAAGCACATTTTTTATTTATTTAAACTTATATATATATTTTTTTTGGTAATTCGGGCAAAGCCAAATCTGAGCTTACATGCAACATCTCAAACGTTTTCACAACTCATCGAAGAATCTCGTAAATATATCTTATTATATACTTCACCGTTGTATCGCGTCTAATACCGATGGAATTCATACATACGTATCACTACAGTGCAAGTAAAGTGTTTCAAATTTCATGGTACTCTTGTAATTCGAGTGAGCGAATGTGAAATGAGATATATTTTAGTGTTTTGTATGCAATAATATGATAGGATCGATTGATTAGTATCTGTTACGACCCTTGCATTACGTACAACGTGCTTTAGCTTCGGCAATAGATTGTTTTATGATAGTTCGAGATAGCATAATGTTCCAGATAATAAAGCATTTTAAATATTAATAACCAGGTTGTTTTATTACATTGGTACAAATTAGAACCTTATTCTGTCGGATATAAGTTAATGTAATCAGTATACATTATGGTATACATTAACGGTGTTATCCGATACCACTGATGTAAGCGGGTCACCGGTTGTAAATAAATACATTCGGAATGTACTTCGTCAGGCCGCTCCGATGCGGCTTTGCGGTGGTTAGTGGACAAACTGTCAGAACTCTATGAAGGCCGAACGCCTTCGTTGAGAGTGAACGTTTTAACTAATGATAAAAATGGGGAGCGATGGCGTACTATGAATTTCGAAGCACGAAGGCGCATGTGAAGATTGCCAGCATAAGACGACAAGCCTGCCTAAGTATATAGAGCTACATTGTAGTTTTCTACAGAAACCAACAAAGTGTAGAGGTTCGTCAAACTTAAGTATCAGGCAATCATTATTCACTGTGGGACATATAGGCCAGGGATGTTATGGGGCTCTGGATCTGTAACCGAAACGATCGGATATTCGTAATATAAATAAAAAAAAGTCCGATAAAAAAAATTCGCATAATTTCGGATAGGAGCAGTTTAAATGAAACACGTTTTGATAGCATTTCGTTATACAGCTTTAATTATTAAATTTTTGTGGATTGTTTTTCTTTCTATGATTATAATACCTATACAGAAGTCCAAACTTTGTAAATACATATTTTTTTACAAGTCCTAAATCATTTAATATCCGTAACCGAAGTTATCCGAAATAATTTTGTAATAGTAACCGAAACCGGTAAAATATTAATATATTTATATTATTAATATATCTATATCCAGACCCGAAATTTAACATCCATAACGTCCCCAACACAGACCGATAAAAATGTATCTCAATCCGATTTATTCTACTCTTATAACATTTGTATAAAAAAAAAACAAAAAAAAATGCATTAGTAGGAAAATTTATTTACAAATTATTTCAATTTCAATTGAATGTAATTGCGTAAGAGATTGGATTCCATTAATAATAATTTCAATTACATCCATCAATGTCGATTGACTATTGACATCTTAACATATTTAGTGCAGTTTAGAAATGAGTTTATTTCGATAGATTATGATTTGAATTAAATTGCAGTATTTTATTAGCAACATTGAATTAGACGTATTCTTTATCGTGCAAGTAAGTTTAAGTTTCTACGACATAGTTTTTCGTTTGTATTTCGCAGAAACGATTAGCGTTTGAAATATTTTGACATAATCTCTGCTCTGTCCCCATGTAACCTTTATAGATTAACAACATTTTCTTTAAATTACATTGACGTGTCTAACATAATACATTGGAAGCCTCACATAAAGTCATATAAAAGTAACGGTCTCTGTAAAGTGAATTTGGAATTTTTTGTAGGTACCCTTAAACAGTATAAATTCTATAGTAAACATTTTAGAGAGATCGTGTTAACCTCATTATTATTGTTTATCATTATTTAAATAACATTTGTCAATGAAAGCTCTTATTCTTAAAAATGTTTTTGATTGGCAAAAAAATTATAGTTCGGTACCTGCTTAAAATAAATTACGAAGGCCACTCACAGGCCTGTCGCAACGTCAATGTAGGACACAGGGAGGCCTGGGCAATCTAAGATACTTCTCTATGGGACGGTGAATGTACCATGGAACAAGTGTCCCTTAATACATACATTCAATTTATGATACGGCAAGATATAAGCATGGTGCCAAATAAATACAAAATCCGGCTTTGGCTGTTTTCATGGTGCTGATATAGAAATATTCAAAATATTCGGGGATGGATGTATATTATTTCTGTTTTCGTATCCATCTTATACAACTTACATAAAGCAGCTAGCTAGACAGCACTAAACAAAACTAGGGATAGCTCTTACTGCATGACATTCGACTGTGTACTGATTATTGACGTATAACATTCAAAGCAGATGCATGTATTACTACCGACCTACCACAGGTCGGTACTACTACTATACTGTGGCAAACGTGTGAGTGGGTAGTTTTAAAAAACACGACGCGAATAGGAGTTAACATAAGTGGTAAGTAACCATAATTTTTTATAATAGATATGACACAACAATTTCTCTTTGACAATTTTGTTTTATCTGAGATGTTAGAATAGTGTGGATACTCATAGAAATTTGTAGTATTGAACACAACCAGCACTAGAGCTACTAGAAAAAAAATACCACGTGTTTACAATAATAACGTAAATATCATAGATTAAATATTTATTCTATGATTTACACGAACATTTCCATCAATGTAAATAGGTACTTATTTTACATCTTGCTTATAACTATCGTTTGGTTTTTCTATATATTTTTGGTTAGTTATTAGGTAATATCAGTCCTATCCTATCCTAAAACGATATAAATATGTATTGGGAACAATTCCGACACAGCGATATATTCCGATGATAATTTCAGATTCGCAGACGTAAGACAATCGTAGGGACTTATTTGAGTGTTAAAGATGTCTATTTGATTGATGCTTAAAAAAATACTGCAGCATTTATTTGAAATTATCATCAATGTAAATATACCTTTTTATCGGAATTTCTCTAATTCCTTATGTTAAGAATATATTTTACTTATATTTTTTCCTTGATCATAATACACATAAATTGAACATATCATTTGTTTTTTTACGATTAATTATATAATTCGCTTAATAATAACTTATTAAATGACGTAATTGTAAGTCAAGTATCTTGACATATTTAAATCAGTTGCAAAAGTGCAAATAGTTTGTTTAGTTTTGTTCCGTAACAAACGTAAACTTAACGTAACGTTTTTATCAACAAAGTGATAAAAATTGCTTTCGAAGAAAGCTGAAGCAGATCGTAGGCACTGTGTCTCGTACACTCCTCGCTATGTTATCAAAGTTTTTAATCACCAAAATGTTTTACAGATTAAAATCTCCTATCACAATTAATTTATCTTATAATTTAGTTTAAAGCCATGTGTAATGGATACAGCGATAAAGCAGGTATAACGTTTTAGTAACAAGACACTGCAATGTTATTATACCTACTGTTCGACTGGAAGATGCGAAAATGCAATGTAATTTACTTTGTTTACACGGTTTAATACAATTACTGAAACTAAATTGAAAAGTAAAATTAAATCGTACCAAGTACTTTTGTCTACAAATACTCGTCGCACTTCTATTCTATTGATAACCACCCTTTTTGTTATTTTTTTTTTAATAGTTTGTGTTTGAGGGTGTAAGTATAGAGGCCAATACCTTCTTCAAATAGTTTTTACGATCATGACTTTAATATAGTATGTTTTATTTGAATGATATAATTTTAACGAGAATAGATTAGAGCATATTTATCGACATAAAAAATCTGTCCATACCTAAATACTCTCTATGATTCAACCATATAATACTGTTAGTTCTACTCATGTTGATATTAGCCGGAATGTCATTGTAGAACGGTGTTGCCACACTTCGGTTATTGGTATTTGAAGTATGTCAAAGTCCTAATATATATTTTCATGTAACAATTATGTATATCGATGCTATATCGTATTTTACATATACATATACAAATACATACATTAAAACTTGTGGGTAAATAATAAACTATTTAAATCTTAAATTACAAATGCAATAACAATACGGATACTTACGTATAAGTTACTTCTACAGAACATCAGTCAGTAATCTGTAATGATTTAAAAATTTTCAATATACATTACTTATATTGAAACATACATTTATGGCACAAAAATGGAACGTGTTTCTTCGTTAAATCATAATTTTGGCACCAGAGTAAACATAGGTACCTACGTACTTATGCTACGTAGACCAGGTATGAGGCTTACTCGTAAGTTCACGCTACGGAGAGTAACTTTAATACCGTTGCCTATTGTTGCGAGAATTCGTGACAAACGTGTTACCCGCCGGTGCACTTTCTTGGATGGTACACAACACGCAACGTGGTAAGCTGCGTGTCGGCTGGTGCCATCGGCCGAACTGCGCAGTGCATCCCGCAGGACACGGCGACGCCGAGCGCGGCCTGCCGGCGGGACACTGGGGACACGTCCTGTTACACGTTGGCTCTGATTTGAGTTCACAGGTTCTCGAGCCGGCCGTAGACGGAGCGCTCGCGATGCAAACCGATGTCGAGCGCGGCCTACACGCCTTCGAAACGGGTTCATCGATGCTAATGGAAACCGACCGCGGTCTTTTGCAACTCGAGCGGACCGGTTCCGAGAGCGGCTCGAATTCGCAGTCCGAGCGCGGTTTATCGACACTATCGCGAGATTCACTAACACTAAACGACACCGAACGGGGCCTCCCGGCCTTCGATTGGTCCGAGCGGGAGGTGCCCCGAGAGAGGGCCGAGCGGGGAGCGTCCGAGCGGGGCTCGACGCGGGGCACGTCCGAGCGCATCTCAGACGTCGAAGAGCAGCGCAATATTGTGCTGCGAGGCCCGCCGCTAGTAATGGTCGGGAGGCAGCGGCGCACGAAAGGTGCGCGCGTGGTTCGCATGGGCCGCGTGCGGCGCATAGCTGCCGTACGCGCTATCCTCCGACGAGAGCGGGCCGCGTCGCGTGCCGCCGCTGTAGACGGAGTCGCGCCGCTCTTGTACTGTGGGAGCTCCTGGAGTTAATACAAAATCAAATATGAAATTACACATAATCGTATTGGCATCATGAACACCTACATAGGCGCTTCCGAGGTGCGGTTAAGGCCCAGAAGGCAGTATACCCGCTTGAATCCGAAAGTGGCTACAACATTATATCCCAAACACAAACATTTTACGGTTTTAAAGACAGTGTAAAAATCTTAACCTGACCAAGTCAGCAGGGTGCACCAAGAACTTGGAAGTTTGGCTTGAACTTTATTGATGGAGTTCCATATACCCCAAAGTGCTAGTAATGTTCTATTTCTAGGAAAGGTGACCATACAAGCGACAAAGGCGGAAACCACTTGGAGGTTCGCGCTTGTAGTGGCCTCGCACAACAATTTGCGCAAAATTAAATTTGAATCACATGTATTTCTCAAATTCCGTTTCGAGGAGTTTACTTTACAAATTCGCAGACATCGTATAAAAACTTGCTAGCAATAAACAATGACCAGATACAATTTAATTTTTTTTAAATACCAGGCAAATATCTGCCGCCTAAAGCCTCTCAAAAGTTTACCATTTAGGCCCTTTAAGGCCGACGCAGTTCTTATTTAGCATAGATTAGCCTCACATGTAGCTAGGAAAATAAACAGCGATAAATCACCGTCGTTGCATATGCAATGCTTTTTAATAATGAGCCGACACATCAGGCCGATATAATCTCGCATTTTGTCGAATGCAGCTATGCTACAGTTTCTGATAACCATACCGGCGGGTCCAGGGCGCACTCCGTTGGCGGCGCCGTACGCGGTGTCGCGCTGCGCGTTGTGCACGTTCTGGTTGAGCGCCACGGAATGCGGCGG
>PDGT01000044.1:1862063-1944309 GCA_003671415.1 Megathymus violae
GCCGCGACCAGCGCGCCCGCGCCCGCCGCCGCCGTGGCCGAACCTTTGCTGTACACCGACTGCGACCTGCAAACACGAGACACCGGTCACCGCGAAGATAGACTCGTGCTAGAGATGCGGGTAGCGAGTGATATACATTATCACAACCGGTAGTTGCACTTCACTGCGTAAAAAAGTGTCTACGCGATAGCAGGTTTTGACGGGTTTTCTGTTTTTATTTAAGTAACAATATCGTATTAGCTGGTGGTGGTTTATTCTATACAAATAAAACATTTTATTAAAAATAAAATATTAAGTTAAAATTTGATGAGAATATTCTACAGTTAAACTAGTACTACTTACTACTTGTATAAAATACCTACTTAGTAAAGAAAAGCATGCTCAATCACGTTTGATCAGGAGCTGTCTTAGTTAAACTGGGGGAACGGGGTTCATATTATTAATTAAATATGATATTTTATCTATTATAAATACTTAAACAAGTCCAGTAAATAAAATGTTATTGGGCAAAAAACTTATAAGGAATCATTTAAGCAGACGATATAAACAGTGCAGGGAAGCAATTCCGTAAACTATGTAAGTTTATGATGTTTTTAATTTGATGTGTAGGTACCATTTTGGGGGGGTCACGTCCCCTGCGACCCTCCACAGCTCGCGCCTGTGTTTAATATTTTAATACTAATCTATCTGTCACTGGTAAAGCAATCAACGATCAAAATTTATCTACCGCTTGCGATAATGTAACATGCCATACTATGTTAAATTGATGAGGGTTTGACTAACAAATTTTTATGCACTGCCAATTCTCTACGTTCGATAATAGTAGGTAGGTACAGAAGTTTACGTATACATATTATGTAAAGTAGTAAATTATTTATCACTATGTTTTCTGTACAATGTACCTAACTAATTGTATTATTATAGATGTATATATTTGAAATGTGTATGCAGTGCTGTAGTTAGTACGACTGCCCGCGGCAACGCCGCGGACAGAACGACCTCACCAGTTAATTACATTTGAATCGTGGATCCTTCAGACCTGTGGAGCGCGTGCCTCGCGGGCTGGGGCGAACGGCAGTACAGGGACTTAGTGCCGGAGTACAGGGGCTCAGTGTTATCTGGCCGAGGGGCGGCCGCGGAGCAGTAGGTCGGAGCGTGACGGTAGTGGTGGTGGGTGGGGAATGCCGGTTTGTCTAGGTCGTCGAGGTCCCTGGGCGAGGAGGCTCGCGAGTTGGAGTTGGCCCGCGGGCGGCGCGAGCCCCACTCGTGTAGTAGCGCGCAGGCGATGCCTCCGCCAAGGCCGCCCACCCAGCACACCCAGTGGCTCTCCCAGCGCGACAGCACGAAAGACGGACCCAGAGATCGCGCCGGGTTAAGAGACGGCATCTGGAATCAAAAATGAAATTCCTTAGGTTATAACTCACCATAATGAGGGAGGCAAAGTAAAAAGCATATCTACGTGCAATGATACGAAATAATGCGGTCTTCGTATATGTTCAAGTTAGCAAGGGGATTTCAGGATGTAAGTCTTTAGGATGTAAAAGCTCCCTCCAACCTGCAATCCAAGCCATTCTCCCCTGCTCCTGGTGCCGGCGTTGTGGTGTACTGTAGTACACTTTATGTACTTATTAAGTTTCAAAAGTAATTTATAATATAAGTTGCCAAATTTACTTCCTTGAGAAGTTTGTGTAGTATAAGTCTACTAACGCTATAACGCAATAAATATTTGTATAAAGATCAAAAAACTAAAATTTATTTTATTTCCGTTTATCGTAAAGCTTTTAAGGAATACAAAGATCCACTTTGTTTAATTGCAGGAGCCGCACGGTGTATTTGTATCAGCCGCATGCAATAATAGCAACATACTCGTATTGCATCGGTTCCCGTAGCCCTGAGGAATTCCAGTGACGTTCGAGATTGAACAATAGTTGATGTTCCGAAAGCGTATAATAGGAATATATCGGCACTCCATACAATTTGCCTCTCTCGCGCGATATGTATAAGAAATTTAATGGTGCGCGCTGTAGCATGAGAATTTTACGCAATTTTTTCTTTATCTTGCAACGGAAACGAGCGAGCAATTCGAAAAAAACGCTTGCATTCAAAGGACCGGCGTAATTGTCGCACAGAGCCTACTGCGACAATACTACCTACCGTTTAACGTCCGTATGTATTTAAAATGTGCCATATTCGTGAGAAACTTAAAAAGTTCGTTACCATAAAGGAAAGTAAGGTTGTGGTTTTAGTTTCTGGAGCGACGTCTTTTCATCGAGTTCCAATGAAACCACACTTATGTAATACGATCCCGTAAAGTAAATAAACTTTCACTTTAGCACTTGGATATTTCGAATAAGTGTCAGATATAAATTATTTCCGAATGTATGATTTAAACATATTTTACGTATAATCACTTCAACCCATCAGTCGGGGCAGGGTGTAGGTCTTTTCTCGTAATCAATGACGTTTGGAATTACTCCACTTGACTATTGACTAGTTCGGGTTATCTACCACAGACACGAGTATATGTGGGTAACCGAGCTGACGGCCTCCATCATGGTTAAAAGATTGCTTCCTAAATGCAACAACAGAGACCTTTCGAAATGTTGAATGCCGGTGAATTAATTCATCTTGCTACCGGTCCGGTACCGGTTTTGCTACCCAACTAACCGGCCACACCCGGACATGTTTAGTCGATGGTTCTGGACGTGTTACATCCTCAACGTAACGGAGGACCGCTGATGTAGCGCGCCACCGCAAGTCATCGTGATACGCGTGTCCCCAATGAAAATTGAAAATCGCCAATCCAATAAAAAATAATTAATCATTTTGTAATAAACTGTTGTCATTCAATAGTCGAGGCTAGCATTGATCATATTTTTCATTAAAATGGTAGATATAACTTTGTTTTTTTTTATTTTAATTTGGCTCTATTTAAAAAAATAAAAAGAGTGACACCTGTGGTATAAGAATTAAACTATGTATTAATAAAAAAGATTTATAAAATGAATGCCAAGTTTATATAATAATATGTTATAAAGGCGATTTTGTTAATAATAAAGTAGCAGATAAAATCTCAGTAAAAATCAAAATATTCAATTAAATTTATACGTGACACGTGACCGTCGTTACATAGATGAACTTGAACTTGATATAACCCTAGAAAACTATTTACAGAGAGCGCAGATACAAATGGCGTTTTCTCTATTTTTATATATTTTTCGTTATTTATTATTCATACAACTCGTTACACAAAACGGTTTACTAAGTCAGTTTTACGGCTTTTTCAGTTGCGTAATGTATCACTCGTGGCGATGCGGGTACTTTCATAAGGAATCTCAAATAGACATCGGAGGCACGAGTATCTTCCCTCGTCTTACTCTCGTTTTGTTCAATCGCAGTCTGTTCGACGAGCAGATGTTTACAAAAAAAGTACGGCGCAGCTGTCCGTTAAGGATTCGCTCCACAAAAGCACAAAGAGCAGGTAGTAAGGTACGAGTAGTGTCGTTGGGCCGTCATTATGTACGAAGAATCACAATGACGGGACATCGCTATTGAGAATTCCACCTCCGCTCCGTTGAGAATGCTCCGCTATTGGTAGATATTAGGTATTTATACGGATGTATAATTGTCAATACGACTTTGAATTTAATGTCTCAGGACGGCGGACGTCGTCTTTGATTCGCAGTTGTCCAGTATTATTTCGTCCCTCTAACACTTTAACAAATGTTTCAATGTATTTATTTGCAAGATTAAAATAAAGTATTTTCAAGTAGTTTCATTTTTAATAAGAAGTGGAGGTCACACATAACGTACGACTATACTTATTCTAATACCCCGAGACAAATGCAATTCTTTACATAAACTAAATTTAGAATTCCGATGACTGTAATAATTTGAACAGGTGTTCTTGTCACTGGAAGCATCTGCATAAACAACTCGAAGTGTGTTACCGTTGCCAATGTAAATTTTTAACCGTCTAATGATATTATAATATTGAATTGGACGGTGCCAAACTGGTTGGATTCAACCGCCCTGGAGCAACATTGCAACTGCACAAAGACAATACAACCTAATGATAATCATTGTCAACTTTGGAAATTGATTCTCAAATGTAACAGATCGAAATAAGTTATTATTAATTTTATTGTTAATTATTACGGTTCATTTAACCATGATAAAATGGTTTCTAACTTTGCTGTGGTAAAAAATAGATGGTCAAAATAACCAAACTCAGCATTTATCACCAACCTTTCCAATTTCAACATGAAATCACCATCACCGATTTTGATCTGTGAGATTTGAGAATTGTAGCCTAGTAATCGATTTACCGAGACGAAGCTAGCAGCACAGTAGGCAGCGCCGAGTAGCGCGGGTGCCGCACCCGTCCAGCGGCGCTCCATGGCCGCGAAGTACGCCGCTGCCACCAACCCCGAAAGTAGCAGCTCGGCCCCCAGTCGCTCCCACGCTGCTCCGCCGCCCGCGCCGCCGCCCGGCAGCGCCGCCGACAGACCCCCGGCGTATCCTGGCACGCTTACCCTGTAACAATTTATGAGTAATAATCAATATTTGTGTGTTTTATCTAATAAATTGATATGTAACCTATAGTGAAAATTTGTAACCGATTTCAAATAGTGCAACGTTGATCATAAATGTGACAGGATCCGTGATGTATATAACCAAATAAATACCTATACTTTATTACCGAATATATTCCTTAATTCAATACTGAATAATTCTGAATTTACAAATCCACCACCACCGGGTCTTCCTTCGCCATCACTCTTTCGGCAAATGTGGCAGGGATCTGCGAGTCTCACCATTTTATCAGAGCTTGAGCTCGGGGGAACTGGGGTCTCTCGGTGGAGGGATGGCGCCTATTTGGCGAGGGGATACTATCCTTACGGATAGTCTTACGACTTGCTAGGGTCGCAGTCATTCTTCAGATGGTCGAAATATTCGCCTGACTCTAAGAGCTTCCGCGGTAAAGGATAGCCCTCAGGTGGACGAGCGTGGAGGGGCGCGATCTCCCTCATTTTACAGACATTTCGAAAGTTAAGCTACCCTTTTGCTTGAGCAGACCGGCAAGAAAGTAAATGAAATGAAATAATATTCATTCGAAATTAGTTTTTCAAACATATTCGGAAGATCAAACTACGCCATCGCTTCAACAAATCCCTACCGTGAGTGATCCCGGAAGAAGAAGCGGCAAGAAACTCCTGTGGAGTTTTTTTTCTTACTCACAGTTACGGAATGCACTTATGTCTGTATGTCTGGCTGCATATTAAACTCATCTCCATTTCCCAAAGGCTCCCAAGCTCCCAAACCGAAAATATTTCTTTAAAAGTTATTAAATCTCTTTTATCTTTGAAATTATCAGTATACAAATGTAACCTTTTATCATGGGTACCTTTATGATGGTACTTTTTAAGAAAAAGGTTCGGCCATAAGTAGTAACAATGCGAGTCTACGCAGTTGTTATCTTACAGTAGTAACCTAGCTTTTTTATTCTAATGGACACCAGTCGGGAGTACTATAAGTAAGGGAGTAGTACGTTCTAATGGTTTATTGTTATTTTATTACATTATTTCATCGGCACATCTATTACGGTTTCCATGCCTGAATATTGCATTAAATAGTTATTTGTAATCGTGGAATTGTTGAAATTGAAATATTATTTATCCGAAGTTGGTGTTTAGAAACAGATTCGCTTCAACATATTCTGGTCGCGGAAGAAAAAGCGCTAAGAAACTCCTAAGGCGTTTTTGTCCCACTCACATTTACAGAAAGCGCTTATGTCTGTATATTAAATTATTATTATATTAAACTCATGTCCAAGCAGTCTTATCTTTAAAAGAATCATCTAGTTTGTAATAACCTTTCCGTATAAAAATACTTTTGACGTGAGGTATAATTTATAGTATTAAGAATACCTCTACCTGACCCTTCAAAGACAAACAAAATTGCTTCAAAGAACTATAAAACAGCCACAGTCGTTTCCCATGTCGTTTTTGCATGCATAAATAAATGTTTTATAACCAAGCAATGTTTTAACGAACTTCATAGAAATAATGAGGGAAAACATAATTAATATCAAAAAACACTATCTTACTGTAAATAGTTTTGAAGTAAGACAAATGTTTTATTTAGCTGAAATACGTGTATTACGTGAAAACATGTTTCTATTGGGTTATAATATATAAACATTATTATACTAGTTCAGTATAATAATAAAAAAAATCGTTATGTTATCTATTTATTAACAATGTTTTTTTAAAACAGTTTATCATCAAATTTTCAAATAAGTTTTATTTACCGGTAATTGTTTAAATATTACATAAGAAATCATAGTCATTAAAACTGGCTTTATTCGTAGGATGATTTTCTTTTTCTAAAAATTTCAAGCTCGTTATTACATCAAGTAAAATAAATTATGAATGAAGTCTGTTATTGTTTCTGACGCAACACGGGTAGAAGTGGATACAACTGAGTGATGTGGGTCTCTTTGTGAAATAATAAGCCCTTAATCTTTCTTGAAATTAAATTAATACTATGATTAAAATAAATACTATTCAGTAGAATATGTAGGTGGCTTTATATGTCGTAAAAGGACATTCAAATTGATGAAAATTTAATGAGTCATAAAGTACTTCGTAGGTACTCGAAGTCTTACTCGTCTTGCGTTTAATTGAAATGACTGTTACTCGGTGTTATATTAATCTTCGAAATAACCACAATGCACCATAATGCACATTTAAATCTGGAGAATCTCTAGTTTTATTGTAATAGAGTAACTCCTGCACCCTTCACATCAGAAATATGAACACAATTTATTGTTTTAAGGTTCGACTTTTCTAGTTATATGAATACCTACAGAAAAGCATTTAAAACTTTGTAGGAATAGATCTACTCCTCGGGATTAAAAATATTTCTTCTGAGCTTGGAAGAGCACATTAAACCGTCATCATCGGTTACGAGACTTCTCAATGTCGAAAGCTTCGGTCAGGATGAAAACTTCATAAACCGGTATTGACCACTGAAATCTCCAACCAGGGCACTGCATTAGATAAACCTTGACAATCACGAAGAGATACCCTGCATAATGGCCCCCCATTAATGGGTTGAAGCAAAGGACAGTAACTGTTTAAAAAAACGAATAATTAAAAAATAAATTAAATCCATGAAAATGTTAATGATAATGTGTACTTAAATTCTGGAAGGTGAATATATTCGTTTCACACTAAATAAAACGCATTTATTTATTTATTTTAATTAATACGGCACAAGGTCAATAATATTTTTAAAGACAAAACTGTTACACTGTGAAGTTTTCAAAGAAGCTCATACAACCTCTGACAATAATATCCCTCCACCCTCCGTTCATTCGCAATCAATCACATGACGTACGACGTAGGTCCGCGAAATGAAGTTTAAAGTTAAGCGGTAACGTCACTTCCATGTAATTGCCATCTTTGCCATATCGACACATTTAAAATCCTTGTATCTACCTATTTTTTATTGCAATCACCAGCTCAAATTAATATCCTAACTAGTTGATTGTTCGTTACAGAATTTTGTACCTACAATAGTTACGTTGTTAAAATTTTTGCGATATTACACATGTCAAAAGAATTTTTATTTATTTTTAATTCGCTAAAATTACCATCTTTTTTGTCCTTTTCTCACTTCTCAATCGCACCTCCTTGACTGGCGATAAATTGTCGATGTCTTCAGTGTTACGGATGAATACAAAGACGACATACCGTGTAAATAATTATTTGAAAATGATTTACTTTTAATACATAGATGGTATTGAGTCGACCGTCAGTAAGTTCAATTGGGGTCAATTGGACCTCAACACGCGATGTCCAACAATCCGTTGCATCTGCTGGAATGCGTCATTGACCTTCGCTGATTCAGTTGAAATTAAAGACAGAATGTCAAGTTGGCTTAATTAATTTATTGAGATTATTTAGTATTCTTTCCTCTATTAGATATTACAGAAGTTAAATATATAGCCTTTGAGTAACCGTTGAACATCCATTACCTAAAATTGTATTGGAAAGTACATTAAGAATGTTGAAGGAGTTGTATTTGTTGTAGGATTAGTTGTTTAAATTGAATTGGTTTGCGCGAGGCAATTTATTCGTGGTTACTGTCTGAATTAAATTTGTGTGCTACGGAGAAGATATTATTAAATTATATTCATTTTTCGATGAAGATATATTTAAAGCAGTTGTTTTATAGAAAAAGTGATAAGTAATCCCTGTTCTAGAGCTGTAAATTTAATTTTATTCTACGTTTATAGTCAAATAACAATTAAATCTAAATCAAGTGTTTCAGTGATTACACCGATTTTGTCATGACAACAACAAATTTAATTACAGGTATAAATAAAAAAAAATCGCGTTAACTTTAGCGAGTTATAAAACAAGCGAGTTGGTAGATTTTAATTGTGTTAATATGGTAGTATTTCTGAACTGAGTAAGGTGGTCGCCTTGTTTGTTAATGGATGTTCTTGCGAGTGAGTCACAACAGCTGCTCCGTATTTCTGTAATCTCACAAATCAGACTCCACCTGATTGCGAGGCGAGATCATTATAATGCTAAAGCTTTAATCTAACCATTTATTATGTATTAACCTATACATGTAACACAATTTTAACCCTATCGCTTTCTGTACATGAAGCATATATGAAAAAAACTATTATTAGGGCATTGATTATCGGAATACAAGCCAAAACAATAGTCGATAGAATTTACATCTCTTTGTCTTTGCGTTCGTTAAGCATCACCTGATACTTAATGTTCGTTTCATTAATTAATATCATATTTCTAATTGATAGAACGAGAAAAACCCAGTCCTAAAATAATGCAGGTGCTATTTCTAAGCGTAAGGCGTGGTTTATCTGAAGCGAAGCGAGGATGTTTTACTTGTTTACCATAAAAGTTGCCTTTGATTAAATAATTAATTGATATATATTATATTATATGTATGTTTGCATCGTAGAATAATTTGGGCTATATCTGTGGGATGACACAATATCAGCGCTGCGTTACTTTGGAAAGTAGAAAGTTAAAGGGAGGCGCACCCTTAATTGGATCGAATGTTATTGGACTAATTGCAAAATGATGATGAAAATTAATAGATGGGGTGTTTATGATTTTAAGAAGCTAAACTAGGCCTCTCGTTCATCCTGCATAATAGTATGAAGTCAGAAGTGGTTAAGCCGCCGCGCTCCATTTAGTAACGGTTATTGAGAAGAGATATCAGATGAATGGAGCGGTATTGTGCATTGTGACGGACGTCTGAGTTGTATGCTTGGACCGACTGTTCGCCTTTGACATATCTACTGGAGTGTACAGCCAGTATCGTATTCAGAATCAATATTATTCATGTAATGGTTAACAGGCCCATTAAAATGCTGTAACACACAAGTTTGCTGCTTTGTAAGTTAATAGTAAATACCTTGTTTCAAAAGAAAATATTATATTTTGTATATGAACTTAGTTCATTTTCGTAAGACATGACATATGAAAATGTTGATGTTTCTTTCAAACCTAGCAGGTACGTGCTATTTTCGCTTGACATAAATTTGACATACAATATAATTGTAAAGTTCTTTATTAAATACTCTTAATATAGTGAACACAAAGCGACATAGTAACCTTTATAAGAGTTCATCCTCAATATTTTTTAAGTCACATTAAAATTCGTAGCAAAGTTTATAAGAATTAAGGGTGGAAATCGAGGGACAAAACAGAGACGTTGATTTAAAAATGGATGTTGAAATATATATTTAAGATTAATAGACTTCAACACCGTTTCACCGATTATTATAAATGTTCGCACATACATGTATGTATATCTTTATTATCCAGAAGATTTTAATACTATCCATTTTATTTTAGATTGCGCTATACCACCTCAACTTCTATACCGTTATCGCCATAAAAATTGGTATACGTATATATTATAGTTATGTCAACATTGAAAATATTGTTTAGTCTTCTTTATTTTTTATTTATTCGGTTAACGTCTTATCTCTCACCAAAAATTATTTACTGAAAATAACTTGAAATACGACTCAAAAATTCAAACGGAGCTGCGAAAATGGAATTGCATTAGTACTAGCCATCTTAAATTTTTCTACATTATCTACAACGGGTTATAGATAATAATACATTATATACACAGACAAAAGAGATCTGCCGGATTTCGCTTGTACTTAATATATCGTTAATGTTGTAAAAACAGTGAACATACGGACAAACTAACGATGTAGTACATACTAACGAGGAACAGAAAAAACTACAGAACTTCATGTCTGTACCGAAAGTAATAAAGTCGCGATACCCTTATCTACTAATTTGATCTTATCATAGTTGATTAGAACATCCGGCGAGAGCAGATTTCTACGAAACGTATTCAATGAAATACTTAATATTCAATATAAATGAAGGAGCTCGCGACATCTCTCTACTGAATTGTAAAACCTACTTTTGAATCTCCGTCTTCAGGAAATGACGCTCCTTTTCATCTCTATATATTCAATTACTTTTAAATTATCAATCGTTACAACGAGTGTAACAAAATGTAATACTTATCGTAGGCAAAATCAGTTTAGCGTTGTTTTCACTTGTAAAGTACCTGCTCGTACTGGAATAGTTTTAAATAAGAAAATTTACTTAGCTATAAGTAAATTTTTGCGTTGTGTTTTGAGGTCTAGGACGCTGCCTGTCAATAATGGTTGGCGCAAAAGTAATGACTTTTTTGGTTCAGACGCAACTGCTCTTCTAAATTAGAAAAGTATGTTTAGTTTTTGCCATAAAAATAATTGGGCCATGAAATTTCATCCTAATGTTATAGATATAATACCTTGATTGCTCACAAATTTTCTTTGTCATAGCTTCTTCATTATGTTGTTACTATTTCAGATAAAAAATAACGGAACTTGTAAACTGTACATTTTTTTTGTTTTTTTCTAAAGGTGTTTTTGAAATCCTGTATAAGATAAAAGATGTCCATAAAATTCGAGACATATTTCTAACGGTAGGATACACTCATGACTTTAATTTGGCAAGGGAGCAGTCACTCAGGTTTTCTGAACCTTAGCGGCGCGAAAACTGGATCGTGCATATTTTATGAGTGAATATATTTCGGAGAAAGTTCTACATTTTCATTTTAACTTAAAAGCCTGAAGGGAAATATTTATGCAAACAAAACATTAGCTTTTAAATCACCCCGATTTACCCACGCCCGTATTATAACGTACCGGATATACGGCTTCCGAAAATTATGAACTGTTATACCTTAATATTCATTAGGTAGTGTTACCTTAATTTTTGGTTACTTATAGGAATAAGAAATGCCATTAAAAATTAAAAATAATGAATCAAATTGAATTCAAGTGTAATTTACGATAAAATATTATTTTGAAGACAAATAACTTCAATTCAAGTCGAAGGGGTTTATGTAGCCACATCTAAATAGATATGAAATATACTTAATAATAATTACCTGACAAGGTCATGCAAAAATTCGAGTTTGATGAGAAATACAAGTACCTATTAACACAATCGCTTATTACGGAGAAAATATTTTTTTGTATTTGGTTATGTTTGTTAACGGCAAACTATTACCACCGCTTTACAAAATGTCTTTGGAATGACAAAAAATTGCCTAATGTTATCTATCTATTCTATTAAAAAAATTGTAACGGATTTAAATAGCCTGCTTGGTGGTAGAAAACGCGTAAGGATTATATTATCAATATTATTATTAAGTCATTAATTGCCCATTGGAACTTTTAAGCGTCGCATTAAAACACAATTTATAGGCAAAGGATATCATAGTATAGATAAGTACATTAATATCAAGGATGCTTGGAAATAATAGTGTCGAATCCAGTTCCGCACAGGTTTAAACTTTTGTAATTACCATGTGTTGTTTAAAAGATGTGCTTAGGAGTTTCTTTCGCCGTTTCCTCTCCTCATTGTTAAAGCACTTGTTCGAAACGGTGGTAGACGCAAAAACTGACGCTCATAAGTGTATTTATAGAATACCTATATGATTAAATGGTTTTGAATTTGAATATTATTATTAGTATTATACTTTCCGTGAAGCCTGCAGCTATTAACAAAAAAAAATTGTCCGTCAGTCTGTTCACGTATAAAATTAAAACTACTTAATTAGACGATTCTTGGTATATTGAAACTTAGATCATAATGTGGTCATAATATGGATGGATTACCTTTTTACTCCGGAAAATGGATCTATTTATATTTTTTGCAACAAATGGAAATCGCATAATCTGAAAACTGACAAAACGGCAGAATGCTAAAGCTTGAAGAGGTGGTAGGTGAGCATATGTAAATTAATTTTAAGCTCCGGTCACCGCAAATAATTCTTAATTAATTCTTTAGCAACAGCCAAGGTTATACATTTCATAAAACTCTCTTTCACGATCCAAAGTTTTTTCCAAAAGACCAGGGGCCGAGGCGCGAGAGAAAGTTTTTTCAATTCCCAGTTCTTTTAAAGCTTTTACAGGTTCAACAAAAAGCGCAACTCGGTTTATTTTCGTTTAACGGTAAGATTTGCTTTTCAATTAATAAAGAAAAGTGTGCGATTGGTATTTCGTCAGCACAGCTGTTGGTTTTTTTATGTTCGGTTCCTGCGCACCAGAATGAATTTAAATAATATTTATTCCAAGTTGGATTTTGCAGACACTTTTCTAAACTCAAACTCCGTCATCGGTACAACAAATCCCTACCGAGACTGGTCTCGGATAAAGAAGCAGCAAGAAACTCCCAAGGAGTTTTTGCTTCCTACTGACAGTTACAAAACACACTAGTTATGGCTGTATAAACTCGTGTTCAAGCACTCTTACCTTTAAAGTAATATGTAAAGTTTATATTAACCTTTCTTCATAAGAATGCTTTTGATGCGTATTTTCAATTTACTGTCAATTGTAATTGGGAATTTTATTATAAATATTTTCACATCT
The DNA here is from genome assembly GCA_003671415.1 of Megathymus violae. Taxonomy (NCBI): domain Eukaryota; kingdom Metazoa; phylum Arthropoda; class Insecta; order Lepidoptera; family Hesperiidae; genus Megathymus; species Megathymus violae. The sequence continues at coordinate 1,875,067 of PDGT01000044.1, forward strand.
ACCCATGAAAAAGCCACCAGTTATGCTGTCTCAAATTAATGTTGTGAACATCACTCTTTTTAGAAAATTATCAGAGTATTTTAATCGTTCTATTATCTAAAATGTATTATAATTCAACAGTTAATATATTTAAAGAAATCAATTCTTTAACGAGATCTCTAAGTGAGTCCCCAGGCCGGAGGTTGGAAATAGCGAGTACTGCTCTTTTTTGTTATACAAAAATCGACTGAATATCAGCAGCTGAGTCCCAAATAAGAGACCAAAAGACCATTGTGAAAATAGCTAAAATAAACTAATCTTACTGTTTCTACATCAGTTAATAGCCTCATTTTCTTAATAGCGTAACAAACTCCACTGTAATCTTGAGCTAATAGCCTGGAAATGTAATTGCATTGATTTATATTTTTATTTTTCCACAAATCATGGCAAATTCATATTTATTAGGTATAAAAAATTCTTTCAAATGAAATGTAAATATACCTCTATATATTAAATCACGGTAACTATCTAATGTTTGATTAGTACACCGACTCGTATGCAAAACGTTACACCTGCATGATAACATCTCAACGCGTTCATTAGCCACAATAATATTTCTAATATCTGATCTAACGTAATTGTTGGAAGATTACAACCCTCGACGTCACGACTTTATCTTTTTGTAAATGTCTGTGAATCCAAACAAATTCAGATCACTTAATTATCCAGTAAACATTTTTTACAGACTGTTAATTTTGGGGAAAACCGAGATCGTAATTCGAGATACAGGGTTTAGACAGGGACAGTTTCAATATATTTTATCGGCCGCCAATCTCTTCCGACGCGATAAAAAATTGTTTAATGGAAGCTAAATAATCGTAAAAGATAAAATATTCCTAAAGAGTTGAGAATTATTTTATTGTATAAGAATTACATGTAGACTGTAGCATCGTAAAAAATTAAATATGTACGTACAAGCAGTAAAGTGATATATACTATCGTGAAACAATAAATATGCATAATAAGATCCTCATATCGCCGACAAAAGGTTCAGCGTTCTTATACGGGACTCGGTATTAGTTTTTAATATAAGTTTCTAAAGTTGATACGTCATTTACCTATTATAACTTTCACGCGCCGTATTATAATGCAGCTTGCGAAGAATATTGTTATGATATATGTAAGTGTATATATAAAAGACGATGACTCCTGGAAATAATAGTAACCTAGCCGATTCCGTGCACATATAAAATGGTGATTTAAAAGTTGCGCTGAAGAGTTTCTTTCGTCATTTCATCTCCTTTGTCTTAAAGGAAGTTTTCGTAACTGCAGGAGAAGCCAAAATAAAGTGCATAAGTCTATTTACAAAATACATAAATGATTAAATCACTTTGAATTTCACGAGCGGTCATATTATAAAAACAATAATATTAAAATAAATAAGTTTACATCACAGACAAAAATAAAAAACATTAATATACCACGAAAGCTTTCCGTCCCTCTTCCATATTCAGATGTCGCATTCGATATTGGCAGATGATTTTGCATAATTTATGCGTAAGCCCGGGTCAAGTGGACACAAATGGTTATGGCAGGGGTACATCTTTTATCCGTGTTTTGTCAATGGTCAGTAAATTGGTGAACATTCACACCTTATGTCACGATGACTGCACAGAATTTTTTGATGCATTGTGAGAGGGATATCCGCGTTGTGTTAATAATAAAGCAGCGTATATATAGAGGTCTAATACGAAGGGCAGGACAAAAATCTCAGTTTTTTTATAAGGCGACTTATTACAATTCATAATAATGCCAATATTTTTTTGAGATTGGTTTTCAAATATTTCTTGCAAATTAAACTTCACTGTCGCTTAGGCGATTCCCTACTGAGCTGAAATAGAGAATCTATTTCGCATTCATAGCTATAGTTAAAAGCCGGCACTTATTTTTCAGCGACGCAAGTACACGCAATAAAACTCTTAGTTGCTTTTAACGAAAATCCTTTATGGTAATGAGACCCTGAAATGTGCTTTACTTTATCGTAAATGGCGACTTCAAGTCTATCTTAGTTCAAGTTTTGCTTTATAGTCTTGTTTAATGGAATGATTTTACGTTCATCTGAAAGCTTCACTGAGTTGATGTAGAAGGGATAACGTGAATTAGTAATAAGAATAGTCGAAGGAAGAACTCATTTATAGGGCATTATATACCTATGCGTGATAAAAAAATTGTATAAAAAAAGCATCCCTTAATTATTGCAAGGATTCTTATAACGCAACAAAGGTTTTTTTTAACACAACGTTGAAATTCACTAAAATAAAAAGTATGTTATGCTCTTTACATAATTTGTACTGTTATATATTGCCTACAAATCAATTCATACATTTTTTATATATTAATTTAAAACAATAACTCACTTTCTAACACGAACTATTCTATTAGACTGTCTGATTTATGTTGAGAGTCGTAATACGCTTACTGATTAAATTGTGACCAAATATTTTGGTATTTATTATTATTTTTTTTTAAACAATGCGCTCTATATTAATTGCAGTATTGTTATTTATTTGTAATATTTTTTAATGCCTAACCGCATAATCTATATTAAAGATAAACAAATATATTTTACTAGCTGGTATCCTATCCTTGTTCAGTGTCTTTAACAAGACCTTGCAAGGACAGCTAAATTTAATTATTTTGACCAGCCCGTAGCCCAGTTGGTGGACCCTACTTGCCGAGCGAAGGATATTTATGTGACAGATAAATGTTTATTCTCGGGTCGTACGTATTCTCACAGCACAGGGAATCGTAATGCAGGGATTTGAGTGTATGGGCATTTATACATATATTTGTTAAAAAATATATTTACTTAATATTTTTTATAATTACCAAAAGTAATGAATGTGCAACTAGGCAATATAAAGGAAAGTGCTTACGCAGTATTTTATGTAAAATCATTAAATTTAATTTACACTTCCTACAAATTGGCTGATATATGTGTATACAGTGAAATTGCAGGTATTTTACGAAAATATTACGTTTCTCCTGAATGCAGCAATGCGGCGAAATCGTTGTAAATCGGACAATCCTCTTTCTAGTGCGTCACATTTATGTATTGTACTAGGTATTTGAATTCTCATCGTTTTCCTTTATACTTAGTAAAGAATCTTAATCATACATTGAGTTAAAAATTATACTACCTTTATTATATATTTATATAACTTGTATATTAGGAATGTTATGGATATGAAATTTCGGATTCGGATTTAGATACGGATATATGAATTATATTTTCCCGGTTTCGGTTACGGTTATGGATATTAAACTATTTCGGATTATCAGATTGTTTCGGATAATTTCGGTTACGGTTATTAGATGATTTACGACTTGGAAACAAAATATAGTGTATTTTCAGGGTTTAAATTTGTTTCTAGGTTTTATATGATATTATCATCACAGAAAAATCAAATTAAATAATAAAAACCGTCTAAAATGAGACCGACGCGGATAATGTATCGGCTCGGTCAGCGTAAACCAGTCGTAACGTGCTTTATTTAGACTCTGCCGCTATCCGATATTATTGGAAATATTTTTATCGGATTCGGTTACGGTTTCGGATAATTTTATTTCGGATATCCGATAGTTTCGGTTACGGAGCTCCGTAACATCCCTGTTATACATATACATATATATGTTTGTTCGCGCTAGTCTTAGAAACGAATAATCCGATTTCATTACGGTTTTCACTAATGTATTGCTATAAGCGTCACTTAATATTTCATGTTCGTTTCATTTTAATCCGTCCATAAATAAATAAGTTATGAATAATTATTGTTTTTGTTAATAAGAATTTTAAAAACTAGCAAAACTTACAAAAGGTAAATAAAAGAAAATAAAAAAAAACATAATATAAATTAGAATATAAATAAATTATTGCATTATTCGCAGTAACTTAAAAACTAAACAAATAAAATCGTGAAATCCATTCCCCTATCTTTATTAACGAGGGAACAATTACATTTAATTTAGAAACGCATTTTTAAGTGTCCCAATATGGAGGAGCCCCTCGCGCCATATCAACCGCTATCTTTTACACAGATAAATAATCCACCGCGACATTTGTTAAAAAATACGAGAGGGTATCAAAAACTGCGTCTAAAAATTCAATTGTACGTAAGTGCCACTCGTTTAAACGCGATATAATCCGCCATCTATTATAAGTATCCGATTGTAAGCCGAAATACAAGGGAGTATAGTTTAATTTTGTTTTTCGTATGTGCTTTAAAATGAACGGCCGTCGAACTTAATGCTCTGGGAAACAAGTGCTGCCATAGTAGTATCTAATGTGCAGTTGATTTCCTATTATGTTGCATTCGATTGAAATTCATGTTACATTTGTAATCATTCGGGTAATGCGAATTAAATTTTCATGTCAAAATTTTTGGAACGGAACTTCATTAAATGATGCTACTTAAACTAATACTTTTAAGATAAATTACACATACAAACACATATATGTTTCGTAATATTACTTACTCATATTTTGTGAATAATTAACTAATATTACTAATATTTTATTTTATGAACTGTGATCGACAAAGTGTATTAAATAGTGAAATATATAAATATTTTCCTGTAATATTATTCAAAAAAACACGTTTACTAGATAGAGATATCTGAGCAGAAATGTCATCATTCACTAAAATCCTTTTTTTCGGGAAAAATGCGCTCAGCGGGCGGCGGGCACGAACTTGTTGCCCTTTGACCCTTTATTTTGAAAACCATAAAGAAAACAAAAGAGTTTTAACCCATAGTTAACCCTTTACAACACATGTCGGATTGTCGGCGGGAACGGCGTGAAACTGAGAATTGGCCTCGACAATAAATAAAAAACCCAATGTATGTCACCCTTCATAATAATTATGACGGTATTCTGACCCTTATATCGAACGCAATAAGTCGTGATATTATATTAAAGTATGCCATGATTGGTATAGAGTAGCGAAATATGGTATTGGAGTGCGGTTTTTGGACACTGCATTGTGGCATTATAGAGTTTTTATTGCGAATATCTGCGAGCATTAGTCGAATGTTAGGCGCGGATGTACACCGCATCTGGTGTTATTTGCGAATTATGATTTTGTGGGCTGGCACCTACTCGTCCTAAGTACATAAAAATAATCTTCATTGTTATCGTGTACAGTTTGATAATTATATTTCAATAAATATGACGCTCGATACTAATATAAATATTTTGTATGTTTTCTTAAGCCTACCAAATAAACGCCGAAAATACTTTATAAAATTATATGTGGTATTCATATTCATTAAAAAAAAAAAAAATTTTACAAAAACAGTAATGGTTCTCCAGGTAGTTACAAAATTCACGAGAATTATTCATAACGTAACGCGTTAGTCCCACCTCTTCAGACCTGCGTGCACTCGACTCGAGTACGTTTACTGTATTTAGTCAACGATAATGACCAGCCGTGGAAAGTTATCCTTCACGGTATCTCCACAGCGAACGGGTTTCTTGTCATATGACTAATTTAATTGGATACTTTACAATAATCGTTAACATGATCTGTGATTGGGCAGCGGTAGACATACCGTAACAATTAAACTTGTAACCAAATTATACTTTCCTTAATAATTATTACATTTTAGGATTGTCTTATAACTTGTAAGCATCTTTTCATGATCCATTGAACTGTTTCATTGTGGTGAAATGAAAAATATAATAACTGTAACGTTTTATGAACATACATTAATTACTGCTTCACTCTCTGTTTTAAACAATTCGGGAAGTGATTTATAATTAACTCAATTTTATACCTCGATATTAATATTGTTTATATTTTAATTATTTCATGCAAATTGTGTAAATACTCAAAACAAAATTATCGTTAATGACAATATTCAACTTCATGAAATGGGTAATTAATAAAGCCAAAAATGTACTGTCGCTGCCAAAAAACGATCTGTATGCACCGTGAAAGACACTCGCGTCGACCACTATAAACTACGGACCTCTATAAACTGTAGCTATTGGAACCTGCAGGAACTTATTCAGTATTTAATGGAAAACGTTTCCTCTCGGCGATAAGGTGAACCTTTTCTTTAATTTCCTCTTAAATGTGGCAATAAATCTTTCCTATTCGGGTTATCGCTCTAGCGCATTAACTAACATTATTTCGTATATTCACACGAGAAAGGTTTACAAAGTTTTATAATAGCCACAGGTTACGATAAGAACATAGCAGAAGAAGGAAAGCTCCCTAGCGAAAACGGAATTTATGCGTAAGAAAATTTCCTTAGGTACGCTTATATTCCTTCTCAACTTATAAGTTTGTAAATGGGTTTCTTCACAATTCGGACTTGTTGGTTATTCACTTAGATATTGTGTTCCGTTTCATTTATTTGTGCTGCATAAGTTATGTTACATAGGTTTACATCATGACTTTTATTTTGTAATGCTAGTAGCAATATGCGAAGATACTTTCATACTTTGTCATTCAGATTTAAAATATTCTTTTATTACCGTGATTTGTAAATTTAAACTGAGAGAGAATAAGCACTGAAACATGTGGAATATCTCTGAATATTCAGTCGGGTCCCTAGAATAACTTTTTATTTTTAAAATCTACGATACAATGTGCTACTCTTTACGCCGTGGCTTAAATCTAATGTACTCTGTGGCTTAAATGATTATCCCGCAAGCAGCATACCTAATTTTAACAGTTCCAATAATACACCGTCCATTTGATTCCGTTAAAAAGATTACTATAAAATAATAAACTGAAATATAGGTTATATAATAAAAAAAATCTACCTTAATTGTATAATACAGTCATTTTTAATTAATGTATAAAACTGGCACATTAATTTTCGACTGATGTATAATTATTCCTTTTCTTTTAAAATGAATTCAACAAATTTAAGAGTGCGACCCATATCTACATACTAATACTATTATTTAACAATGGCATTAATAATAAATTACTACGATACATCTACAATACAATTTTTTATTATACTAGATTATACTTAGTGTGATTTTGATTACACCAACAATGGTAACTTATTGAAATAATTAAGACTCGCTTAAGTTGTGTACGATTACTGCGAGAAAAATAATCTACAGATACAAAAAAACAATCCGAATAAGTTTATGAAAATAATAGAGTACATACATACATATTACTCAAAAGTTATCGCAGATACGCCATAGAGACAAAGATAAAAAAATTGATATGGTCTCAAAAATTTTTAGTATAAGTAGGTGAATCCAGTATGAGGATATGGAAAAGGGATCTTGCTCCAAAGAGGTCGAGAATTCTTTGTTAGTTACATCCGTGAGATCAGTTACGATAATGAAAAGTTTATATTCGTGTAGGGGCTACTACTTACCAAGTTTTCTGATAATAACTCGGTAGTACGTGGCCAAACTGCGGCCAGTCTGAAAATTGCTATTTGAGAATAGTTGAGGCGTGGTCGAGCTGAGGTGTTAAGCGGAATAATTTAACGCAAACTTATCCCATTCGTAACGAATTCCGTTGCAATACAATATTCTCTTTGTGTGTAGGTTCACTACACATGCCCTCAAATCATCTCGATGTAATAAATTAAGAGTTTCGATATGCCAGTTGATATGTGAGCTTTGCGTCCGCCTGGAGCAAGACAGCCACCATAATAATGATGTTGTTGTTTAAATATTAAATATATTGTTAAATAATGAAATTAAAATTGTATTATCGCCGTTTTCTAGTAATATATGCCAATAGCAGTAGTAGATCTTCGGTTCTTAAGGGCCCTGGACGCATCCTGCAGGCAGTTGTTATTAGTAGTCCAGACAATTTTGCCGCACAACGCCCATCAAATCATCAAAAGACCTAACCAGCCGCTGGACAAAATATCTGCCAGTATAACAAATACAGTTAACATTGTTTTTTGTGTAAAAATAACTATGCGCAAAGAATAATAAAATGGAATCGAAATTGTAAGGCACCGTCAAGTTTCTGTTAAAATATTGAAAGTAATGTCGAGTCACGCAAGTAATATTCATATAATAATTGTAAACCTGAATAGTGTTATAAACGATTATCTACTATACTTATATACTCGTATGATCGATATGATCATTAAAATATTTGCACGCGTGTTAATTAAAATATACAGTGAACAATAAAGTATTACCTTTTTTAAAAAAATATTACTATTAAGTTTCCTTTTTAAGTAAATATATTTTTTTTAATTATTTACTAATTCCAATTAAACAGTAACCAATATATCAACAACGTTAGATACGTAGTTAACGGTTCTGGACAATCTTCATTTTTTTTTCTTATTCTTCATGTTTTGGTCGTCGAGTTACAAGAAAACTGAAAATAAAAAAGACCGTTTGTACATTATTAAGTATACTTAAAAAAATAGCGTTGATGTCAGCCTGTAATATCGAGATCAAATAGGATTCATTCAAATGACGACTCACAATTGCAAATTCTCCAACTTTGCATCCAATTCTCGCTTGATTTTTCAGTACCTCTCCCAGTATGCTTCATTGAAAAGCAATGATAAGAAACTGTTCTCGAAAATAAATTCTCTGTGTTCTGAGCCCAACTTTTCCTCTGTCTGCGAGTAACAAATTACGGCGTTTCTATCAAAGTCATTTTATCCGGAATAATAAAAATGGATAAAGTTTTACGATAAATTAAGTATCGGCTGATCTCTAGATCGGAATTTAAACTAGCCATCCAGGATTGAGTGGCCTCTGATGGATGAGTTTAATACAGAACTAATACCAGTTCATCAGGACCCGTGCGAATTGTCGTTTGTCAACTTCAACATATACTATTCATTATTCATTTCTATTTCAGCTGTACAAATGAAACATCCTGCAGCCAGACTCACCGGTTCACACTAGGTAATCCTAGAGGATTCATTTGTGATAAGCCTTTCATTGTTATAAGCTTTGTGAGAATGGCAAAACAAAGGGAATTCACAAAGCCGACAAAATATTACGCATAGGAGGCATTGATGTGTTGAGATTCTGTATTTCTTCACGATTTAGATACATACCACGAGAAAATGTATTTAACCTGGATCCTCCCCATCCAGTAAGTAACTATTGAATATTTCACTCTAGTAACAAAAAAACGACTATCTACCTGCATCGCTAAGTACATGGACTAACTTAAATAAGACGATATCAATAATCACCCAGTCGAGGGTGATGCCTGTGATGCATTCATTACTTTCACTGTACACGCCAAAATAACAAAGTATTTACAGAGTGTATATTTAAACTTTGTTGAGAGTTCTTAATAAAGTGGAAGCATTCTACGTATGAGTTGCGATTGCTGCCATTTTTGTAGATCACAACGGAATACTACTAACTACTAAGTGATGAACTAGGCGGGGTAAAATTCCCTATTACATATAAAGTCTATGAAGTTGTCTCTTCCGACAATAATTGGCCATTACAAGAAGCTTTATGAAAGGGCCAAAGAACTTTGCTCGCGCACGTCTTTACAATCAATTCGCTAAGGAACTTGGAACACAATTGAAAGTTTATAATAATATTACGTCGCTTTGTTCGTTTTCATTAAGTATATGTATAATTTGCTTTTACCAATTTATAAGTTACCGGCTGTTACCCACAACTGCGTCTGCGTGGTGTACTTTCAGTTTTACGACATTTTTATTATAAAAAATAATTTAATATAATTTGGTTTTAACACATTGCGATTTCTAAACCGTGTGTACCTTTCTCCTATTCCAACATAAATTATATTGAATACTAGCGGCCTGCCCCGGCTTCGCATGTACTTTTGTTTTTAAACATTTTGAAATATATTTATAATTTTATCTTGATATGTTCTTTAATATTGTAGAACATTTTTTTATTACCGAATTTTTAGCAAGTATCCCTTATTTTTTTCTAGTAATAAATATAGCCTATGTTACTCAGGGATGAAGTAGCATTCTAATGGTGAAATAATTTTTAAAATCGGTTCAGTAGTTTTTGAGTTTATTCGTTACAAACATACAACAATACAAAGCTTTTCTTTTTATAATATTAGTATAGATAAATATATAAGTCTACTATTCAAACATTATTTCATTTAAATTGTAAGTCTTATTTTGTTAAAACAAGAAAAATTAGCGACACTGCCAAAAAACCCTGTGGGACACGATTTTCTTTAAAACATATTTCTGTACATAATTTTTTGTTAAGTCCAACTAATATTCATTTAAAATTATATAAAATTAATAGTCTTATTTTTGGAAAACATAAAACCATTATTTACGCCAGCATAAACCGCTGTAGGGGTGATATTTTTAACAGACCTCAAAAAACCATTCTATGTTCAATGTTCGTGTGTATGTATTTTTTATCTATGTACAGCCATAACTCCCTTGTTTATGAACCGATTTTGATTTTTCTTTATTTAATTTACTATTAATGGCCTGGGAGTTGCTTCTTTTTTAATATGGTGATAATCTGATTATGAGTCTGTAGATACACAGACCGAGAGTGTAATAATATTTGAAAACATTTCATATCTGATGATAAGTTAGGTATTATCATACCAAATTTCATTAAAATCAGTTTTAGAGTTATTGAGTAACATTCAATCAGATAAAAAATCTAAATAATATTGTGTTCATGTTTACAAGTATATCATGTAATGAATATGCCGCAAATGTATTTTTTAATATACCATGTACAGTATTTGTCATCGTTATTGTTTTAATGTACGTGGAGATGGAAGAATTTACGTTGTGATTGTTTTCACTTGGGATTTGTCTTTACTAATATTACAAAGAGATTGCGAAACTTGTGCGTTTGTGTACATGCGTAAAGAAATTTCTGGATCCTCGGCTATTAAAAATGTTCACCATTTGAAAGGTAGGTACATTATTCCGAATGGACATAGGCTATATAATATTTGTATATCCCAAACGAAGTCAAGGCGAGCTGCTAGTTATAAATAAAATACATTTCCGATTTTTTTAGCCCCACAGCTTCTAACCATCGTAAGAGGTCAACCAAGTAGAAATTGCTTTAATTTCGGGCGCAGTCGGTAATTGGTCGATAGGCCATCACTAGTGACGGAAATGTTTGAGCTCTTCCGTGCTTGGCAAGACATGTTCAGCCTTCCAGATTGCTATGAGGCAGTTAAGCCTAGGCTGCAGGCCTCCCTTACGGTGAAATAAGAACATCTGATATCTGAGATGAACATTATCCTCTCCACCAATTAGCAATGGAGTAGTGTTAAGAAATACGCACCAGGTCAGGTCAGTCGTTACCTAGAAACCAAGATCCAAGAAGAAATAAATATTTCTGTTACATGATATATTTGTTTGATCAAAATGGTCCACATTTCACTTTATAATTTATTGACGTATCGTGCCCAAAGACTTGAAACATTTGTGAGACAACAGCAAAAACATTGTTATTTTAAATTATCCCTTAAGCCAAATTGCTTTTGTAATTACTAGTTTTGCCTGGTACAAATTAATTAGGAAAACTAATTAGATGTCCCATCCTTATTTATCTAACACAGAAAATCCAATAACCTTCTTTCTTGATTTACAATTTTAAATAATCAACGCTAAGCCGGAAATTAAAATTGGTTTTATTTTTCATACTAGCTTTTTATCAACTATTATTAACTTTTTATTACTAAATTTGGCAACACTTTAGGGTAATTAGAAAAAAAAATTGTACTATTTCCCCGTTTCATTATATTCAGGTCACATGCCAACAAATATTCTCAAATTCGACTTCTCCAATTGTAACTCGTTATTTTCAATTTAAGTAGAACAAACAGTGCAATCTTCAAAATACATGTGCCGTGACGAACGTCGGGCTCCATCGATACTGTGGATAAGAAAAGGGACGAACCCTTTCATCTACCCCACCCTATTGCTCGTACTTTAAGGGCTTATCCATTGGTACGATATTGTTAGTTCACGTCAGGAATAAAATTATGCTTGTGATATTAATTAAACTGTATTTTAAAATACAACCGATTGATTAGGTCATATCAGGTCTTTACTTGTGAAATCGTCTTTCTAAATCGATAAAGGAACACGATGTTTTTTGATATTATCGAGTAAATACTCGACCAAAGTATGTATCATGGTTATCGATTAATAAGTGCAGTGGGGTAAAACAATTGGTCATTTTTGTTTGTGTGCAGGCTTACCTTTACTGTTTGTAATTGTGGTACACACATCTGCTGTAATTGGCTGGTGTGATTTCCAAAGACTGTACAAGACAAAGACTGTGGTGGAACATTACAGGTCCACCTAACACTCGCTAAGTATATTTGAGTGAATTTTCACTTGGGGTGTTTTGGTTGATTCTCCAGTTCTGAGCAGTTGTTGAACACAGGATCGATTTATTATCACAAGTGAAAAAATTCCTTAATATCCTTAATTAAGTTTTAATTTGTTGAGCCGGTTGAGTAACTAAACTCAGCACACGACGCATGCTTGTTGATGGTGTTCACTAAATTCATATCGAAGCCATTTTTCGAGGTTTTTTAATGTCTCAATTTGATGCAAATGGATTAATATTATTTTTACTTACATAGGCTATTGCTTATTGTGAAGTGGTTTTTAATAATCGTTTCCATCGCCATTACAATTTCTATGTCTTCATTATCGATTTGTATTATCGATCATTCTAGGGGCTTGTACGTAAAATCAAAATTCCCAGACCGAAAGCCTTGGCACCAAAAAATGATCCGTTTGTTAGCGGTGATTAATGCAAATATGTAATTAATTTTTCAAGCTGTATCTGCAGCGTCGATGACCGATTTTTTCTCACGATATTTTCTTTACCCGAGGCCATTTATAAATTATTTTTAATACACAACAACAAGAAAGGGTTGCCGTTCAGGATTCGAAATACAAATCACTGTACTATCAGTATTAACTGGCTATTATTTAAATAGATAACATGAAGGATTTGAATGATTGTCTATGTAAACAAAAGTACGGTTGCCAAGTCGATTCAAATAAAATCTCGTTGAGATTTAATCTCCTCTTCGTTTCCTGTAATTAGGACCGAATCCAAGATCCAAGAAAGGACCGCTTTTTGTACTAAATGGTGAGGTCAGTTTATCTCATTGGGAATTAAAAAATATTACTTACTACCCAATAATAATCGCTGGGCACGGATCTAAACTGAAGAGGTGCGAAGTGTCCATCATGACTTTGTTCCGATGTGGATTAATGAAGAAATTGTTGGGATTTCTTGAAATGGCTAAAACTTTGACATAATATAAGTAATTTTATAGCGATCTAACGATAACCACCGAAACAGGGACTTTAACATATCCTCCGGCTATTGCTTTGGTAAAATAACAAAATGTAAAAAAGCGGGTGTACACAAGAGGGGATTTACGCGGATGCATCGTTAACAATCGTACTTCAAGTTGAATTGATGTACCTATGTCGACTACTAAAGCTATGGCGATCACGCCGTAGCTACTCGTAACAGGATTAAAATCAAACTGTCATCAATCCCGTACAGCGATTTTGATTTCACATTGCGAGTAACACTTGTCACAGTAATGAATACTGAAAGTTCAATGGAGAAGTGGAATAAGTAAAGTACAAATTTTGTTTAGTATTTCATCTTTACTTTTACTGTTTTGGGTTTCTGAGAAAGAGTGACTAAAATGATAAATAAACGAAACAGTTTATCAATTTTAAAACATATAATAAGAACAAACCCTTACACACTTATCCCCGCAAGGTTACTGTAGTAGTAGATTAATCTCGATTATTCATAAATTTAATCGATTTTCAATATGACGTATCACTGATTTAGTCCCCTCAGCTCCCGAGTTCAAATTTACTTTATTTACAATATACATCTTTCATTGCATCACCTAAGTATATATGTAGCAACAATAAACTTTTATGTTCAGTTGGTTTAAAGACATCAAGTGAGAAATATGGACAGTAGATAGAAACGCAGGTAATCCTATAAGGGCCTCATATTTTTATTGCAAATTATTAAAATAAACGTTAAAAATTATTGAAAACTCGTGTGTAATTTACAATAACTGTTTGCTTAAGTGTTATGTAAACCTACATGATAACTCTTATTATATCCTTGTCACTCTCATTAACAAGTTAATTATAACGAGTGGCGGATGTCTGAGTTCGTAACATGCCCTATTTTTATGCGTATGTCACTCATAATCTTATTTCCCTGTGAACTAAGTTTTCTTCCATCATTAGAGAAATAATACTTTTACCCATCATGGTAAATTTCTGTAATGGGCGAAATTAATTCCTAGTGCTATTCTTTACCAATCACCCCCCTTAGTGTTGATGAATATATGCTTTAGAAGATATAGAACAAATTAAAAATAATAATATCATTTATGAAGTGAATGGTCTTGGATGCGAGTCCAAACCGATGCAAACATTTTTGTGGCAAAAATTATGTTTGTTCTCGGGTCTTAGTTGTCTGTGATGTTTTATTTGTGTTTGTTTATACGGTGGTTATGGTTTGGCGACTGTTTTTTTGTTCTATTCCGAGGTCCAACACTACTTTAATATCTGGAGATGGGTAATAGCCATTACGTAAAGTTATTCGCAGGAAGCCAGTGAATCAAGGGAATTACTGGGGAACGATTCGATTGTAGATCCTGTATGCGGAAGAGCGACGCACGGTTAAAACCACTAAACACTCATAGAGCGGCGCATGTTCCAAAACCACTAAAGATTAATCATGAACTTTGTAAAATTAATTTAAATAAGTTAACAAAGTATGGAGATGCTATCGCATAAAAAAAAAGTAAAATTTTCCACTAACATCTTGTCTTCAGAATATTCGTCCGGCATCTTTTCAGAAACCGAAATTCCATTAGCGAAGGTATTCAGGCAGGATACGCCTCATTACGTCCCGAATTCTGTGCGTACAAGAACGCAGTTCGAAAATGAAAATTTTATGAGTCACAGGAATGTTGTGTTCCATTGTTTACCATTTAGTTACATTGAATCCTTGGCCATTTTAGGGGATTAACAAATTTGTACAACTATATTTGACGATGGTTCTAATTAAAGAGCTTTTGACACCATAAGCTGCAGTGATATCTTAAGCTAATGAATACATCTCATAAATTTTGCAACTAGTACACTAGAGATGAATTTTGTAATTAGTTCACCGTTCTAATTAATGTAATAAATAAAAAAAAATTAAAATTATCATTTAACTTGACGAACTAAGGAATGATACTGTTTTTCTAATTTAAAATTATTGTAAAATTATATGTCAAAGAACGGCAACAGTACTCACGGATCAATATTCAGACGAACTGCATAGGTACTGGATTGCTTTTGGCATTTAAAAGGTAAGCATAAGTGGATATAACCAACACTAATATAAAAAACCTTTCCCTGCTCTGTATATCCGAATGAAATTGATTAGCACGGTGACAATTTATTATTGATCACGACGAGAAGTATAAGTTTTGAGGCATTAAAATTTGTAAAAATTATTTTGCATTTTATATTCATTCTTATACATTGTTAGGTAATACTTAATTATACCAAGAATATGCTTCACGTCTACCAGGCTTTGAAAGACAAAATTATTCATTAAATTTCAACAGTAAGCTATATACAAAAAAGTTGTGCAGCTATTAATTAATTTACGTCTAGACGCAGATTCTGGGTACGTACGTTGTGTATTATTTTTTATCAAGAGGCCGGGGAGATATAAGCCCGCATGAGAACTGAATGACTTTCTATATTATAAACTGAAGTTCAAAACAACACATTTAATAGTCTTTAAAGGCACAAGCATAGAGTTGCAAATAGAACGAAGAAGAACCCTACTTAAATCCAACAGAAACGGGGATAGGTAATTGCTGCATCCGTTCAATCTGAGGACCCTAAGAACGGATTTTAATTTAACCACTAATTGTTCAATCAAAGTTAATCTAAAAGTAACTGTATTTAATGGATAGTTTGAAGCGTTATTGTTTACAAAATTATTTTCATATAAGCATAAAACCTCTAATTATGTGTAAATTTATTATATATGTAAATGTTGTAGCAACCACCATTAAGAGCTAAATATTTCGTATATAAAAGATGGCCTGTAATTGAATTTGTTTAAATTCGTCAAGCGACTGCTAAGAAATTAGAAACAAATATATGAAAAAATATAAAGTCTTTTACTTCAAAATATTACTAAAGATTTTTACTGCATAGATTTCACAGATAACTTTAGCAAATTCCTTTAAAATTATAATTCTACAGCTATTTTGTGTTTAATGACATCTTCTTATTACTGTTCACCGAGACGTTTTTAAATTTTTGGGATTTATATTTCTTCGTTTATAATCATGTGATAATCGATTAACTTGAACCAATTCTAAAGAAACAAAATTCAAATTAAATTAAAATTAAAAAAATAAAAACTAAATTCTTCTTTCCACCGCCATCATACACCACTTTAATAGTTTTTAATCACTCTCAGGTAAAATTTTGTGTATATTCCTTTGAAAAGCCTTACGAAGAATTTGATTATTTGAAAGCCAGCACAGCGTGTCCCGTTGCTTTGACGTTGGAATCAAAAACAACGTGAAATGTTAGAGCTTGATGCGTTCAACACAATTTTTGTAGCGCATCGTGTCACGGGTTAATGGAATTTCCTAAACGTTTGCAATCTCGGCCGCTACAGCGGGCGTTAACTCCTTTTGAAGCAAAACATGTGAAACAATATTCACTGCATCGTCAACATGGGGTCGTTCAAAAATGCTTTATATCGCTACCATATCGTTGACGTACCATGTAAGATTCAGTATACCTACTGTAAAGAACTTTTGTCTGTATAATAGAGTTAATTCAAAAGGGATTGGATTGTAAAGTAAGTATCTCCGAAACTACTTCGTCGATATTTTTTAGATTTTTTTTGTTTGTTAAAGTATCACAGAAAAGTTAATAATTGATTTTGTTGTTGTTATTATTTTCGTTGTTACAAGAACTTAAATGATCGGCAACTGATTGGTGACATACCTAAAGTTCTACATGGCCGTAGGTACGGGTAGCGGTGACTGCATACCATCCGATCATCGACTCTAGCTAGTGACGTGAAAATTAATCGAAATATGTTACCTTCAAAATTGGGCGACTATTTTACGGTCTAGTAATTCTTAAATTCTTGAGTTGAGAACAAAAAATACAAAATATGGACCCCCACATAAAGACAGACATAAAGGCACGCGTACGGACGCACACACACGTCAAAAACTACTATATTTACTCTTAAGTGTTGGCGTCTATAAGTGTTAAGTTAAACGAAATGCTTTTGCATTTACATATACATGAAAGGAGAAACTATTCATGTTACAGGTAACCCTAGTTGTACCAACTTTGTACCCTAGTTACGTATACCAGCTTTACCATTGAAGCTCGCTAGCAAAACTTTATTACTTTCGGTTGAGAATTGACTCACAAAAACAAGGTCAGAAACTTTTAACCCTTCTGGTCAGGCATCATCTACGTATTACCAACTAAGACGGATGAATGAATAAAATAATATTTATTCTAAATTGGTTTTTTACAAACACTTTACAAATGTCAGACTACGCTATAGGTTCAATAAATCCCTACCGTGAGTAGTAGTTATGGAAGTAGAAGCGGGAAGAAACTCCCAAGGAGTTTTATTTTTACCACTCATATATACATACTAATATACGACTTACATATTATGATATATATATACTATATATATATATATATATATATATCAAATCCATGTCCAAGCATTATCCATTACCCTTAAAGTAAACCTCTAGTTCATGTGGAAGTGGAAGTGCGGAAGTGAGATCCGTTTATTATGGACTAATCGATATTGCAAACGAAATACTTAAAAATAATTTCACGGTTGAATCTATAAGGAGAGTGGGTAAAGATAAATTAAATTAATTAAAATTAATTATTAAATTTAGCCTTGGAGATAAAATTGCTGCCACCCCAAACGTGTAGCGTCCGCTATAGCTTCGTCCGTTGTTCAGCAAGGCACACCACGAGCAGGCAACGTGGGATTTATCGTAATAGCAAAAAATAATATGCATAACTGTATCACAGCCTAACAGTCTAAAATAGCGAGTCTAATAATCTCCTACGCCCCCAAAATATTACAGTACCTCTCCGATCTAATCGATAATTAGTGCTGAGACAGCGTGGGTTTAGTACCGGGTCATCGCACATAACTAAGTTGCCGTGAAAGGAAAAAATTGTGCGGAAAGGAAAATATATCTTAAAAACCTGTAAATACAATTTAATTAAGACAATAGAATATCTAGAAGATTTGACTTATAACGGAACTTTGGTAATATATTTTGTGGAATTATATGGGTTAATTGCGGTTTGCTATAAATTAAAAATTTTGACTCAAGTGTCGAGGAGCCCACCTTCCGTTAAACCTATAGATTATTGATGTTATGTTCACAAGCTTCCAACTCCTATTCAATTTCATTTTTGTATTCTTTATTAATTGAACCTGTAACCTCGATGATAATGGACTGTCCTAAATTCGATCCTTGGCTACGGCAGACTAAATATTAGTTTTTGGTTCTTGATTGTTTGCTATGCATTTTTGAGTATGTCAAGCTGCCATGACGGCAGCAATTCTACTGCGTACTCCATGACTCACTCATAATTATTATAATTTTTAATTACATTTTAATTTAATAAATGAATATAAACACAACCAATTATATACCGCTGAGACATTTTTATTGAAGTTTAATAATAATCAATAGTATTGTTATTTCATGTTAATAGCCGACAAACGAGCAGATGAGCGAACTGATGGTAAGTGGTCACCGTCGCCCATGGACATCAGCAAAACCAAAGGTATCACATAATATAATAAATTATTATCAATCTGCTTCACGATATAGCGTTGAGTTAAATTACACCTAATGATATTTCGTTTGGGGGTGAAACACCTGTGAGTTTCTATTATGGGTGTTATTATTTTTTCTTAAATGTGAATATCCCCTGTATGAGGGCAGGTGTTACCCGTGATTAAATCATTTTGGATTATGGATTTAAAGATACCTCCTAATTGTAAATGTTAAGCTTATTCACTCGGATTCAATTTAATTAGGAATTAATCTCTAGTCAGTACTTGTGTAACAATATATGAATTATGTTCACACTAAACGATGCATGAAATTAGGCGGAACTGAATCAGCAATCGGATTTAACCGCGCTCCACGTACCTACAACCCAATATCACCTCAGAGCCGACTCGGAACTGCTTCCGGCTACTAACTGGATTATTACAAATTACATAGTGAGATTGTTACTCCGCCAGCAAATAAGTTTTCATTTCATTGTCGGGAACGAACTGTGAGTTAATAAATAAGTGACCGACCTGAACTATATTCTATGATTATACTAACAAAATTCATAGCTACAACTACATCTAATTTTTTATTTACTAAACCTACATATACTTCTACATCTTCATCTGCACCAACATGCATATCTGCTATTAAATTAGTATTAATTTACTTTGCAACAATCCGCAAGCACAATGTATGATGGTATATGTATACTTCTGTACACAGAACCTCCCTCGCTCCCACAAAGGAAAATATGCATTTATGATAAATTAAAGTATATACCAACATACATACCGTCACCAACACGTGTTTCACTCCAAAACTGAGCATCCTCAAGGTGAGTAGACTCTACAAGACTCTGGAGTCTGAGTAGACTCTAGAGGGTGAGTACTCCAAGGATGCTCAGTTTCAGAGCGTACTCTACGAGTTCTCTACGTATATATGTAAAACAACTTTTTCATAAATAAAAAGATTCTCATTTAAAAAAAAAAACTCAAAAGAACCAAGGCGAAAGACGAAGACTACCGAACTCGAGTTACGATGAGATAAATAAACTTTATGTGTACTACTGTCAATAACGAAAACCAAATATGGGAAAATACGTGAATATGATGCTATAAAGACCACAAAATGTATTTGGAGCTCCGTAACTTCCAACCCTGGATGTGGGATCTGCGAATGAATACAGCGCATTTCATTTGCCCTACTTTACCTCGGGGAGATAAACCGAGGTACTCGTTTGTATTGTCGGAAACTAAATTAAAAACTTTATCAACTCCTATCAAAACCATATTAATTATGTAAATAATTTCGTGACAACTATACATAATATCAATAACTCAATTCTAAATTATTTCTTAGAATATTCCTTGAGAGTCTCGCAATCTACAAAATACGATATATAAAACGTTCCTCTAGTTCAGAGAAGATGAAGCTAAAAACTTTGAGTATCGTTTAAGTCTGCAGCAGTAATATGAAAGCAGCGCCTAATAGGCAAACTACGCAGTTTTAATAATGCTACTCCAAGTTGTAAAAGGCTATACAGATACCGCACAGGCACGGCTTTCGGTTGGTGATGCATTTGGACCGTATTAATGGCTAAGCTTAATCTGCGAAGTTATACTTCAAACTTTGATATGCACTGTTTCTATTCAACTGGCCCGAATACTCGTACTGCGTTACAGTTTCTGTTTGTTTAGCTCGGAGCGAATGCCGAGAGTGAAATAACTCTACAGTTGAGTAACACCAAATTATTAAAAGTCGTTTTTTATGGCTGTTTCGTGATTACAAACTAGAAGTACAAAACAAGGAGTTTGATATTAACTTGGCGCGGATATCTATAAATATAACGTTGTAACGTTAAATTTAATTTAAATAAAAATGAGTGCGTTATATAGATATTATGTTATAAATATAATAGTAATTCTAACTAATCACTTAACTATTTATGCACAGAGATAATAAAACAGAGGTTAACATGAATTACGGAATGCAAGGGAAAACATGCTGTTTTTTTTGCCAATTTTGTCTTACTCATCGTTTCTTTTAGAATATGTTTTTATGAAATTAACCAACTAAATTTCGACATTAGACGCGGTTTTCAAAACTGCTCAATAACCCTTAAATATTATTCAAGTTTGTGCGGAACAGCCTCCTGGGATTTCGTCGAGTAATCGTTCAAGAGGGCCTCAACCATATACTATAGTTAGTAGTTTGCCATCAATAACAATCCATTTTTATAAAATCATCAAAATCATTTTTACGAAATATAGTGTATATGACGCGATCGTTATTCTTACACGATATAGACAGTGTATACCAAGTGTTAATATATAAAGTGAGCATATCGGAGAATAATTCTGTCCTGTGGTTGCGGTTATTGAGCCCACTGTCACAGCATTGCGCATTGTGAACGACCACAACGATCCAGCGTAAAGCCAAAATCGTATCTATTAGAGAAATGTCATATTATAGACAGAGCGTGGCGTTCTATTTTAGTACCTAGGAAATAGTCGGCTGCAGCCTTAACCATTTTTTTAGGTTGGATGGTGGGGATCTTCGAGAGAGACCGTGCCCCGCAGAGAGGTTATGTGGGATCCCACCCAAACCCACTTCGGCTGCCCTCCGATGCATATGGGAGGTAATAATAAAAACTACATTCAGTTAAAATATATTACACGTATATAATAATAATAACATACATCGTTTGTATAATAAAACAACATAAATTACGAATATACGAAAACAGTGGAAATGCGAAAGAGAACTCTGATATTTTTTACAATATTTTTAATATTTTAGCTCGTTCGTTATCAAAGCGAGGCGGTAAATTTGGTTGCGGGAGGAAACGGCACTGTAACTGAAAATAAAAAAGTGTCATACGGTCATTGCGGTATGTGCAAGAGGAGTGAGTAGGTGCTGACCACGAATAAAGCTTAATTTTGTCTTTCAAATATGCATCAACGCTATCAAAATTTTCACAGACGTCAGTTACATATGTTTCTATTACCATACATGTTTGAGAATATGATTTTGTATACGTATATGAAAGTATTCGTGTGTAAGTATATCTTTACATTGTAACTTTACTATCCGCTTTTCGTGCTTGTCTGCTTAGCCAATGGGAAGCTAGTAGAGAATGTTTTAAGTATTAAGTTCGCCGTTTATACCATGATGTATTTTGTTTTGGTCAATAAAAGATAAATAAATAAATCAACTTCACAATTAATTTAAAAAGGAAAGAGAATTGCATGTGCTAACATTATCACTACTTAGGAGCACCGTAATGATTAAGCTGAATGGTACACAGCGCGGCAACCTGCAACAGAACGAACATACTCGTAGAGCTATTGCCTAGTCAGTTGTTAGCTTTGTGCCCAGAACATTTTACTTGCAAAGATTCATGGAAAAACGAAGGTATTTTGTGTGTTTAATTAGGAGATTCGTAGGTATTAACATTGCGTTTACGTCAGCGCTAATAAATACCACAAACATTAAGTCGGAAGGCTTAAGTTTATTCCTTATATCGCAGAGAAATGTGAATTAATATTGGGTGGTATTGCTCTTTGCGAGTGCCAACTGTGCCAAAGTGCCACTCGTGCAAACTTGTTTATCAATCGGGAAAGTTTGCGCCGTACGTATGTTCCTGTTTGTCGGTGACATCTCTTTGTCGCTTTTGATCCAAGAATGAAACACAAATGCTTTATAAAGAGAATTCTGCAAAGTTTAACTAGTGAATTTGTTTAACGTACATGTCAAACGAAGTAGACAATCTTAGTTGAATATATTGTAAATATAATATCGTAGTAGAATACAAAAGTAACACGTTTCTATAGGCATATATAACTATTGTCAATCACATTCTAGATACCTAAATGAAACCATACGAATTTGAATTTATGTTACATGTTTTTGGGTAATCTTGAGTTAAAACGAAGAACCTTTGTTGTAAAAGTCAGTAGACAGACGATCTTTTAACTGACTATACTCTGTTATATTATAGATAACTTTATAAAAATTTAACTTTTTGTTCGCCTCGTTTATGTCCCTGACTTTTGAAATAAATCAACGATGTACCCAAACTTAAGTAAACAAGAGACATTTGATATAGGTGCGCGATAAATTTTATAAGTTGATTTAATAAATTCAAGGCTAATAGCTTATTGTAAATAAAATACCTTGAACAAAGTACAAGCCTGCCTGAATTTATGATAAAAACAAAATGTTATTTTCAGTTTTACGATGTAATATTAAGACAGGAGTGAAGCGAACTGTGACGTAACGGTGTTCTGAAAGGTTAACTCATAAAGTTTGAACAATGTACCCTTGGTTTTGTTGTCTTGTGATATCCCTAATTTAGATAGGTCACATTTCCGTATTCTCACTCAACTACTATGCTTCACTTAGTTTTATTTTATATACACTGTTGTACAAAAATATTTTTTGCATTGACAGTTTTTGAAGTCAATTTTTTAAGTTCACCGTTTGACATAACTTCACCGAATTCTATGAACAAAAGCGTCTGGTTTTTTTTTTAAACTCAAATTATATATAACTCAAATATTTAATATTCTTAATTTGAGTTTCTTTGCTGTTTAGAGTTGAAAAAGTACGACAGACTAGAATATAAAAGTACTAAAATATAAAGTTCTCGTAGCATTGTCAAGCAACACGGTACGTCATTTAAAAGTAATTTAAAGACAGAAATGAATATATTATTTAAATAAATCTTCAATATGGATCATCGAGAACAGGAGTCACCTAATACCAATTTCGAAGAAGAAAGTTGGTACAACAGCAATATTCTATTATATTGTCTAATGGAACAATTATGTGCAATGTTCCATTTTCTACGTATTCGACTTTCTTGATATAGCTTATTACCCTCGCGGTGTTGTCGAGCGAAATATGAGTTATCACAAATCTCTGACATAACCACATAAGTGCGGAGTACGATACAGACACCTATAAAGTAATATAAAAACGATTTTAACGTATCTACGATCCGTACGCCAAGCGCTTTATAGGATGGAAGGAAAACTCCGAATAAGAAGCAGTGATGCAGATAATCCCCTTCAAGGTACGGGGCTGCGGTGACGTTTATGACTGAGTGCTGTTAATAAACCTGAGCAAATCACCCGAGTGGAATCTTGGTTTTATTGATTATATTAGAAATAAACTGACGGCAGATTAATATTAATATTAAAATCGATTTTAGTGCGAATTTAGAACGAATCATGGTATGGAAAGTAGAATATTGGCTTTTATACAAAAATTGCAATAAGCTCCGTGATTGTTTTTTATCTAATCGGACATCTGACATTCAAATTGAATTTGTTTATCCAATCTTTAATTGATCGACAAGTAGTGACAATATCTGGATAGCCCTGAAAAAATGTTGTATGTATAGTTATTTATAGAGGGATGATTGAGTACAAAATTTTGCAAAGCCTTGCTACTCGGCATTTAATTCAATCTTTGTCGTTCTTGTCATATGTCAAGGGCTTCACCTCAAATCATATCCGTAATAAAATATTCAATTGAGACGAAATTATGCCGAATTTAAAAATTATTATAAACACTTAAATACATCTATGTGTTTAAAAAGCGTTACATGTAAAGTTCAGTTAAAATAAATTCCGTCAAATTAATCAACTAAATTTCAACGTTTGGCAATTGTGTATGTTAATTTAAAACCGTTTATAACTAGTTTGGGTGAAAGCAATCGTCTAAAGCCACCACCACACACCTCTCATTCTCAACGCAGCAATAGCTAATGAACCGATCACAATTTCAAAAAATGTTTTTATCATAATACGATACTGTACAAGTATGTCATATTTGTCGAATTCATTTAACTAGCAAGTCAACCAAGAGCGATTCATTGAGCGGAAAGGAAGCGTGGCGCGCGCGAGCAGAAACTATGGTAATACGAATTTTCCCCTGATGACACCGGAGAACTTATACGATATACCACCGGCATCGTGATTCGATGTCATTGGGATCGTTATGTGAATATTAACTTGTTTATTCGGTGTACAAACTTACGTTATTATTACAGGGGTGGCGATGTAGAGAGCATGTTTCGATCCGTCTCGGGTGGTAGGTTTTAGGGGTGGCTAATGTAAAATAAGTAATAATATTAGTTTAAAATTCAATTACAGCGGATAATTAATTTTCTTAGATTTGTCGCACCTACAATTCTAACAGTTAAATAGGAGGACTTTTTATGCCCCACTGATCGGGCATGGAGTGGATCTGATGAATTTTTTTTTTTAAGTGTGAGTCATCTCGCTCGAACTAGTGAGACAACTAATAATATAACATTATATTATCTTTCGTATATTATCTTGCGGTTGTTACCTATGTTTTTTGTCTCATAACCGAGACACCAAAAGATACCACTAGTCCCTTTATGGGCCCATATATTCTTTGAAAAGTGATACCCTTATTGGCTTTGTCGGTCGTCCGAATTTTTATGAATCTACTGGACAGACAAAGTTTGCTGACACAATGACGAACACAAATATATTTTTTTACAATTACAAATTCCATTATTTAAAGCGTGATCGACGGTTTTCCTTTGTTTAATTTACTTACTGCGGAAATTTCTCCTTGATAAAATCCTTGTCAGTAGTAAATGTTGTAGAAGTTGCTTTTATAATTTATTTATCTGTCACAAAAATGTTTGTCCCAGCCTGGAATCGATCCCGGGACCCCTCGCTTGGCTAGGAGGTCGTCAAGTATTTTTAGCAAGAAATGTTTTTAAAATCAGCTACCTCGCCGCCGCGCCAGGTGGAAGTCAACACGTGGCTACAACGACGTCTCGAGCACATTGCACTTTTTGTAACTTACATTCCAAGTTCATCGCGCAGTTGCCAAACGAACGGAAGCAGATGAAAATTGAATGAAGAAGCCAAGTTCCTGACGTCAATGTGCTCGTGTTATATATAGACGTGACGATCCATGACGTCAGAGACCTGAGTGTACTTAAAATATTAAATGTTTATCTTGATGTTAATATTAAATGACATTAGAAGTTTGCTATTTAATATATATGTAAAGGTATATACCATCCAATTGGTGTTCAGTGGTCATTATATAAAATTGCAGGTTCAAAAAATCCCTGCTACACTACATGAACTATAAGAAACCGGCATCCATCATTTGGAACGTTACATATGATTTTTTATGTTAATGACCTGTCAGCACGCAGACTACCTGTATGACGGTGAATTTTACTTGTAACAAATACTCATGATTTTCGTTTTTTTACCGATATTTCGACCCAATTACGTGTGATGGTCACGGCGAGACTACGATGCTCGAAAGAAACTATTGACTGTTGACACTTGACAGACACCAATGACAGATGCGTAATGACAACTTTACGTCTAGTAATAGTAATAGTATCTGTCATCATTCTTGAATCGAAATATCGGTAAAAATACAAAAATCGTCGGTACCCCTTACGTCCGCGATGATATAAGTCTGAAATAATGTTATGCTGACTGCTCACTATGTCATATGCACATTTAAAACACAGGAGCTCATATAGGCATTGCAAGGCAAAAGGGACCAAGAATACAATATAATTGGCTCTGCAACATTGCAATCAAAACAAGGTTGATTTTATACAAAATAAATGTTATGTTAACGTAGCCTTATGAGCATAATGATCTAGGGCCGTATTGGGGCGGTCTAGAATACTCCTCCCATTCCTATGCTGGCAGAACAGGGTGACGGAAGAGGCGACAGAAGTCAGCTTGCTTGGCGGTAGGCCTTTGCCTAGGGATTATATTATCATTATTATTATTAAGGCATTAATATTATTACTGGTATTATTATCTTTCCATGAAGCCTGCCTAGCTAGCTACCACCTTTCTGTTTGAGTCAGCCGCCAAACTATTCGTTGTGTTCTGGCTGGGGGTTTGAGAGCCAGTACTTTACTTCTAATCTTCTTCTCATTTCCTAGCCGACAACGCATCAGTGATGATTTTGGTCTTGCTGATGTCCGTGGACGACGGTGACCACTTACCATCAGGTGGCTCGTTTGCTCGTTGCCGACTATTAACGTAAAAAAAATATGTGTATTAGTTTACAGTTGGCCAAATTCTTACACCTAACGTCGTTTATACTTAGTACAGAATGAAAATACGCTAACAATTATCTGAAAATAAATCCCATATATTCTAGAAGACATAGTATTAAAAGAGATGACATGAACTCGTCGCGTGGACGAGAAGCGCTTGGGATAACTTTACATCGTCAACAGCTGCGTGGATCTAAAGCGAAACGCGGAGAGCTAATCGCGAGCTGCGCCAGTAAATTGTGCCCGAAAAGCTATGATGAGTATTAATGTCGAAACAACTATTACGATTTACAGTTATAATTGTGCGAAATATTTTCTAACGCGACCTTTTGTACACAACTGTTAGCGTGACGGATTTGAAACTGTGAATTAAAATCTTAACGTCCATATTTTTTTCATACAGTCTAAAGGGCAGACGGTAAAACAGAAAGGCCAAATGATGGTGATGACGATGTTCACCATCGTTTATGGCCATTGCCAACGTTTAAGGTGTCGTTGATGTAACGCTGGTACTTACAACAAACATTTCTGACTGCTGTAAAACATCACGTCGTAACGCTTCGGGAATATCTCAAAACGATACTTATTTGACATTTTGCAAGCGACTAGAGATATTGCTCTATTCGTGCTCTATTATATATTTGAATTTGTATTGTATATTTGAAATCGGGTAAGCTCCATATCTTATCGAGTTTAATCGTTTTTACCCAAAAAGATTAAACACACCATTAAAATCAGGAATCACCACAGTAAGGCTATCTAATTGAAATCTATACTTTATTCTTTACAACTAATAGCCTACTCTATTGTTAATCCCAAGTAATCTGTCATTTTTCATCGGCATTACGTTAGAAAAGATCATGGTGAACTGTAAAGTGTAATTTATGCAAAACTGTAAATTGTATAAGCAGCCGAGCTGGAATTACCCTCGCTCAAACCTCTCGTTAACCCGCCACCTGACAATATAGCTGTTTATAATGTAGGATTTAGCAACACCATTAATAGTTAATTTGCAGCTGGCTCTCAACGCTACGATGATGCGTTTGTAGCTTTAGGGAGCTAGCTGTGAGTTGTGAGTGCCTTTGGTAATAGAGTAATGCTTGATTTCAACCCTGGCCTATTTCCACTTAACATCTGATATAACTGCAAAGACTGTAAATTTATGTAACGTAAAAGAAGAGTGATTAGTGGAAATTTATTTTAGTTTTACTTTAATATTACTAGACATTATAAATTTAATGTAGAGGCCATTTTAAAGGCATTTTGAAATTGGATGTAGTTTCATAAAAACGTTCCAAGCCTGAAAAACTGCCTGTAGGTTCCACCGTTTTTATGAAACTACTTCCAATTGATAATAGAACTGACTAAATAATAATATAAATATATCATCTTTCTGCTATGCGGTATTATTATTCGGCTTGGTCCCGATTCACGATATTTTACTACTAAAAAAGGGCATTTAACAATAACATTTTCAACTCGTCTGATCAAACAACAAGCGTATTGATTAGGGCAGAATACTACGCAAAGTTAAAAACAGATATAGAATAAAATTTTACATTTCATATGAGTTATTGAAGAGATGTTTTTGAGTAAGCGCTATCCATCCGTCTACCTTCATCCATTTCCGCTATTTTCTAGTAAAAAGTTGCCATGACATCGATCCGTAGAACTGCGTGGAAATGCTGGCGTAAAATATACAAATCTTGAGCAATATACAATACGTGATATCATTGAAAAAAGTGTGTAATCCAGGAATGAATGAATAAGTTTAAAATCATATTTCTGGTAATTGGAATTTATTGATTGAAAATAATCTTCTATGATCTACGCGTTTATCAAAACCTGTCAATTCCAAATCGGACTTGCGTGGAATAGCCCATCGTACTGTAAATATATCCAAGAATATTTTTAATTTTTTTCGGTAAAGATTTGCGTATACATTAAGTGTATTACAAAGATCTTTTGTATATATTGAGTGTATGTGAATAATCAATAAAATGAAGGATAAGAACTGTAAAATTTTCGAATATTTGCTTTAATTACTTTTATATCATGCATTTCTATAAAATAATTACGTAAATAAATTCATAATCACGTTCATTTAATGCAAATTTTCCTAAATGTTGTGGATATCAAAGGAAGCCCGACAGTGAATATAGCTTTCGTATTGAATTACGTCAACCGCGTACTTTAATTACTTTATTTTACAAGTGTTAACGCTTTGAAACATACACTACGCAGACACACACCCACACCCATATTTATATATATATATACATATATATATATGTGTGTGTGTGGGTGTGTTATATATATATAGTTTTGTAGAGAAATTGTAACTCATGTGATAAATGGACGCTTAAATCTTTATGGTGCTCATTTCTGTAAGAAATTCGTCCATTTATTTCTCTAAAGCTAATGTCCGTAAATATCAGTGCACGTACTCGTAATCTGTTTCAGCAATATGCCACAGGTTAATAGAGCGAAATAGAAAAACTAAGTACATTGTCATGCGGATTAAAGAAATTTGTCTAAAATCAACACAATCATATCCATCAATATGTTTGTTCTCTTACTAATACGGCCGAAGATAAAGAGACCCCTTACAGAAATAAAGGTTATGGTTCACATGTAATTTATGGGTTCCAGATAAGATTGTCTATCATCTTATGAATGATGTGAGGCGTATACCTATTGGGGATAAGCCGTAGGGTTAATTTAACATCAGCTAGATATATTTTTATATGACTTGTACGAATAATATATGCGATGACCGTTCCTGGTATTAAACATTACAGGAACACAGGACTGTTCAAAGCTGCAAGTTTATGCGTTGGAAATTAATACTTAATCCGATCGGTCACCAGCCAAGTCAACTGATCACGGGTTAACAGATAGACAACGGACATTGAAATGAGTGTTTTTCAAGGTTTTAAGTATTTATGACCACGCCATCCGCGACATGAGCGTATGTGAGTATTTTTTGAATATGCCATAAGTTTATAAAGTTCATGAATTAATAAATAATAGCTAGAATGAATAATAGCTCTGACATTTACCTAGTTTTCTCAAGCTTTAAAAGTATAAAACTATATATAAGGAATCCACCCTCGAAGGGTGGAGTAAAATGGGTAAAAATTTGAAATATACTAAAGAAATACTCAATTCCTTTCTTGGATCTTTTGGACATCTACGACTTACGACATGTACTGCTACAATTGCATGGTTCTCGCTTTAGATGTTACTGGGTGTTCATGAATCAGTCAGTAAGAGAGGACAAAGCGAAGCGTTTCCATATCGTAGGATTATCACTACATGAGTCTTATACGGATTTCGGGATACAAAAAGCTAACATCGTACGTGACGCGTGGCTCGTGCCGTGAATTTTCCCCGGTCACCGGGGACATTCTACGCACGTGATCTGCTACTGGTAATGTCTGTTATACACTTGGTCCCAATAATTCCACATACATTGAAATTATCACTATTTGGATCAGTTTTTTATGGTAATATATAGAGCAGACCGTGTTACCTGGTTCAGCTGTTACACTTCAATGAACACTACAGATATTAGCATCGCAATTACAACCCATAATTCTTCCACTACTGAAGACTCGTGTCAATTAGTTGAAATACGAGTGAATATGATCCACTCATACGTCACCACGATGAACGACTGCGTATTGGTATACTTTACACTTCTAAAACATTACGATGTTCACGGTATGCTAGTCTCACAATGTTTACCGAAGCCAATGATTACAAATTTAGCTTATTTACGATATTTGACACTTATTGGTTCAGCAAACTTTATATCCGTGTAGTTTTAACATTTTTTCATATTGGATGAAAATCGAATGTGATGTACGTCCAGACGGACAGACTCACGTGCGAGCAATCCTAGAAACGCTTCGATTTTTCACCAGATGTTCGAAACTTTACGCATGACTTCGAAAATTCTGATTCGACCTTCCGAATGGGAAATTTAGCTACATACCGGCACGCGTCAGTTTTTTTTCCAGTTCGCAAATTACACTTTATGTTTATTTACAGCGCACTGAATCTCTTAATGAAATCTCGCGAATTGAAACTGAAATTGAAACTGTTTTACTACCTTTAGATTGCAGTCGCTATTATCTTTCGTTGTTAAATCCCGATTCGTATTATCTGCGTCTTGCTCCAACGCGCGGATTATTATGAATTACAATGATTTATGGACATATTTTATGGTACATTGTAATATATAAAGTAAGTGACCTTCTACTTTATTGAAACCAGACTTACAGAAATAATTTTATCGTACGGTAATGTAATGAACACTGTAACTTTAAAATGTAAACCAATATGAATATTCCATACACCACTGCAGTGGGTAACCATGTATGTGTGAATTCACGGCTAACGACGCGGATGAAAATTTCGCAACCATTTTCCACGTCCCTCTAATTTAGCGCGCCACTTCATTTTAATTCGCAATGCTCAGAGCAGCGTAGTTTGATAATCGTAATTATCACTACCCAACTTTCATTACACCTTCCTGCGCAAGTTGGAATAATATCATGGCCAATGTTTCTCCATTAATTTTAATGATGTTAGTTAGTTTATAGATGGGACATTTGTACAGATTGCTTGTGGCAGTACCGCTGTAGGAGCGAAGTTATTGTATCTTCTTTCTAGAGAACTTTCGACATTATGTCTGAACTAAACTAATCTAACCCTCTCGTGTCCGAGGAGAGACTCCCTACCCTCCACAAGCCATAACTTCCTCACTGCTGATTTCAGATCTCCTCTTATAATGTATGGAATAGACGTCGCAATCCACCACTCTGGCGCTGGCCAAGAGTGGATTGGCAGAATACTGCCTTTTGAGGAAATTATGGAAAACCCCCTGGTATGCAAGTTTTACTTGATAATTCATTTATATGTAGACAGAACTACGAAAACTTAAAGGTGCATCTAGGAATTGTTCCTAGACCCCTGTGCGGGAGATAGGAGATCATACGTACCACTAAACCATCAGTGATTGTATCGTATTGCAGTAAAGTCATGTAGACAAGTATATAAACTAATCACACTCTTATTTTTTCTTGTCACGCTCTTAAAACATAAAAGCGAGTCGATAATTGATTTAAGTTTACGTAGCGCACCGATATCAAATTGTGCTCCTATTTATAATTCTGTTAAAATTACTCTAATATCTTGTTGAAGTAGGAAATTTCTTGGACACCCGCCTCCCAATAAAGTTTCGTTACAGCCGCACCATTAGTCCT
This sequence comes from Megathymus violae, assembly GCA_003671415.1. Classification (NCBI taxonomy): domain Eukaryota; kingdom Metazoa; phylum Arthropoda; class Insecta; order Lepidoptera; family Hesperiidae; genus Megathymus; species Megathymus violae. The sequence continues at coordinate 1,907,307 of PDGT01000044.1, forward strand.
TGGCAAAATTTCAGGATTTTACTTCGTCGAACATAAGCTAAACAATTTGTAATTTAAACCTAAGTAATATTATTTTAATAAAATAAATATTAACGTCATTTGTTTGGACGTTAAATATTCTACTTTGTACTGCTAATAAAGAGTTATTCTACTGAAACATATGAAAAATAAGAAACGTTTTTAACAGTAGCCAAGTACATACATTGTTAAGTACACAAGCAAGCATTCTAAGTACTTAATAGCGATCCAAAGTAGGTTAGTAGTTGTAACATTAATCGTTGTAATAGTACTTAGTAAGTAAGAGGTCGATGGACCATGAAGTTGATCTGATAAACCTAATGTGCCTTAGGGGATCGATGCCATTAAATCTTAGCTGAGAGTAGAATTTTCTAATATCATATTTAATATTATCGATATTTAAATGATAATGAGATTTTATGTAAATAAACTTAAATTTATTTCAAATTACGTATTTAGATTAAGAAGCTCATTATTTTGCTTCTAGTACCGTATTTATCATCTATTATTTAACACACAAAGAGTCTTGTAATTAAGAAAAATAAAATTTTCAGTCAATACAAAGGTTTTATAAACACTTTTCGCGCTTAACACTACGCTATATACTTACTTTTACTTACGCTTTAGCTGCCTTGGGCACCCTCGAGTGTTGAGTCAAAAAATAATGTTTCCTACCGCTACAGACTACACCTAATTATAATCGAATATGACGATCTTGTTCAAAAATTCTTGCCTTGAAAAGATACTAACTGATATTAGTCATCAACATCAATATTTCTTGTATTTTAGATAAAAAGTTCAAAACAATATTAATAAAAATAATCTTAAATATGGACAGGATTTTTTGGGTTATGAACTAAACTAATTTAAAGGACTTAAAAACCTAATAGTGCTACCGATTTAGTTTTATTACAAAAATCTCATAATGCCCGATCCTACGAATATAAAACTTCAGTTTTATCGGCGAAAATATTCTCTAGGATTAATGAGTTTTAAAAGTAAAACGGGGTAATCACATAATTTAATACGTATCAGGAAAAAATATAAGTTATAGCATAGTGATACTGGTTAAACAATTTTGTTTGTAAGAACTTATTTTAGTAAGAAACATTACGAAGATACTTTAAAATAATTTCAGTTGGTTGACAGCACTTAATTTCTTTTTTTCAATGACAAAACAAATGATCAAAGAACAACATGCATAAATGTATTTACACATGAGCGTTTTGTTTTCGTTTCGTTTCGAAACACGTGTTGGTGACGGTATGTGTGTTGGCATATACTTTTATCATAATTGCATGTTTTCCTTTGTAGGAAGAAGGGAGGTTTCAAGCATGTATAGAAGTATATACCATCATACATTGTTCTTGCGGATTTGTGCAAAGTAAATTAATACTAATTTAATAACAATGAATTTTCGCAAAGTAACGCCTGATACTATCAACTATAACATGAGCGTCACTTACAATCGAGATGTTGCCACTCATGACTAGGGCGCAGCCACCAACCATCTTACTGTAATCCTGTTCGAGACTGTAGGTAAATAATAGGGACCACGAAAATTTCATACCAACTGGTCCACGTGGGTTTAGTACTGGACGTTTTAGTTCGCTTCAACCCAATAGCTATTCCCTGTAAAGCACAAGTTTTACTTGTCATTGAGGAACTCTAGAATTTCACCACGGCGACGACTGATGGAGCAGTCAGTAGCTAACACCAATATCGCAAGATGTTATATTACCCGGAAGCTTCCATCACTACTCAGTGATTGTTCTGCAAGGTTAATGACCGAAGACAACACATTTCGCAGCACAGAAGCATTCAAGAAATGCTGTTAATAAAAATCATTTATGCAAGTAATATATTAAATTAGTATTAATTTACTTTGCAACAATCCGCAAGCAAGTGCTAATTAGGAGAAGACACGGCGAAAGCATATCCTCAATGCATCTTTTAAAACAAACCTTTTAAAACTTACGCGGAACTAGTTTTGACACTATTATTTCCAGGTGTCCTTGTCATTAATATATTCATTTATACCATAATATGTATCCTTCACCTATAACCTGTGTTTAACGCGTCGCTTAAAATTTCCGTTAGGCAAGTCACATAAACTTTGGAACCTCATTGTAAAAACGTATTTATAAAATACCTTATACGTGTGCGTATAAATAGATGTGTATTCCCTCGATTTCATGTCAAATATAGGTGACAAGGTCGGTGGAACCCAAATCAAGCTGTAAGATACGTACCCTGTAAACATCATACTTATTCATATTGTTTCACATTTACGGCCCCTCCAACCGAAATGACATTAAGTTGGTGAGCTGCTGTTTAACCAGAGCTTAATATAAAAGATGAAAATGTACCAGGAGGTAATTTTGGGCCTGAAAAGCCCTGCGGTGGTCTGTATAGTGCGCGACATGAATTAAACGGGTACGTAAGAGAATGTTATAAAAGCGCTACCTAGGGAGTTATCCTACATACGAGTACTTCACGACTTGTCTCACAACCAACAAGCTAAGGCAGCCCGTCAAATAACCTTATCTTAACTATAAGTCCATTCCTTTTTTTATATCTAACAACAGATATATAAATATGTCTATAAACGCAGATATGTTATTTATCAATTATTAATAGAGTAATTAACTAACATTTTAGTAAGAGGAGCAGGCCATGTTGTAAAAATGTTGCATTTTCATTTTTTTTTTTCATATATTTTAAGAAAATATGACTCCAATACGAACCATCTGTATTCTCACACTTACTAAATCCATTCCAGGCACCTGTGACTCTTTAACTGACGATTTCGAAACGCATTTTAACAATCTGTTCAGTGTAGTTTTAGTGCTAACTACTAAACTCTACCACAAACTTTCGTTATACATAAATCATGAGGTTTATCTATATTATACGTACATATACATACTTTTTGTTTACTTATCGTATCGTATCGTTTACGTATTGTATGTGATTATTTTCGAAGCTTGTTTTTATGCATGCAATTTTAAATACTTTAAAGTTTGATTCAAGAATACGTTGCAGTAATATCTCATACAGGTCATGAAATTTAAAAGGTCATTGTGTATTTTTTTCTCTTATACGCACGTAATTCTTGGCTACAATCATTAGGCGATAACTTAATGGTAAGTGGCGACGTGGTATAAATATTTGGTAAGTGAGTAAGTATAAATTAGAGTAAGATAAAGTAAATAAATAATATAATAATATGATAAGTATTAATATATGTATGGTAAGTGCAATAAAAAAAGTGTAATCCTACTCACACTTACACCCACAGCAAGTGGGGGAAACGCTGAATTATCATTTCTAATCACGACAGTTTTGTGTCTGAAAAAATAATCCTTCGCCACTCGTTACTCTGCCGGTGAAGCAATTACCTAACATACTACTATGACATATTTGTGACATGACAAACTGAAGACGCGTCCTGTTTGTGAGTACGGTGTTATATCTTTGTTATAAAAGTGCTGTTCAACCAGATGCCTACCGCTCTCAAGATTTATTAGGTGAAACAAGAAAATCGCTTATATTGTATGATGCTGATAAAATGTTTTATTTGGAAATTGTTTTGTCCTTTTGTTAAGCCGGCTTTTATATGTGAGTATAATAATACCTTTCTTATAGTAGATCGGCCTGAAACATCTCAGTATATTTTTTATCCTTATTGATCGATTCAACAACGTCCAGCTGAAATGACCGACTCTTCAGAGGATAAGAAATAGAGGACAAAAAATGTTCACACATATATTTAATGTTTTAAAGCAGTATAGTTATAGAAATAGTAGCTACGTGTTATAATACAATGAATCATGACTATTTCAATGTTAGTGGGTATTATAATAATTCGTTGTTTCCTATTGGAATAATTGTAAAATTACAAGTAAATGTATAATAAATACTACACTACTTGTGTTTAGGTTAATCTATATTTTAATAAATAAAATTGGAGTGTCTGTTAGTAATATTAAAATAATCGCTTGTTACTAAATGCATATGAATGTATATATGCATATACATATACCAAAATAACATTTTATTACAATTTTTGTCTGTCTGTTTGTTTATTCCAGCTAATCTCTGAAACGGCTGGACCGATTTTGACGAGACTTTCACTGGCAGGTAGTTGACATAATAAGGAGTAACTTAGGCTACTTTTATTTTTACTAAATAACTTTTCTGTTAAATTCCACACGGACGAATTCGCGGGCACAGCTACTATTAGATATAATTGAAGGTTTTCTTAAGTATTTTACAAACTGAAAATTGCAAAAAATAATTGTTACGAAATTACTTGCGGGTAGACGTAACGAAAACACGCGACCTTAGTGTTATTAAGTTGTTTTCACAATTCAATTAATATTTCGTAAATAATCTAATAGTGTCAAAGTTTGCTAAAGACTACGTTACTCGCCATACGAAAAATTCCAAAAATTGTTCAACACTCGCATGCACAACATCGAAGAAAACTTTGAAAAGGCCACTGCATCTCCTCCAACATTCTTGCCAATAAACTTTCCGGCTTGAAATCATTTATGCGCCGTTGTTCGTTATCCTTGACAAAAACTCAGTTGGAGATGCTTGTAATTCATAGAATTAGAAAGAACGAGACAGTGTTATTTCTAAAAGTAATTCATAAATTTTTAAAGTGTAACAAGGGCGCATCTTTATTTTCTATTTAATTTATAAACCTGGAAATTTGTCGGTTCTGGGACACTATCTAAATATTGGCAACAAACTGCACACAAATCTATTGTGCAGTTCAAAAAACTACGTACAGGAGCATACATAGAGATGAGATTTTATAGTAATCAATCATATAAGAGGATAAATTTACATGCACGAGCCGTGGGTAACACTAGCGTGATGGTGAGACTCAAAAGCTTACGAGTGGAATCATTTAAAATATATAGCACATTTGTTAATCTCGATCCTAATATCAAATATATATTAAATTCCCGTTAGGTTCTCCAACAAAATAATGCGTTTCTGTCGTAACTAATTAAACTTAATTCGACAGTAGAGCGTTGAGACTTTCAAAAGCGCTTTCAAAGCTTACACTAAGTAAAAACTTTTTAACTTAGTTTCGCTTAAAACAAGCGCATTCATATTCACACATTCTTCGTTCGCGTGTAATAGATAAGCGTACTCAGTTTATTCCAACGACTTTGTATTTTCTCCGTTAACCAAGTTCCTCCGCGTTTCGACATGTTCAAAATTACTTATTACGTGCCCGTCGCCGTCAGAAATGTCAGCCTTTTTTAGGTTAACGAGGCTGTGAGGGACCCGGGACGATGGGCGATGAAATCGTTAACGTAATTAGGCACACTTCAGACAACGTCGTAGATTGCTAGGAACAATATATTTCCAAACATATTTCCTTTATTGTAACACATTGTCCATTTTAGTTCGCACTTTTGGTAATGACTGTCAAACAAGCAGACGGGCCGTTTGATTTGAACATACAACACCAGGCGGTGTTTCTAAATCTATGTACACTATTATACAGCTGCAGTGTCTGTCAGTATGTACATTTAATTTTTTGTTCAATTTTATGGTAAACATTCGTTTTTTGATGCACTAACATAAGTTTGACCATTTTGAAAATTTTTGTCTGTCTGTATGTCCGGTTTTAACTCAAGAGCGGCTTGACCGATCACAATGAAAATTGGTATGCATTGAGAGCTCGTGATAATGCAGATGACGGGCTATATAAAATATTAGTAAACCTAATGATGTTTAATCAAGGCAAAATAAATAAAATGTTGAATAATCATGTATATATAATGAATTGTTCAACCGGAACGGAGTACAAGGGAGCCGTTAGTATAATAATAAATCCCAATTTGTTAAAACATTTTAAAGGAAAGGTGATACTGTGATTGGGAAGTAAAAATAAAAAACATAAAAAATAATTACAACTTTGCACACATACCGTCAGGATAATCTGGTTACTACCGACCCCAGGGAGCTCTAACTGGAGAAACCTGCAACTATTGTCTTGTTCATTATCCAGCAGGGTGCACAAAAAGCTGAGAAAATCTTTCCGTACCAATGTACCCACCTTGTATCGCACGATGTATGAGTCCATATTCGAGGATGGATATTGCACCTTACATCCTAAAAGTATAAAATCTCTTATACCCATCGGAATTACATGAATATTTCAATATATTCCACTTTACAAAGGATAGAAATCCGTTCAGCAGAACTTAATCTACGTTTTTTTATGTAAATGTAAAAACAAACGAATAGAAAAGCCACCTGATGGTAATTGGTTACTGTCACCCATGGACATTAGTAACGCCAAAGGCATCGCCGATGCGTTAACACAGTTCCTTAGTTTATACCTACTAAAATGAAATATCTACTCACATGTAGCCACTAATAAGCCACTATTTTCTTTGCGAATAACCGATAACCGAGCAGACAAGCCACCTGATAGTAAGCGTTCACCGCCGCCCATAGACATTAGTAACACTTTAGGTAACACAGATATACTGTCGGTCTAGGAATGAGAAGAAAGAAAGAAATTCGTTTCGGAAAATTACACGAGAACAGATCTATTACCCGGGATGAAAAATATTCTCGACTTCGACCATTCTATAAGTTCGAAATATGCAAGAGTCATCAAATTCTGTTAAATGATTTTAATGATATACGTCTACAAAATGACAGACCGGCAGGCAAAAATTCTAAAATAAATATGTTTAGGGCTCTATATCGATTTGTCCCCGTTACATTCTTATTATAAGTATAGATTGCTCTACCTTTAAATGTACTGTGATGAGCAGAAACAATGAAGACACTTGAATAAAGATAAAAATATAATTAAGCTATTGTGCAGAGGAAGAAATGACGAAAGTTGTTATATTTTTATGAAAAACTCTTAATGCACACTGAACATTAGTACTGAGTTTAAAATATTGATTAAAATATTTTTAATATGACTTTGTTTCAGTAGAAGACATCGAAGTACAGAAAGTTAATACTTTAACATTCAAAGAGATTGAAAGAATGAATGTTTTATAAATGATACGTGGTAGCTCGCGATAAACGTTTCGTATTAAAATGGCTGGTTTTATAGAGCTTAAAGTATCGCAAAATGATAACTCCAGATTCAGGAACCATACAAAGTATGACTCACGTTAAATCACTCCAATTCAGTGCTAAGTGTTGAATGCGATACCAAAGCACCCATATACGAGGATGTGTAACGTGTAGTCTATGTACATAGAAGCTAAGTCCGTCCGAATAGACAAAGATTTTAATATTTTGTGTTTTTCTCCAATATTATCTTTCATATGGAATGATAAAGATTAACATAAAAATTGGTTTCGTAATCGTTAGTTTATATATTATGGCTCTTTATTTGTCACCAATTAATACTTGAATTTCCGCCAGAGCTTAACTTGATTGTGTCCCACTCGAGGGACCCGTATTCAAACCTTTATGGAACAGAAACATTTCGATATATATGTCTGAAATTAATGGATACTGGTCTAGGGAAATGTGTGACACTGTGTACTAAAAGACTCATAAAAATAACTGTGAGGTCATATTAATCCCTTTCATCGCACGGATGATAACCAACTTATTACACGTCTTGTTTTTTTTAATGCCTTTGAGACAGTAGATGTTGATATTTGATTTGGAATTTTACGATATCTTAACGTATCTCCAACTGGTATTACCTGGTTTAAAGTTACGTTTTCTCTTGGGTTTGTACTAGTGTCAGCAAACCACGTCACCTACGTGTCTCCTCTCCATTTTTACAACTTTCGTAAGTACTTTTACTCTACAAGTTGCTTCTTCCTTTACTTTACCTGTATGCAAATTATCTTAAATATGTACAAGAGTCTTTGGAAGACTTTCTCTGCAATCTTAACTTTAATCCTTTATCCAACTTTCCTTCTGCCATTATCATCTTTTCAAGCCATGCCTTATTGTGGTCTCTCGTAGTAACGCGTAACATAGCATTGTTTTATTTTATAACTTAACATAGTGTTACGTTTACACCCATACTTCTATTGATTTTCTTTATAAAATACTATCGGCGCGTCCCGAATTTGTTCGATGGAGTAACGGTCACATGGTGAATTGTCAAATTGCAGAGCTTGTATTCATACATATTATAGAGATATGTGAATATTACTTAATCATTGCAAATTAGTTAATGTACACGTACGCTGCGAAAGCCATGGCTGCTCTTTGGGGATTACAGAATACACAGCATATACATATATAATTGTACAAAGCAATATGTTGTAGTCTTCACGGACATCTGCGTTTGACTTTGAATCCCGTCTTAAGTATTTTACAGCATTAAATGCGCTGTAATCAGCGAAGTACCGCTCAAAACCGAAAAGTTGTAATTGACACTGCCATCATTACATACTCGTAGGGTTAAAATCGGAACGCCTATGTCTTATGTCCGTATTTGACAAAATTTGACTCACCGTCTGATGGTTAGTGGTCACCACGGTATTCGTAATATCGAAGACATCAGCCAATCGGTGCCGTCCAAAAAGGACTTTGAATTGTGCAACCGAAACGAGTTTATTGGCGGAGTGGTTGGTAGCCAAGTACGTAACTTACTATCACCATTTTTACTTTAAAATAATAGTACGAAAAATCAACTTTTCCTCGAGTAAACCATCGTTAGTGTTAACCCTATCTTTCTTTACGTTTCAAAATCAATTAGCTAACTTGTTATTACGAATACCCTAGAAATGTTTGTATTAAAGATTATTTTATAAATTCACTATAGTAAGTCTTTTGTTAATTACAACTAAGTCTTTCAATTGATTGAAACTTGACGTTCAAATTGTAATTATTATTAATGTCCAAAATAATACATGTAATATTGCAATAAATATAAAATGACAACAATAATAATACAATAGCTACAATAATATTCTCGATATACATAATCAATGTCCATTTATTTATTTATTTTATTTTTTTTAATGACAAACAATTTTTTTTACATAGAATGATATTATTGGTTAAAATTATCATAATTTTATTTTATTCATAAAAAACAAGGAAAAGTGCAGTTTTTAGTTTAGTGTAGACGCGTTTTACCTATAGTCCTAATTGCTTCTAAAAACTTTACCACGAGACTTGGATTAACGAATTTTACTCGCTCAGTTCAACCCCTGGATGGATAATTTATATTTTCTTTGATTAAATCCCTAACCAGCTGCCTCTAAAAAGTATTCCACTCCACTCCTGAAATTTTACAGTTATAATTACATACGAGTATAAGTCAGGGAACATTGCACTGGCCGACGAAGGCGCGCGCCTAACAAATAAGTGATTAAGGAGATCAAAGTGGATACAAGCTTCTTATCAATGACCACAATCAGGGACGTTGACCGACTCCAGGCTGATAAATAGGTAAGTTGAAATATTCGATTCATCATTGAAATTGAAATTGAAACATCATTGAAGAAATGTCGCATTTACATGATGTCTCATGCGTTTACCTGTCTAATTTATTTGATAACAACGGGCAAATGAGCAGACGGGCCAAGTGACGATAAGTGGTCAACACAGCCTATGAATATTGTGACTCTGAAAGCATTAGCGAAATGTTGCCGGCCTAAACGGAAGCGGCGCAGTCAGTACCGTAACTGGCCCTTCAAAACTCAATTTTCTCCTAATGTCCTGGACGGTAAATTTACCATTTGGTATCGTCTAGAAATTGTTTTGCCAATCATGGACCTATACTGTAAATAAACAATTCTGTTTACCAGGACAATGGTTACAGGAAAATCAACATGTAAATCTTAATCCATTCCCATGTATTGTAAAAGATCCAATTCCGTTGTTTGAAATAAAAGAAATGTTTGTAATATTTTTAATTATTGTATAGATCTCAATCACATTCAGCTTGTCAATTTATTCGCATTAAGAAAAGTTTGAAATTGTTGAGCCTTATTAAACAAAAACAATTGACAACGTACGAAAAGAAATTGCCAACCGATTTTACAAACGGTTACGAGCGTAGTTTAGAACCGTTAAGTCAACTGTTCTGGTTTTGAACTTCAACTTTTCTTTACAAATTACCAACGGCCTCAACGTTCTTTGACTGCTCTTTCAGTGGAACCAAGTGGATTTCTTTGACAACGTTCATATGTACTTACTCATACCTACTGATTACTAAAATATTTATGTCGTACTTATCATTGTATACAAGGTCGGTAAGGTCGCGATATCACCAAAAAATTTACGATTTGAAGCCTTTTATACAGCCAATTTGCGGTCACCTGTCACTTGCGTTCTGTTAGAGTTTTTAAAAAGTTTTTAAAGACATCGAAGTTGTTTAAGTTTATGTTACTCATATAATAAACATCTAATAAAAATGTATGTAGGTACTTATACTTATGGCATCATGGTTGTCCATGTAGTAAGTATATCATTAATCCGCCTAGTCTATCCTCTAGGCTAGTTGGTACCATGGTAGTGGGTACGATTCGCTGACTGACGTTTAGACTAGAATCCAATTTGAATTCGGTCACACAGATAATTAGTCATTCTGAGGACGAAAATGGAACCATATTATTGCAAATGCTACACGTCAGCAGAACGTAGTGATATACAGCAATTTCAGACAGACAAAACCCATCAAACACTTTCACGATTACGCAGACAGAATACGTTACAAAACAGCTTGATTATTTTTAAATCTCAACGATTAATAACATCGCTGATTGTGTGATGAGACCATTATTATGTTAAATCCCTATTACAAATACATTACCCGTACAAAATACTTACAGTGTCGCTGTACAATGAGCAGTTATTTGATCTGTGACATCCATAAATTACGATGCAATTGAAATATTTTTATTTGCTTGTTATTTGTACATGTTTTCGTAGCCTATAATGTAAAAAATAACAGTATTCTGTTACTTTTTGTAATTGTATAATGTGTTGAAAGAACGCTTTACTTATGATGTACATGACATCTAAAATATTTCAACCAAATCGTTGAGCGTCAAAGGCTTGTTGAAATCGATTAAACCGCGAGAAATGGTGCACTCGGGCTTCGTTCCAGTGATATAAAATTTATCTTTCAATATTATTTTCTGATATCGAGACGCTAAGTGGATATGATAGATGCAGAAATATTATCGTTGTTTTTTTTTTTTTCAAAATAAATAGAAGCACATTTTTATTGTTTGGGGTTGCACCAAAACAACAAAAACGTAATTTAAGTAAAATACAAAAACGTAGTTACAAGACGAATATTTATCATATTGGGGGCCATGTCGAATCGCATGATTTAAATTTGAATCGAGCACAAAATGGGCGAATCGACAGCTGAAATTTAAAGTCAAAGGCGAGGTTGCTTTCTTGGCATGCAACCATACATACATAGAGAACGTATTCATACAGTTAAAGTCTTTAACACCACAAGTGCGTTTGAAGCCAACTAACGTAATTATTTTTTCAAGGCATATGCCTCGCACGTGGTCTTAACAAACGCAGCTAGAGTCCTCGCGATCAAACAACTTTAAACATATAATATATAGGATATAGGATGTATTTATATGTGTGGCAACATACGAGTAATATATGATATATGTTGATATTTTACTTAATATAAAAGTTATAAAATCATTAAGATGTAAATGTTTTAAACTGTCCGTTTAGATTGAGTCGAATATCATTGATGTAATCTATAAAAACATATGTACATATATGAAATTTCATTTCAGCAAACTAAAAGCAAATTCCACAAGTTACATTTGCCGTTAAGCTTCAAACGCTGATAAACAATAATCCGGTAGCTTCGTATTATATCGAGAAAGCTATGAAGCTTCAGAAATTCTGTAGAATGTTTCAGAACCTAAATTGAAGCTCATGAATTAGCACTTTACAGTGTTTCATATTTTGCACTAACATAAAATGACATAGACATAAAGTCAAATAATAAGTACGTATTATCCTACCTTTATTTATTTTGTGGCGTTAAAATAACGGTGGGTTGTATTAATTAAGTAAGGTATCGACGACGTTCAAGTTGAATCAAGTTGTCATCAAGTATCAAGTTGATTGACAACGTAATCTGTCAGAAGTGGTCAGAAGCTGTGCTTCGACAAACACGTTCACCAACGAGTTCTAGATTTTGTTGTTAATAGTTATAAGATCACGGGTGATCTAAGAATATTGAATAAAGCCCTGGCCCCTTACAAGTCCATTTGGACATTATGATGGCGTGTATATGGTATCTAATGTGAAACCATACCTTTTGTGGTATTAATGGTTTATACTTATAAATATAATTGCAAAATTAAATACATCGTGTCAAAAATGTTTAGTATTGCATGTTTGTACCGTTATATTATTCGCAGTATTGCATTACCAATATTATAAAGAGACAGCGCGGATTCTGTAACTGTGTAGATGCGGAAAGTACACTAGCTGTGCCCGCGATTTCGTCCGCGTGGAATTTAACAAAAAAGTTATTTAGTAGAAATAAAAGTAGCCTAAGTTACTCCTTAATACATCAGCTACCTGCCAGTGAAAGTCCTGTCAAAATCGGTCCAGCTGTTTCAGAGATTAGCCGGAACAAACAGACAGACAAAAATTGTAAAAAATGTTATTTTGTTACATGTACCGTATATACAGTCATATGCGTGTAGTAAAAAGCGGTTATTTTAATATTACAAACAGACGCTCCAATTTTATTTATTAGTATAGATTAACCTGGATGGACATAGGTTAATATATCATATAAGTATAATACATTTTTCAACGCAAACGAACTCGGACTGGGCCGCTTGTAGTATATATTATTAGATTATTTGTTATAGTAAAGGCTATATTACGAATACTTTCTTCTATTCTTATTGCATATTTTGAGGATGTCTATTTTAATGACCATCAATAACATCTGCAACGGTTTTTTCTAACAAATATTTGTAGTTCAAACTCTATACGAATTTACAGTTACATATAACACTAACACCTACTAGGTATAGTTCAAAAAGCAAACTACGACACACATGTACACTCTGTGCTCTGAATAAAAACAGTTACTTTTCTCGTATAAATCGAATGAATACGTGCTCGATCAAGCCATTAAAAGGTTCGACGCTTGTGAAAAGGTTTTGATTTAATCTATACGGACTAAATTTTAATTAAAAGTACTTAACACTACCCTTTACTATTATGTTTTTGCAATTTTTATAGTCTACAAATAATTTTGAAGATAAAGGTGTCATTAATGTAGCAACACTAAGCACAGTGTCTAGTAAATATGTTAGTTTTTGTATCTGTGCATTACGATTCACATAACGTAATTTTATACTGCTGCTGTTGCCGCTGAAACTCCCGCCCTTGCTTTAAGTGTCACCCCGACAATTTAGTGTAGACTAGCAAACTGTCATGTCATCGCTTTTTTAATTACCATACGCTTAGTAATAGCATATGCATTGTTTTTGGACTGGGTATTTCTCGTTCTGTGAATTAGAAATACATACATTAATTCATAACTTTTTTATTTATGGACAGATTTATATGAAACAAACTTTTAAGTGACGCTTACTGCAATACATTAGTGAAAACCGTATAAGCAGTTTCTGAGATTTGCGCCAACAAACGCACAGTCAAACAGACAAAAATTCTAACAACTATTGTTTAGGTTCTATTGCGTTAATAAAAGCACCTAATAATAGTTTTTCTCATATATCCCGCATATACAGAAAGTAATCAGTTAGAATTTTATTACATGTATAGATTTGTAGAAAAGTGATATTACAGGTCATTTTACAAGTTCATTGCATGTTTTGTTATAAAACATGTTACGTGTTAATGCTGATATTAAAAAAGGGTTAAAGCACTGTGTACGCAATATCGATTCAAATTAATTCGGGGAGACTATCGTTACCCTCCGTCCGCCTTCCATAAAATGATGTACATGTCACATTTTTATTTTATTTCACCAATTAAGTAGTGAAGATTGCAGAAATATCTAATTAAATCTACAATTTGAGTATTGATGATCCGATAGCATTACGCCGTTCAGTGTTTCGACTTTATTGTGATTCTTCCATTTTGTTTGTATTCTGACTAAGAACATGACGACAGTGTATCGGAAATACAAAAATATTATAAAACAAGACAACAAGGTAATAAAGTACAATAGATTCAGAAAGCGAGAAATAAATGCACAAAGTTTTTTAGCTGTAGGATCAGGTAATGGCACAAGGGACAGGTGTCGCTACAAATGATTATTGTAAAAGTTACTTGAACAAGAAAATCAACGAAAAAGGCGTCATCGCTCGTAAAGTAACAAACCCTCGAGGAAAATCTACTACCATGAAGAAATATTAGACACAAAAACATTATTTAAATAGCAAATAGCTAGAGGCCATTAATATAATTGCAGTCTTGGCCAATAATCATAAATTACTGTAAAATTTTTAGTATAATCAATAAGTAAAAATAACGTGTCATCAAGTCCACAATTGTAATTGAATAATTAACCAAACAGCGCTTGTTCTAAAACAGGTTAAGACCGCAGCGATTCAATATTAAACATCCACCTGGTACAACGTACAGTGGCGCAACCGACCGGGGTGATATTTTGATCTTAGCAGCCGAAACGTGTTAAAGTTACTTGAATGTATATTAATTAGTGACTCATTGTATTATCCCGTTTACTATAAAGTGACAGACAAACAAGCAAGGATACAGCCCACGTGATGTTAATAGCAGGATCTCCCATAAAACTCACTCAGTCTTAAATGTGGTGCCTTTTTTTCCTTATTTCTTTTAGAATAGCTCTAATTAAATAAATCGGTGACAGCCTATTATTGAAGTTTTCCAAATCGGCCACTTATAGGTTCTGGTTTCGAACCCTGCTTTCCTTAAATTTACCTGTTTGCCACTTCCTTCTTTTCCGACTATGCTCCTGTGTATATGTATGGATGACGATGGCCACGTACTATCGTAATCCTGTTGTACAATATATATATTTGACGAACCTGTGGCCCAGTTGATAATGAGCATGGCAGCTGTCCAAGGGGTCCTGGGTTCGAATCCCGACCTGAGCAAACATTTATGTCAGAGATCAAATTTTGTTCTCGCAACGTGGGGATTTATGATGCCTGATTGCGTATGACCATCCCATCCGCAACACAGTGAATCATAATGTGGGAGTGTGAGCGTGTAATTGTACACATACTCGTATCATATTTATTGCCCATATAAAAAAAATAGGCAATATATCTTAATTGATATGATAGTCATTGATTGATAGACATCTGAAGACTTATGAGCTATTTCACTTTCACTAATTTCACTAATAGAAGGATTTATCCATTGATAAAGTTACACTTCTGGGCTCAAACTTAAAGAATATCGTGAAATTATTAGCATACATCAGTGTGCTCAAAGACACATCAGCGTGGCACCGGCATCAGGACCACATGAAGACTGTACCAATACCTTGTAACTATATATTCCGTTTCATCGTGTAATGCAGGAGAACGACAGTTGAAAAGAGATTAAACTGCAATTTCAGTGGAACAGCTGTACCGGTTATCATGATATCTCTGTTAATAGCAGTTGAATTATCGCTATAGAGCAATATCCGCAGTAGGCACGTATAGAAAGAATATCCTTCAAAGAATATCAATATTAAACAAAATATATTTTTATTTAATATTGTTTCGAAGTAAGCTACCCATCGAGCTCCTGCGGGAATAACATGTTGTTGATATTCAGGAGGCTTTATATACGCTTTATGTATATTAATGTAGCGGGCGTAGGGTCTCTAATAACTTCGCATACAATTATAATGTTTTATATCAAATACTAGCCCTCTGAGACTTTAAATATATAAAGTAAGTATAATTAATATTTAAATAAATAATAAAATTATGTAAATTTTGAGGAATACAAATAACCGGTTTTTAACCTTTGTAAATAACGCTCTGCGGTTCACTGGTTCCGGTTTTTGACACAGATAATGATATCTTCAACGTAGACAATATAATGTTTGTCGATGGTAATATACAATTCTTTCTTTCTTACCTTCGTCTTATTTCCTGGCAACGCATCAGTGATACCTTGGTCTTGCTGATGTCCATGGTCGACGGTGACCACTTAGCATTAGGTGGCTCCTCTGCTCGTTTGTCGAATATTAACATTAAAAAAACTACAATTCAATTACATGTTATTGTATATAAAAATTCTGAGGTATTCCCTCCTTAATAGCAGTAAAATGTTTGCAAAGCGCGTTTGCAAAATGATGTAATTATGAGGGTACGTAAGATGTTGAGACATAGCAGCTGTGTGCTCTTCAATTATGCTATCATATATTTAAGCCACGAGCTCCCACTTCAGATGTTGAAGGAAATTTTGCACACTAGTCGTTAAATGAGGATAGATTTTTAGAATACATTTCAAGTACAAGCCATAGTTAAAAAGCAATGTAAAGGCATAACTTATACTACGTTATAACTATGTAGTACAAAATGAGACATCCCTGTAGGTCACCTGATAATGATCCTGGCTGTCGAACATTGGGCTCCGGGTTCGATTGACTTCTAAGAAAACAATTACTTGAGATCAGTATTAATTCTCGGGTCTTGGTTGTTGTTTACGGTTTCGTCTCTGTATGCGCTATCACCCCGAATACATATATAACATAAAATATGAATATATGGGGTTCACATATTTAAAATAACAAATACCACACACGGTCTGCATTTCGAGTAAAATGATAAACTTAATAAATTATGTACTTCAATGTACTGGACAGCAAATCACGAAATATATTTTAAATTTGGAAGAAGCAAGTCAACAACTAGAATGGTTGAAATATTTGTTTTCACATCAATAAAATATCAACGTTTCAACAGAAAACAACAACAATAAATGTTAATAATAAGTTATGCAAAGTGTGGAAAACACGAACTATGTAGTTCTAAAGTTCACAACCACCAACCCACGAGCTTTCGAAACTGCTTTGTTGTAATGCACACAATCTATTATCTGTTGTCTGCATGTGTTAATGTGTAAACTTGTAATAAAATGGGATGCGCAAACATACTTCCATGCCTGGTCTTACTGTGGGAACCAGGGCTGCCATTGCTATTGGGTATTTTAAGTAAAGTATTGGAAAATATATTGGGTATCGTCCGGGTGTACAAAAATTCATTACTTATAGGGTTTTTTTGTTAATTTTAAGGCGGTATGTGACTCTTCGAAATATAATTTAAGAAAAATAATTAAATAAGGTTTATTTCCAATTTTGATTTCATGTCTTTTGATATAATTTAATAGAATTTAACGTTCCATGTTCTGGCTACCGAACGTAGTATATAAAATCGATCACCTTTGGACGGAAAAGCTTAGAAATATAGAACCGGCCACAAATACAGTATTTGATTAACCCAGAAGTATTTACAATTTAGAATGAACAGTTTATTGACGAATATTTCAACCCTATTACAGGTGGGCGAGTGTGTAAGATTCTCACGACCGCCCGGGGCCTGTGCTCTAAGCTGGATCTTATCACTTCGCTAACTGACCTTAAAGTTGGTTTTCGAACAGAAAATTCTGTAGTTTGAAAGTACAGACTGCTCCAACGGTAAGCAATATTATTTCGGCAAACATCAAGATGTAAATATACGATTAGTAAATGTAATAATTAATGATACCCTCATGAGAAAGTATATTTTGTAATTATATCTTCAACTGATCTTGTCTATGACATATATCGTCTTAATTAGAGAAGTCGATCAGAAGTTACACGATCACTGAAAGGCACTGTAATGATTAAGTATACCATTTGTATTACAAGGACTGGTCATCCTTCAATAGCATCTGCGAGTAAAATTTAGCTCAACATTTATTATTATTATTAGTCGTACTAACGTTTGTGGGTACACTTTTATTTTCCAAGACAAAAAGTAGCCTATATATATAGTCATCGATAGATCAGTATGCTTGTATTAAATAAAAAAATTTATGTGCAGTTTCGGCTTCATTTTTTTTAATAGATTTATTGAAGTGATCAGTGAATGAGTTATCGAATCGGTTCATTGTATATCAAACTAATTCCGCATCATCCTTAAAATACTACGTAAGGAATGCGTTATCATAAGTAAGTTTAAGCCATGAAACTTTCCGTGCAAAAAATATCGTTCCCCAAAATTATAACTTTTATCCAACCTTTTAAGAGAGATTAAATTTTTTAACATGACAATCGCCACCGTATATAATTGAAAAAATCTATCTTAAATAATTTTTTTATCTAAATACTTTGCATTATAAAACTAAAATTTTATTAGGAATTTATTTATTAATTAAAATCGAAAAAATTATAAAGTTCTCAATTTTATATGCGTAGGAATTTATCTACCCATATATTAAAAGCAATGAAGCTAAAAAAATCTGTACATATTTTTGTGCATAGCATAGAAAAGAACAGATTCTTGGAATCAATGTTGATATAGTTGAAACCGAAATATTTATATACATAACTGTATAACGTTTTGTGTAACACTCGCGCTCCTTCTGTTTCTTTTGTGATACGACGCACAGTGTTTTGTCCAACCCCGGCCGTGGGAACCGATGGCGGCGAGATCCGGCTGGTGGGATCAATCAATACATTACCGATGCACCGGTCACTCGCGATTCTCGCGAATACAAATTTTAGCGACATTGGTTATTTGTATTTTATCGCTATGGCCAAAACTTTCAATAAATCCAGTGTTTTATTTTTTGTTATTTGTAGGCAAAGGACTCATGTTATGCATACCAACTATTAATATAGTGATATACATGACCTCTGGTCATGTAAGTGTGTACATATCAACGTGAAATTACTAAGTTAATACTGTAATGTTATAAGTTTAATCACTAGAGTAATAAGATAGCAGAAAATATTATCACAACTTAGAAAGTCCTCAATTTTACTGATCCCTTAATAACAGTACAATAACTTTGTCAATGTAGTCATATCATACCGCACAATTAGGGCTTCAAACACTCATGAAATACTTAGATACTCACTTTTTAAGTGAGTATTCTTAAACAGAACATTGTCGTGAAAAAGTTAGGGAATTTTTATTTAATTTCCATACTTAAACCAGTTCTTGAATGTATAAACATTTTGAGCCAAAGTTCAAACGAGAGATGTTATGATTTCAGGAAAAGGGTATATTAAAAACATTAATATTTATGTACACGGAGTATTTGATTATCTTGTTTTTAGTTAATGTTAAAAAACTTTCAGCACCTCTCCAAACAGTATCTGAAATCACGGGTACATTCATTGCACACTTATGACAAGCGAAAATTGAATATTCATTATATCCTATATACCTTTATTACCTCAATTTATATACCTTAAACCACAGCATAAAAAATGGCTATCTGGCTGTCTAATAATCTCGAAAACTACTACGCAGATTTGTGTGCTGGACTAACACAGCGTGATTCAAATGAAAGGTTTAGGTGTATGGAGTAAACATTAAAAATGAATAAAACGAATGATAAAAAAAGATACATTTTTTCTAGTGCCGTTATTATTTATGATAGTGAGATTTATGTTTTCCGAAGTGAAACGAGGACGGGTTACAATAAATTATGATTCCTTTTTATAACCTATCATTAACAAATTAACCGGGGTAGATATTGTTACAGATAAATGAGATGTTTTTCTAGGGGAGACTTCGGCGTTTGTTGATTTTCTATCCGCAAAAACTCGGCAACCGCCACATATGGGAAGACTAATAGATCTCGTGTGAAAACACAGATGCCTGCCTTGCGCAACAATTACCAACCAAGTGAACTGTATTCAACTTACAATTATTTTTATGTGAAATTCATGCATCGAAGAAATTTGAAACACATTCGAAAATGACAATCCAAAAAATACACCCTAAAATGTCAAATTACATTTCATGTCAATACCCGACAACTGACAAACACGGCCACCTGAAGTTAAATGTCCACTGCCATCCATAAACGTTCGTAATCCCAAAGGCATCACGCAAAGATGCGGGGATCCCCATTATTAAGTAAATACTTATT
Organism: Megathymus violae; assembly: GCA_003671415.1. Classification (NCBI taxonomy): domain Eukaryota; kingdom Metazoa; phylum Arthropoda; class Insecta; order Lepidoptera; family Hesperiidae; genus Megathymus; species Megathymus violae. Next base: position 1,927,410 of record PDGT01000044.1, read on the forward strand.
AAGGGGATACTTACTAAATACTTATTAAGGGGATCCCACTTGTTAAGTAAATAATATTGCATCCGAAGCACGTCGGAAACAGTTCCTAATTAACTCTAGAAAGATGATGAAAGCTAGCCCGGCCAGTACAGAACACCATACGATTAAATTATGTCAACAGAATCTGGTGGCATTGCCCATTCTCTAAGATGACGGGGAGTAAGGGAAATCCCGGATGGGGGAGTTACATACACTCGAAATAAAGGAATAAAAATTGGGTCTGTTATGTTACGTACTGAAACAATGTTACTGAAATAAAATATCTGTAAATTCTCAAAGGAGAGGGTTATATGAAATCTATAAAAATAGAACGCATCAAAAGTGAATAAATATTTTTTTCACGGACGCAACTTTATTATGCTGGAGCCGGAGACTGTCGCTAACAGAACATCTCTCTCATTAAAATTTTGTAATGAAACTTTTCTATGACAAAAGAATTTCTTTAGGGCTAAATGAGGAAATATTAAATGAAAACGATGGATTTCTCCAACTGAGTAATGACTTTTTTATAAATTTTACAAGTAACATATGTTGAGTAACATGTCATGATGATAACATAAATGATTTAATTATTTTAATCCCTCGATCATGGAGATTGCAATGTGTAACCATTATATCAATAATTTCTAGTAATTAATATTGGTTCACGTGATATCCAACTCTCCATAGCCTCCGACTTGTGTCGTTCGTAAGTAACCAAACGTGTAAGCAACTAGGGGGGCGGTCAATAGTTGTATAGGCCGTGGGTGGCCAAATTCTTGAGCACTTCTGAGCTTTCGGTCTCGGTTGCTAACGTTAGATAGCAGTCGTTAAGCCATGTCGAAGGTCTTCAAAACACCTGATTCTTGGGTTACATGCTAATCTCTCGTACCAAATCGCACTGAAACAACATGGTGGAATACACTCTGAGCGTCGTGATTTGTGAGGAACCCACTCATTGCAATGGACCCGTTAGAAGTTTAAGAGATAGTATTTCATGCTATTAGAGTCATATAAACAAATAGTCAAGAAGAACTAATTATGAAGGTTACTATCGTATGTTAAGAGGCTTGGAAGTAAAACCAAAAACAATCATTACACATAATTCAAAACTTTGACATTTACATACGACGTCTCCAGAGAGATACACATAGAGCTAAACTAGGTAATATCAAACAGTTTCACACCGGGAGATAAACGAAAAAAACCAACAAATTGTTTACTGAAGGAAAAATCGCAACGTCAATACCGACGCAACAACGGTTGGTCTCAATTCAGTACAGTTATTCAGTTCGGTCCCAAATTACATTGATAGTGTTACAGTAAATAAAAAACGACAGTGGAGTTCTGTACGAAATTTTATGATATGAATTTTTCATTAGGTATGTAGGAATCAGCGTTTGAACTCAACGTGAGAGAGAAACTTTGGGAATAAAATACTATATATTTTATTAACGAGATCAACATATACGTCATACATACAATTTAATTAGGTGCAAGTACTTATACTATTCTTGTGGACTGAAATGAAGGCCCGCATCGTAAGCGAAGCTAGCTGGCTTCGGTTCCCTTGAAATTATAACATAAAGCATGAAGAACCTTTCTTCACAGTAGGAGTAGCAAGCTAGTTTACTCCAATTGGTATAGTAACCTCTATCAAATTGTAAATATAGTATTTACAACTTGGATATATAAAGAATCAATTCATACAACCCCGATTGTTCTCCGCTAGCAGCAAGATGAGTTCCCTGGTATGTTACAACCATTAAACAACTTCCACATAACGAATCGGCAAAGAGACAGTACGTACAGCGAACCAGCTCAGAACCACGAATACTTGCGAGTGGAAATGAATTGCAATGACAGAGTAAGTTAGAATAAGTTTCCGCATTCAAAGTTTCTCGAATGAACTCAATTATAAATCGTAGCGAAGTTGGGACATAAACTACAAAGTTCAATAAGACGAGGATCTAGATCACTTACTTATATGAAACCAAAACGAATTAATTCAATGCTCTTAGCATTGCATTTGAGGGTACTAAGATATAAATGTAGAAAGACAGATGAAACGTAAATATAATATTCCGAAGGTCTTCCAAGCAATCTATCAAAGGAATATATAAAGGGTGCAAAGTATACATGTATATGATTTACAACGTCCATGCGTGTATTTTAATAATGTAACAGTTCAAGTCAGACGGAAATATTGCAAATACGAAGAAAAACTAAAAAATTGCGAAAGAAAAAACTGAACAAATTATTACTTCCTAACACTACTTAACATAAACCATATTCAGCTGTTTCAAAAGATGTAAGGACTGAGCGCATCTGATTACGGCGATGTATTCCACAGATTGCTAAAAAAGCGTAAAAGAAGTTTTTACAGGTAACAGAAGTATCTCATGCCTATTAGGTACCTAGTATGCGACCTTTTTTTTTCCTCCATGGGGACTGTCCGGCTCACCTCTGAGCAGTCCCAACGACACCGTGTCTAGCAGGGCCGGGTTTCCATCCCGGCCCGACACGGGCACAGGGGCGTTACTGGAGGCGCATTAAGTAGCGCCTCCTACGCACCCCCGTTCGTCGCCCGCGGATGGAGGCCACGTCGCGGCCTCCTCTCTCACCCGCTCGTCGGCCTCCTTCTGGGACATTACTGTCTCGCAGATGGAGACCATCGCCTTCCAGGACTCGTCGTCGCCGAGCATCGCGGTAATGATGCTCGGAAGCGACAAGTCCCCTCCGAGGACTGACGTCAGACTCCGACGCAGCGCCGCCCATCTCGAGCACACCTCGAGGGTGTGCTGGGCAGAGTCCACCGCACCTAGTATGCGACCTTAGGTTAAAGGTGCTCGAGTGAAAAGAATGAACGTTGCCATGTAACCGGTAAATAGATGTCCATCTTTAAGAATTTATTTTATCTGTGGCATAATAAGTTAAAGCACAATAAGTTTATGAATGTTAAACTTGCAAATTATTAAGATATTGTTAGAATAATAATTATCATAACAAAAGACAGCTCATCTACCAAGATCTTGTTTACTCCAAAACGATACCGTCAGTCACTGTTTGTAATTTATTAGCGTCCCAAATTTATGTACTACAAAGACAAACAGCTGGTTAAAACTTTCTCCTACAAATTCTTGGTATTATTTTACCGTAGCTGTAAGCCTTATTGGTCTAAGTAATATCGCTCAAACACCGTAAGGATATTCCGGCGGTCTCTTCGCTATTAATTACTGTCTGGTCTGAACTAATTTGGGATTTCATTTATTAGGAACATTGACAACGTTCTCGTTAGCAGACAATTCGAGCGAGCTTTGTCTGATGGTGATAGCAGCGAATTAATTATTCGCTCGGAAAAATCAGTTAAATAAAACGGGTGAAATTTGTAAGTAGATTTATATTGCGAAAAACAAAGTAGTTTCAAGAAAGTATAGAAGCATAATGAAACCGGTGCGTTAAATGAAATGGCTGTATGAAATTAGTTCTACGGAATTGAAAAAAATCAAGGATTAAACTGAGTAATGTGTTTACATTCGAATCAATCACTCACCCTTAATTTGACCGGATATTATAGATTTCCATAACCGGATGATTGATTTAACTTTGACATTCTGTTGAATACAACAACATGACCCCAATCCTTATATAAAATTAAATTTGCAAGAACTAAATACAAACAATATTTTAACATGCACACTGCTATATAACAATGGAGAACAAAGGCGGTATCGATCCTACTCTACTGCACTAAATTTAGCTGCACAGCACACAAAGCAAGACAACTGCTGCAACCAACCTATCTGCCTTCGATGGAAACATCAAACACACTTTTTAATATACACTTAGATATTTTAAGTGTGCTTTAATGGCCACTTAATACTGCATAAACCCGTGATATGTCGCTCGCTTATTCGAAATTATGGCCCGATGGGTTTATTCAAGTCGCGACTACGGCAATTGTTAATAATGTGTTCAGAAATATCTCCATAGTGTAACATCTTATTCCTGTGTATAGATATACATACATACATCCGCAACACAGGGAATACTAATGCAAGGGATGGGCATGTGTGAACGATTATTGTTATCATTGTATAGTTTACTGTCGCAGCCCTATTACAGTCAGAAGGCTAAACGCCTTTTTAAGGGGTACAGTTAACCAGCTCTAGATAGTTTTAGAACTAAGTTTTAAAACAAATTATGTTTGGTTTTAAATGTACAACTTTTAATTTAACATAGGGTACATGACATTTCAGAAAAATAACAAAATAACTGACAAGCGGATAAATATTAAAATGTTGTTTTAATACGCCACGATAATAACGTACATACTCCATTGTTGTATCCATTACTTACAAGAATTAAAACTACCGCTTTTATTGTTTGTTTTTCTGAAAAAAATAAAAAAACAACATCTCCTAGCAGCTCTTGTTCTAAAATGTTTAGCTCAGAAAAAAAATTATGAAACGCTATGGTGCATTGTAATCACGTTGAGATTTTATTAAACCATGAATTTGTAAAAAAACACACAAAAGAAATGAGTGTAGTAAAATACAGGAAATATTTACAATGGCTATGAGCAATTTTAAGCGTTGTGCAGTTTTCCACTCGGACGTATCTTAGCACAACCCAAATACGTAACTTTTTAGGGCAAACGCAATATAATTATATTAAGGTATGTACTCAGCCCTCCCAAAGATTCTCTACGTACTTACGTTACGGTACCGAGTAGTTAACACAGATTTAATAGTAGGTTTTGAATAAAAAATATAAAATAACGGAATGTTTCTTTGCTAAAACAATCTAAATAAAATAGATAAATACAAAGATTAATGGTTTTTATTAAACCAAATATCAGTCTGCATACATAACTTCGTGATAATGTGTTCAAGGGTATGTGAAGTCTGCCAATTTTTCCTTGGCACTGGCCATTACTATATTATGGCCATTATGGTACATTGACCTTAACCTTTTTATCTTGAGAGAAAGGGAGTAGCCCAGCTGGGGGACAGTGATGAAAGGTTAGTGCGTTACAATACAATACTTTATATTCACATAACTATCTAACGTCGATTTAGCAAATATAGTCGATAATATCCTAGTAGAGCCATACGGAAGCCTCTGTGCACGTCTTTTACCAGCACGTGACCGTGGTTTGTAACGGGATGATCCCAAATGGTACCCGTTAATGATGCAGGTTAAAACGAATAAACTTATGCAACACTTAATTACCAATTATTATTTTTATTGACATTGAAAATGACACCTGACTGTCTTGACTAATTATTCTGTACTTAAAGATATTGACATTGAACCGTCAACTGTCATTTTATGTGGAATAGATGTGTCAAACAGTCAGTTGTTTTAATTTTCACGTGTAATTTTGTAATTAAAATGACGTCTGCAATATATCAAAAATTAATCTATGACAACTCGCTGCCATGATAATTTGTTTTTTGTGTAGCAAATTTGAAGCATAATGTTGTTTTGTAACACCGAACCATCTTGAATTAAATCGAAAAATGTTAATTATGAGTTGCGATATTTTTAAATGCAGTGTACATAAAGGGGTTCATGCATTTTGAAACATCTTTATAATTTAGATCTCCGTTGCATTACACCACGAGTACCACAATAAACACTTTCAACTTCAATACCGCAAAAACTAAAAAGTAAGTGAGGTGGATGCAAAATGAGAAGTTTCATTTGTGCACGCAAGACAAGAATCTCCTATAGTATTTGTTAGGAGGGTAAGGAGGTCGGTGGGTCAACTTGGCTCTCGAATATAACTGACTAATGAAAGTTTCTAGTACAGTTATAAATACTTAGGTCTATGAATGACGCCTTTTTCGGTTTCTATTTAAAACGATATTAAGTGTTCATAGTTTTCTTTTTTATATGAACTAAGAGAAAACACCAAAATAGTGCCAGTGTTAGCGTTGGATACGAATGATCATGGAATAAAATAGCCACTCGACACCGGGTGAGTGTTTATCTAACGTGTATACAAATACAAAAATAACATAACTTACATGATCTTGTATCTACCTAAGTTTAAAATACACACGCGAAAAATAGCGTATTTTTTTTTATTTTTTATCTTTATATATTATATTAACGTTACAAGAATATATAGTTACAGCAGCAATTCAGTGTTCTTCCCATGAGCATTTCGCATGAGTTGTAATAGTAGTTGTAACAACTCGCTTTGGTTTTGTCTCACATGGGTCCTTTGTGTACAAGAGATTTTTATTTGAACCGACTTTGTATATTGTGCGCTAAACAATAACTCCACCTAAATCTGATTGGTCTTTGTCTATGCTATGTGAATAAATATACAAGAATGTTATTCAATTAAATTTTCACTCGGTTACAAATACATCACTATAAAACCTGTTCTATAACTTCGTATTCTCACTACAATCGTCAGTGTATAATAAAATTGGCCCGTTAATTTGTGAGTCGCTAAGATTCTATTTTTTAAATTAAAATTTAAGTTAATGAATAACAAAGGTACATTGGAACAAACCTAAAGGTTCCGCTAAACGCGATCGTATTTTGCATTAGTAATAATTATCTAAACATCTTTATTAGTTGAGTACGTCCAGGTCTTCACGGCTGCGTCTTACATTTAAGGTTGAAATTATTAAATAAAATGTATTTTCACAATTCTTAAATGTAACTTATTACGTTTCTAATTAATGTGAATATGCATCCATATTAATATTATCTATACTAATATTATAAAGAGTAAGTGAGAATTTTGTGAGATTGTGTTCGCGTAGAAAGAAATCTTAGGAGCCACGGCATAATTTCCAAAAATTATTTTACCGTTTCAAAAAGACATTATCCTGGATAGATATAGGCTATAAATCAAGTGTATATGTATAATAAATCGTTAATCCCGAACAATTTAGGAACACATGGCAGTATTAATTCTAAATCTTCAAGCTAGAAACTGGTGAGGGCCATTGGAGGTAAAATGTTACTTCATTTACAGTCATTTCGATAATGAGCAGTAATAATAGAAGGTAATAATTTCAGTTTTAAAATATAATCGATCCGCGACTAGCGTTACTCCATGAATTCAAAGCACAAATAGAACAAAAAAAAAACCAAATCAAAGTAAAGTTTTCTACTCAGTAAAGTTCCTTTATCAACTGGTCACAAAACTGTACATAAAATACCAAATAACTTCCGTTAACGATGCGAGTTGAAACTTGTTCCCGCTATTGAGAAATTGCGTTATAATGTGACTCTAACATTTATAATAGAAACTACGATACAAACATTTTGTAATATCTATGAATCTTCACATAGAAACGTAGTCAATAGTTAATTTGTTCCTATTGAACTCGTTAAAATATCAACGAAACGTACCTACATCAGATAATAAGCTAAGTCTGAAATTCAATAGTACTGCTATTACTAAAGCTGAGACAATAGGGCCTCCAGATAACTAACTATGCAGAGAATAATGGGAGCAATCAACAGCAAGTTTCAAATAGTTACATCGAAACCAAACAAAATTGGGGCAAGACTTCAATTACCCACTTCAAAAAATTCTGAACTAAGTAATCAAACTTAACGGCATTATTGAATTGGCCAATCAGACTTTAATTAAATATCTACGGAGCGAACCAAACCACCTGTGAATTCAGGCCGGCATCAACTCAAAGATACTAATGGTAATTAAATTAAAAGCGACTCAAGGAATTGTTCAGAACCATGAATATAGTATAGCTATACCAGAAATTATAAGTTAAGATATTATTTTTATACTGTAAAAATATTAAATGAAAATACTAACGGAAGTGGATGTGAGACAGAATATAAACATTAAAGTGAAAACTAGTATGGAGTCGAGCACTATGGGAAAAACGGATTTTTTTACTTAGCTAGTATGTAGCCATTTAAGCCATATAAGTACAAATATTGATCATAAATATGTATATCTTTACTTTAAAATTTATTTTTCATTTAGTCTAATTTGAATTTTCTCTATACTATCCCCGTTCGTGGTGCACTTCACTGAACAAACCTGGTGGCAGGTCTCTCCCGTTGGATGTAGCCACGATCAGGATTACCTAGTTTAAGCCTGATGGGTCACTTGATAGCAAGGTTCTTTATCTGCCTGAGACCCTCGCTTCCTCCTCGGTTATCAAGGTGTCAATGACACTTTTGTAGTCTTTTTGTTTTTGTAGTCTACTTTTGTAGTCCATAAGTGGCAGTGATCACTTACTACCACATGGTCCGCCTCAACTGCTTGTTTATCAGCTACCGTTTAAACGAAACAGGAAAATCGCCAGAGCAGAAGATTAACTTTCAGACCACTACATTGTGGCTTGAAAAAAGTTTACGGAGAGAGAGGATATTGAAGCTTGAAAGGCAATTCTTATTAAGCGACATTAAATAAACTTTACAGACGAAGTGAAATGAAGTTGAAATGTTTTGAAAAAAGAAAAACTCTAACACCTATAGGTGAGCGAGTCTTGCTTACAGCTTAAGGACGAAAAAACGTCATGCAAAAATTTCAGCAGTTTGAGTAGCTAGAATATTCAATATTCGTATAGTCATGATTGCCCTTTTTGTGCCAAAATGTAAATAGTACTGTCTCGTATAGCAAAAAAACGCGAACAAACAAGTTTGTAGAGTGAATTCCAGCAATTGTTTGTACCTTGTAATCTCACCAGCTTTTTACGCGGTTACTGCAAACTACACGTCGTGTCAGGATTCATTTTCTGGTTTATAAAATTAAATAGAAAATAATAAAATTACGTGGTTGAAATGCATATAAAACTAAAAATTAAAATGAAAAATATGCTTATATTTCAGCGGATGGCGAACGAAGTGACGGGAGTCTCGCCGCTGACGCGGATGCAATTCTCTTTAAAATTTATGAAAAAATTATTTACGAGTATCTACCACAGATGTAATTAATGTTGGAAATGGTAGGGAAACTTAATATATAAATTTTCTCTTTAAAATTTATCTATGACTTATTTTTTTTTAATTTCCTGCTGACGTATAAGGTACGTACGTACTTACGTAGTGACGTGATAAATCTAATGGTTTCAATACATGGTTTTTAGTTCGTTCAACAGACGGGGCAATTTCTCCCGTTTCAGGTCTCCAGTCTTGGGACCATCCAGATTAATTCTGACCGTACTCGTGCACAGCTCTACGTACCTGACTAGTGACCACCTTCCTTTTAGAATCAACCGTAGCATATTTTTTACGTCTTCCGGTTGCAATGTCGGAGCCAAAAAAAAACGGGTATCTAGCTTTCATCTGGGCGGGTACCTATCGGGGATACTATTGGATCCACGTAACATCTCTTCTTCAAACTGAATTTAAATTTAACTGACAATAAATTGTCCATTTTAAATGATTCTCAAGAATAAGGGCACTGCTATGCACAAATTGTGTGTAAAATACCTTATCAAATTAAACTTTGATTAGTAGAACATAAATAAAAAATTGAAAGAGAATATTTAAAAGATTATTATGATTTGAAACTTATACGGGTCCATTTGACTGTGTACACGACTCACAGCTACAAAAAATGTTGACATTTAAATTTTTAATATTACATTTATATCTTTCTCGATGATATATAAAAGCACTAACGAAATTTGATAAGTTTAACGCATTAAAAAGCATCAGGAAAAATCTGGGATTTATGAATGAAAAAATTATCACGGTTCAAAATATAAGTCGAAACGGTACTAACAAAAAAAGTGTATTTACAAAATACCTAAACGATTAAATGGTTTTCAATTTGAATTGTATAATGATGTGATACTCATTATGTATGTTCACGCCAAATCCAACCTATATGTACACACAGAGGAACCATCGATCAATGTCGTTTTATATTAAGAATGGGCTGGCGTAGATATACGTATGTACATATTCGTCCAATACTTTCCCCGAAACCCAAATTTGCATATAAAGTGGAGCTTGTATCCACTTATGAAAAGCTACAAGATCCTTTGATAAGAAAACAAATCGGCACTATGTAAAACTTTAGTAAATAAAGTTATACCTAAAGAATGTTAAATCACTGCTCTAAGGCGGTAAAATACTGAAATACTTTACATTACTTGAAATAAAAAGATTTAGTTTTTTTTTATCAAAGCCTGTCTCATCTAAATATGTTTCTAAATGATCTTTACATTATTAGTACGCATCGAGCATCGAGACCAAATTCATACAATTAAATTTAATTATAGTGTCAGTTAGAAGAATCACTCAACCATAGCTACTGTTCAATCTGGTTTAAACACTTAGTACGCATGGTAGCGTAAGCCGCCAAGTCGATCGGAAAGCTACTACCAGACATTTTAAGACCCTGGAAACAGTACTTACCGTAATTATCGTTATGTAATAAACTTTATGTACTCATAGGTACCTTAGAATTTGAAATAAATAAATATTGACTACATTTTACTAATGAATAATTTAAATCCATGTTTATCCATTTTCTCAGCAAGTGTTTGCTGTGATAACTTTTTCGTGACATAGCATAAAAAAACGAGTGAAAATTAAATAAACTGAAAAATACTATACTACAATAAATACCACAAACTGAACGGAAAATTTCACTAACCTTTTTTATATGCTCTACCTAAATAAATTAATCATTAATAATCATTAATCATAAATAAAATAATGTAAATAAATTATACCACTTTAGTACCCCAATTTTGTACTTCATGAAATTACTGTAAAAACACTAATCTTAACACCGTTTCCGTTTTGTTCGGAAATAGTGAAAAACTCCTCTCTTCTCTTTCTTTGTCCATTACACACTTTGATGCCCGAAGGATAAAGTTCCGTTTACTACATATATCTTAGCGAAGGTAGATAGATACACGTGCGCACGCAACCTACACGTGCATCGCGCCGCACACCATCTGCCGCGAGTTCACTGTACCTGCTATCAGGCCCTTAAGTTTATGAACGACCGATGAAAGGATCACGACACCGATATTGATTTACGTTATAAAGTCTATCAGTTTAAGCTCGACAACGGCGTTAACGAGCGCACCGAATGATGTCCAGAAGTTCCAGAACAAAGTACGTACGTTATAGTACAGGGATATTAAAATATATTTTTCACGCACTTACATATCATTATTATGATGCAAACAAGTGCCTGCCTGTAATAAATATTGGAGGCTTCGAATATATGTAATTTAGTAGCCAACCCTCGGCTTGTCTCGCATATTAAGCGTTTCAATTGGTATATTCATAGTAGGTGCGACAATGTGTGCGGGAACATTTTCTATAACGTTTCTTCTCCTCAATCTCAAAGCACCTTTGCAAAACGGTAGTAAAAGCAAAATAAATCAAAAGACCTAAATGATAATTAAATCACATTGAATTGGATCGCCAAACTACATACCAAAAAAATCCATCTCATAATTCGGAGGAATTTGAGCTGACAAACAGACAGAAACAGAAACGCTAGTAGTTGTGTCTGTCACGTCAGTGAAAATGTGCCAGCTTTGGTATATAGACTCGTAAAACTACTAAAAGAAGTAATAAATCAATAATCTAACTTAAAATGTATAATTCACATGAGCAAACCCGCTAACACTACGAAAAGGGTTCCAGCAGTCCAACTGTTGCCACCGCGTCACTAATACCGCAGCGGCCTTCGTCTTTAGAGATTCCGGTTACATATCTATCCCGCGGGGCAGACAGATATTTGTATTAGCTTTGGGAATCACAAATTTCAGGGAATGTTTTCCCCGCACAGGGCTGAATTCTGCAGAGTAAAGCAACTATTTCCAAATGCAAATAACATAATATGCAAATGATATAAACCACACCCACCCAGCTTGATTTAAATTTTCTTGGTGTTTCGGAGATAACGACGTCTACGAATATATTTAAAACTAGCAGAATAGCACGTTCGTTGTTTTAGGACTGGGTTTCTTCTCATTCCATGAATGAGAAATATATTGATTTATAACTTTTTTATTTATAGACAGATTGCAATGAAACGAACTTTAAATATTAAGTGATACTTAGTACAGTACATTAGTGAAAACCGTAAATAAAATTTGTTAAGCCGTTTCTGACATTAGCCCGAACAAACGCACAGGGAACAGACAAAAATTCTAACAACTATTGTTTTGGGTTCTATTGCGTTAATAAAGGCCCCATACAATAATTTTTCTCATACATACTTCATGTACAGAAAGCGATCAGTTAGAATTTTATTACAATGTATAGGTGATGATATATTCTTACTCCATAATTCTCGAGCAGAAATTTCAATCTTTACAGTATTGCAATGACAATTTTATCAAAATGGTATGTTAAAATGTATTGGCTACTGTAAAAGGACACTTGACATCCAGGTAAAGTTCTATATTATTAATACCTGCTTGATGTAGCATTCTTAAAAAAACTTGAAGGCTAGACTAGTGTCTGGTGCATTTGCAATCCAGTAGCTATAACTCTTTCACGCATTATGGCCGTCAATTTCAATTTGTAATTAAAAACTATGAAACTTAAAAAATAATTCGTAAATTTTTACACTACAATAAAATAATACTAAAACTAATAATGCTTTATATGTTGAAAGAGTATGGTATGATGGACAGTTGCCGTTTTATTATTAATCAAATCTGCTTACCCCTTAATAACGTTTGTCCCGAGCGGCTAAGCTCCTATCCTATGTAATAAAATAGTTCTAGGGTTGTTATTCTACACAAACCATGCAATATGGCTCCCTGCGAGTATCATAATTTCCATGAGAGTGACTTCTCTGAGCCAAAGCATTTTTCAAATAAGTAAGCTTTCGCGATTCAGTCCAGCCGACAATGTTTTGAATAACAGTACAGTAATTCTATAAAAATATATTTTAGAATAAATTTTTACTTATTCTACAGAAATTAAAATGCTTACCAACTTTAAAAAATGACGCGGAAAAGACAAGACATAAGGAGGCGAAGAATTAAGTCTATGAAAGCAATAACTTTGAATCCACACATATACATAAATGATATATAAAACTATAGAAACGGGGTGGACGGGGGATAGAAACTTCTTTTGAACAATGACATGTCATGTAAAATTATAAAAAAATACTACTAACGGCGGTAATGGTTGTCAGATATTTGTAATTTAAAGAAATTAAACTTTAACACTAAACCTACCAGAGCGGTCAAATGACCGCTTTTGAGACTTTATAAAATAAATATTTTTTCATTATTATACGATAATTATTTTGTTTTTATTGTTTATGCTAAATCCTGTATTAATTACAATCAACTGGAAAAGACTATAATGTTTATTTCAAAAGCGGTCATTTGACCACCATCGGTAGAAATAGGTATATATAAATATGTCGGTAGGTTTAGTGTTAAAACTGCAAAGAACTGGAAGTACTGGAATAACTTGCCCGCATCGGTGTTCCCGGCTACTTACGACGTGGGAGTCTTCAAGAGCAGAGTGAATAGTCTATTTATACGTTAGTGCGTTCAGAATCTCAGACTTCATCACTACTTACCATCAAGTGGGATTAATGTCAAGCATTAACTTATATTACGTAAAAAAAAAATTATAAAAAAGGGCCGTTCGAAATATTGTTTTCATCATCTCATCTGTGGATCAGAGCATGAAATATACTCAGCTCTCCAATGTAATCGATGAAAATTTATCAGTCGCCGAGCCGATTAGGCAAAATGTTGGCAACGAAAGTTTAAAAATAATGTAAGTCTCCTAGAAGAAAACACTTGGAAAATATTCGTCGCGGCAGCTAGTTCCGCTCAAGTGCAAAAATATTGAGGCAATATTATGGGCTTTCCGTTTGCGACTATTGGACGAATTCCACAAGTTAAGGGAATTATTTAAATTACCTATATTGACGTACTGAAAAACGACATTCATTTCGAATACCTTTCTGTATGTTGTGCTTTTAACCCATAATGGACTTAAAGCGAGAAGGTAAAAAATGTCAACTAAAGCCTCCCTGGATAATTGGTCATATGGCCTTGCCTTCGACCTCGGAGTTAGTACTGTCTGTGTAAAATTAAACAAATAACCCCGACCTGAATAGTACCAAAAAAAACGTTGCTCTGACGACAATAGTATTACTTGATTCCGTGATTCGCATATTCGATCAAAGGTCAAAAGTTGTAAGTGGTAACGTGATCAGAATACTATTAGTAAATTGAACGATTGTAGGTCACCTGCCCGTGTAAGAGTCCCTTGAACGTTAACGAAATATAGTTAGAAAAAAATAATGCTAATTGAAAAAAATATTTCAACTGATAAAAAACTTTCGTCAACAAAAAATTTTACTGAGCTAAAAAATTTATAGATTTTTTTTTTAATTTCTTTGTGGATATCTATTGTATGTATTATTTGAATAATTTCACAGTTTGATACTAACAGAAACTTATAAATCATGTTTATAGATAACAATGTTTAATTTATACTGCAATCCAAATACAAAAGCTTCAGGTATTCTGCTCGTATATTTGTGCTGCGTGGACTTGTATTTGCGAGTAATAAATTCTTAATACGCTTTAATAAACCAATTTAAGTTTCAACAGGAATATTCGTATTTTTCCAGAATAAACAGGAAACAGCGAGGCTCGTTTTGTTGGTTTTGCGAACTTTGTTGGCTTGGCATACATTATGACACGGCGACACTGGTAAAAAAACAAAAATTAAACATTTTAAAATTGGAATCCTTGTTTTTTCCTTTCAGAATAATAGAAAACTTAGCTGGCAATATGTTGCGGTCGAATACACGAATCAGTGAATCGAATGGAATCGAACCATCGAACACGTCGCTTAGCTGTAACATTACAACGCGTCAAAGTACTAACACTAATATTATACATGTTTAAAAAAATTTGCGCTGTCCTTTTTTCGTCATTGTTACAGATTCGACATTATTTAATGATTAAACGAACTTACCTTAAGTGACGTTCTATCATAATTATATGAGGGTTTTGTACGAATATATTAGATCACATGTAGTACACACATCGGTGTCGCCATCTGCACTGAAGTTGAGAGTTTTTTCCCCCCACTTTTTTCCGGTTTACCTTCGGCCAACACAGTGCCCAATTGTCATTTAGTTCAGAGTACCTGTCCTCTCATGTTGATATTTAATTTCTATCGGGCGAAAGAGAAAAAAGAAAACAAAAAGAGGGAGGGTGGGTTCTAATATATTCGTACAAAACCCTCATATAATTATGATAGAACGTCACTTAAGGTAAGTTCGTTTAATCATTAATTATATTTCGGGTTTTGTACTTCTATATTAGATCACATGTAGATGTTGAGAGCAATTTGAGAAAATATCAATAGTAATAGATGATTCGTAAACACATGTATTAAATAATTAAATTTACTTAATTATAAAGTTACATACAGTATTAGTCAAAATCAATGAGATTTAATTGACTTACAACTAATCATTTAACAGAATACATTTCGAAAAGGAATCATCCTGGTTAACAACATCTGTTATATTTTTATTGTAAAATTTAGCAAATGTTACATAATTACTCCAACCGGCTGTTTTTCTGATAACGTCTAAGTTTACTCCAATCTTGTATGCTTTAGAAGTAGACGCGTGTCTCGTACTGTGTGCAGTGAAAATGGTAACGTCAATGCCACAATTACCTAAAATAGTCTTAATCCACCGGCATAACGACTGTGCGGTAACCGATTTATAGGGATTTTTGAAACTTATAAAAAGATTTTTGCTGTTACGTAAGTTTTTTGTTAACGTAAGATAGCAACCCAAAGTTCTAGCAGGGCAAATTTCCGGCTTTTCTTGAAAGAAGGGTAAAATAAGCTCGGGCTGTGCTACACCAGGACGAGACGTCTTTATTAGATCAGGAATTTTAATCCTAATTTCTTTAGAAAATACCTCTATATTATCAATATTTATTTTGGAAAGTGTTTGTACTCTATGTCCGGTTGTTAAGGCCAGGAGAACAGCTAATTTTTTCGATAATTTTTCTAGATTTTGTGACTCGTTTGGAAACCATGAACCTAAGACATTTAATACTGTAGATACGTCCCAAGTAGTATTATATTTGGGAAACGGAGGACGAAGTCTGTAGATACCTTTGCAAAAACGTTTTATGCAATCATTATTACGTATATCTTCATCTAGAATCATAGAGAGTGCTGATCTACAGTTGTTTATAGTTCCATATTGTGCGCCTGACTCGTATAGATGTGTTAGGAATGTTATAACGGAGGGGACTGAAGCTCTATACAAATCTGTATTATTTTTCTTACAGAATAAAAACCACTTTTTAAGACTAGTATCATATTGCTTAAGAGAACTATCTGCAAGGGAGGCTAACATAATAGGTATTGAAGTTGAAGGTACTTTTTTTCTTAAAAGTGACGACCTGATAATATTCCGGCAACCAGGGTAATTTTCTGATGTATATCTCGATTGCTGGAATGAGAGACAATTAAATTTTTTGAGGGTTGAAAGATTAATGTGTCTGATACTAGAAGGCTCATAAAGACTGGGTACCAAGGCTGTGCAGGCCACCAAGGCACAACCATGATGCCTTCTGCATGGTCATCAATAATTTTTCTTAAGGATTTTAGAATTATTGCAAATGGTGGGAAACAATAGAAATAAAAAGCGGACCAAGCAACCGTAAATGAGTCTATAACGTAAGCGTCGGGATCTCTGTGCCAAGATATATACTTTGAACATTTTTTATTTATCCTGCTGGCAAATAAATCTATGTCGGGTATCCCAAATTTTCTGACTATTTTTTGAAAGGCCCGGTCAGATAGTTCCCACTCAATATCTGGATGTATACGCCGTGATTCTACGTCTGCAATGACATTATCTTTCGAACTTATATAT